>MU223935.1:4571408-4622615 GCA_018584345.1 Thuja plicata | reverse complement strand
AAAAGCCTATTCAGGTGAAGGTTCACCCGCCTTGGTCCTGCAGAGCCAGAAGCATAGGGGAAGAGGATCATAATTGATCATTCCCATTAGTTGGCCAAAAATAATTGGATTTCCCATCATTGGATTGACAAGTCCAAAGGAAATTCAATTCAGCATTTTTGGGCACCAACATGGGGAATGTGTTGAGTCTGTGGATCATTTGTTTCTTTTATGCAGTTTTGCCTCCCAATGTTGGGCTTTTGTCATGAATAAGATGGATGTGGCTCTTCCACTACCTTCTTCTTTATCGGATCTCTTTCAATCTTGGCTGGTGCTATATTCCCAGTCCTTGTTTTCTTGTTTATGGATTATTATCCCATCCACTATAATCTGGTCAATTTGGGGAGAGAGAAATACAAGAATATTCTATAACTCAGCTTCTGATATCTCTTTAGTTCTCTCTACCATTGAGAAGCATATTTCAGAATAGGTTAATATCACTATCTCTTCCCATTTTAACCCAAATGTTGTCTTCTCTTCTTGGGATAGCTACATTCTAACTTCTTGGAAATCCCTTTCTCTCCCTTCCTCTCCTGTCTTTCCTCAAATCAGGAAAGTCCCCATTGACAGATCTTTGGTCAAGTGGTAGACCCCTCACTCCCCTTTCATCAAGCTAAATTTTGATGGCTGCTCTCATGGTAACCCCGGTGTTTTAGGTATTGGATTTTGTTTTAGAAATCATTTAGGACAAGTGCTGGCTTTGAAAGCTTCCCCCATTCCTAATAACACTAATAATATGGTGGAGGCTATCTCACTATTTGAAGGTCGACTCCTTGCTAAGAGGCTTTCATTTTCATGCCTTCATATTGAAGGTGATTCTTCGGTTGTCATTAATGCTTGTGTTAATAAATGCATTCACAATTGGTAGCTCAAATACATAATGCAACAAATTTGGTCCCTTATTGACTCTTTCCAAAAGTTCTCTATCTCACATACCCTTAGGGATGGTAATGCTCTTGTAGAATGTTTACCAAATATGGGTGGTGACAAAGTCCATCTTAAAACCCTTTCTGTTGATTGTTCATTAGATAAATTCCCCTCCCTGATCTCTATCATTAGTAATGAAGAATACTAAAAGTGGGACATAACCGTTGGTATCAGCCTTGGTGCTAAGGTGTTCAGCTTTTTTCTTTTCTGATGTCTTTGGCTTTAGCTCTAAATTCTGAGTTTTTTCACCCTTCCCAAGTTGTTAGGAAGGTATATTAACAGTTTTTAGTTTCTTCTCTAACGATGGTTGGTGAGCTCTGACGGCTTTCAATTTTTTCACCGATGACAGTCAGTGTTTTCTGACGGATTTCCGTTTCTTCATCGACAATGGTTGGTGATTCTATACCAATGATTGGCCTCAGATTTTGGTGTATACTATACCAATGGAATTCAGTTCTTAACCGATGATGGTCAGTGTTTCCTATTGGATTTTGGTTTCTTCACCGACAGTAGTCGATGTTTTCTGTTGGATTCCGCTTTCTTCCCTGACGATGGTCAGTGATTCTTTATCGATGATTGTCGATAGCATTCACCGATGTATTTTCTATGATATTTTTACTGACATCCATGATGTTGGTTGGACTTTTGTGTTGATATACTAATGGATTTTGTCAATGCATTCCCGACAGGCAGTATTGAGCAAGCTCATTTTTCTTGTCTCATAACTTTCTCATTTTATTTCTTTCCATTTAGCTTGTTGATTTATGTTTACGTTGGTTATTATTTTATTTGGGTTTTGATGACCAATTATCTTTCTCAAATTTTCATATTGATTCAGATGACATTAAGATTGTCCTTCTTTTTGGTCTATGATTAGACTTGTAGTTGTACGTCATGACTCTTGTAAGCTTTTGATCTTTTTATCATAAATTCTTTATGTAAATTGATGTATTTTTAAATACTGAGGTGATGGTCATTATGCTATCACTCATTTCTCCTACGTCATCTTGGGCTGATGGGTTCGTGCGTAATATATCTTTCTCCTTACTTCACATTTTTGTGATGTGATGGTTTGGGGTCTTTTCCTATGTTTTGTCAAGTTGAGTTGGTATGTGGTACACTTATGTGGCATGTTCTGGCATTTGTATTTATATTTGACATTTATTTCTTGACAGTACTATGCGATCTTGATGGGACTGCATATCTTGTTCCTAATTGCGCGTTAATCATGAGATTTCTTCTGACCTTATATTCTAAGTTTCGCACTCATTTTTTGCAGTTGAGGTTTTCTTGATTTTCTATTTTGGTGATCATCTTCCATCTTCCTTCTTGACTGGATGGGGATTTGGTTTCTATTTTTAGGACTGTTACATTAGCTTACAATGTCTATTCGTCCGAGTCCAATGGTGGGTATTAGTACTAGGGTTGATGTCTGCTCTTCTTGTTCTGATCTCCACATGGATTATTACCCTCACAACTATAGAATCTTCTTTGAGGTGGAAGACTGGGAACAACCATTTGTGGGGTGTGTAAAAGATGATATGTTAGCAAAAATTTTCTTCTGTGACCGTCCCCACATTCGACATGGAATTAAAAGGATTATTGGCCATGACATCCTTTTCCCTTTTGGTAAACATATTATCTTCCCATCCTAGATGAAAATTTTTAAAGCCTTGCATAAATATGATTTGTGGGGGATGTCGACCTCATTGGTGGTCTTTTTCATCATCACTCGGCCCTCAACAACCAATGGTGTATATATTTTCCTTGAAAGTATCAAGAAGGGCCTCAAGCGAAAATCTTTTAGGCCTGTTAAAGTGGCCCTCTAGCAATTTAATGGCTCCCTTACAAAAGAATGTATAACTGATGTACACCAGGTTGTTTTTGCCATTCTTGATCTTCTTGAGTTTGACCCATCTATTGCTTCTAAAGAACCCTTCGCTTCCTTCAAACCTATCTCTCATTCTCATTTTCCTAAGGTGTCTATTCATCCCATCCCTGATCTCAATCTAAACCTCAGTTTGGTTAGTGATTCTTCTCCTTTCGCAGGGGATGACACTATGTTGGTCCTTGTGAAAAGCTAATGGTTCTTGCATAATTTTTTTTTTTTGGCTCTATTTTTGGAGGTTTTCTCCTATGTGGATCTTTTATGGGCTCAACCCTCTATGTAGATAAGATTTTCATTTCGTTCAACTCCTTTTCACTACGTTTTTCTTCATGGTGATCTACCGACAGGGTGAATTTGTTGATCTACCGACAAGCTAAAGTTTTTGATTCTTCCTATCTATGGGCTATCAATATTTGATGTCTACTTTGTAATTCACCTCAGGGCTCTTTTATTTTCCTTTGGGATTTTTTAATTGTTACAGACGTATTGTTCTAAAGACTTTTGTAATGCCTAAGGGCTTTTTGTAGTAGTTTAGGGCTAGGTCTTCGTATTGGATTCCTTATACTGTTGGTTGGAATTAGCTTCGGCTATCAGGGATTGTTACTCTTCCAAATTAATTTTCTATGTATATGAGAAATGATCAGATTTTTTCTTTCTGGTTCTTTTCGACGAGAGCTCTTTGAACCAGCTTATTATTATATTAATATATCAAGTGGCCTTGCCACCTTTTTTTTCAAAAAAAAATCTCCCTTTCAAAAAAAATACTATAAAAAAAATAGTAAGATGAAAAATGCAAAAAATCTCATAAGTAATTGTCACTAAACTATACAAAGAGGTGCCTTGCATATAAATGCAACCAAGTAGAGTGGAGAATGTAGGAGTGAGACTTTGACTACCGCTCCTAGTATGCAATAAGAATAGGAATCTATGGACAAGTGTTAGGGAAATTGGTGACTCTACATGAGGTGAGAGAAAAATCCCTCTAACCTCCCATAAGGTGAGGAGGGAATATCTCAACCCTCTAAGTGAGCTTAACAGAGTGTGAATAGGACTTAACTAAGTAGGAAAAAAAACTAGTTAGGTAAAACACCTTTTCACACTAACATATTCAAAATTATTGAATCTATTTATATCTACTAATTTTTGTCTAAAACAATGTGAAATAATTTCATGAAAATGTTCTCCTAACAATGAAATTTTGTCACATCTATTGAATTATTTAGAAATAAAATCATTTAAATAACATAAGTTTCCATTAGATGGTTCACAAAATAAACCTACTATAAACTCATTGATTGTTTGAGGTAGCAGGTTAATACCATATTCCTACATAATTTTGTTAGTATGTTAAGCACAATGCACATATCAAAAAGTATCATAATAATAATGAAATTACACATGATTTTTGCAACAACAAGAGATTCATTGCTTGTTAAATTTCACGTACAAAAGTTTACATTTTTCTCATGATCTTTGAATTATGGAAATATTTGGTAATAGTGAATCACCTAAAATAATATAAAATTGAATTTGAGTTCTATCTAATAGATGCTTTGGATGAGGATCACAAAATTCTGACCACATTCTTAATTTTAAAAAACTTATAACATTAGATAATACCCTTGTATTATCTATGAAATCCTCAAATGTTTCTTCCATGATGGATGTTGGGAAAATATAAGTAAATAAAGAAATAGGAAAAATATGTAGAATAGCATAGTCGATTGCCAAGTTAATGAAGCATGGGATACAATATGGTCTAGTTGTGTGGGCATTAAATTAGAAAGGACAAGGAGAATTACACAAGTAAAAGAGTAAGGATAAATTTTCATTATGAAGGCATGGAATTCCTACCCTCTAACCACCTAAAATTTTAGCTCGAGAGTCATTTTAAACATGTTGTTTGGGGAAGAAAAATAGAGAGAAGGGTAGGATTTAAAATTTGTGTGGAACGAGAGACAAAGAGGTAGAGATGAGTTGGATAGAATATGAAAGGAGAAATTATTAGGTGAGATGAAAAGTAGATAAATAATTGAGTGCAAGAGAAAATAAAATACAATAGAAACTTTGAAGAAAATTTATTTAACAAGTGAAGAATTGAATACTACCATATTGTTGATACCCTCCATGTATGTGTTGAATGATTCTAATCGAGGATCTAGAACTCTCAAATAAGTGATAAAGGAATTTTTATAAGGATGACACATAGATGACATTGGAAATTGAAAGGATGGGCAAAATGAAAGAAGGAATGTAGAGATGGCATGGAAATAAATTGAGAAGGACCCTAAATATGGTCTCTTGAAAAGTGCATATTGCAAGAAATGAACACAGTAAATTTATTGAAAAAGATTTAAAATCTTTGAATAAAAGTTGATTGACAAGTAAAAGCCTAGATATCAAAATCATTATCCACATCACCCTCGCCTATGCCACCATGAAATCTTTGGAACAAGGTATCGAAGTCTTTAAAAACATAATAGTAGGGGAGGTTTATGAATCCAAGGGAGGTGGGGAAATGAGGTCATTTCCTTGGGAGAAGACACATAATGAGGATTTAGGAACCACAAAATAAATAATAGTCTCTTCCTTCTTTGTTGTGTTGTTTCCATTTTTAACATTAGCCAAGATTTAGGTCACTAAAGGGAAATCAAGAAATATGTTACAAAATGAGGAAGATGATGAATAAGATGTAAAATAGTTTGCAGGTTGAAGACAATATCAACCCAAATAAGATATAAAAAACTCTCTATACGTGCTTGACTATAATATATCTATGATAGGGATTTTTTATGATATTGTAGCATTGTGAATTGTACACCTTTGCTAAGGTGTCCATTTCCAACCTCTTCTTGCACTCATTTTAGTGAGTCTCAATCTATTAAGAGTTATAGGACTTCATTGTGCATTTAATTAATAATTAATTCATGTTCATATGATTCCTCTCTTAATTAAATCTAATTATAATCCTTTTTGGGCCCTTAATCATAGGTGTTCCCTTTAATGGTTTCATCTCCTCAATTTCATATAATTCATGCCTCATTTTAAAATTCAAGACACATTTCTCTACATCTCACTTCATAGTTTTGAATGAAAGTGATTTTCAAGAAAATAGACTCAATTATATCACATTCCTAAAAATTTGGGAAATTTTAGTCAAAACAATGTCAACTAGGGAAGCCTCAACCTCTAGGGTAAAGTTGACCTAGGATTATTTCCTAAAAATTTTGGGTCATAATATGGAAATCTTACACTCCTTGAAAAATTATTTATCAGGAACAAATGATAGCTCTAAGTTGTCTTTTCATAAAATTAAAGTTAAAAATTGGTATATAAAATAAAACCTCCTCATTTGTGACATCAAGAACTTTTGAAAGACAATCACTATAAATTAAATATATCCTATGAGGTGCAGGTTTACAAATTCAAGGAAAAATCACTAAGTGTCAAGTGTTCGATAAATTTTCATACAACATCATTGAAGCTTCAAATGATGTTTAAGAATACTAGGGGATCATTAACTAATGACTGGTTTGCACCTATCCCTTTGTATTTGGTATGATTTCATGTTATATTATCATATTGATACAAAGAAGCTTTAGACCTAAGTTTTATCATTTCAAGTTATGTGGTTTATGCATTCTCAATTTTGTTTCAATCAATATAATTTAGGGTTTCTATATAACACACTTGAATAGGGCTCTAGGTTACATTTATGCAATTTATCTCATAACAATCTTAAACACACTTAAAATTCAAGAACACACATTATTCAAATTTTTAAATATCTACTATTGTAGAGGTGGAAATCATCAAAATAGAGGTTTATCCAAGACAAACTCCTATATTGTCACATGCACACACCCTTTTTTTTGTTTTGTAGGATCATCTATAGGTTTTCATAGAAGCAGCCACAATTATTAGTCTAGATCAAAGAATGTGCATTAAGTTCGCTGGACTAATGCACTTCCATATGCATCTAGCTCTAATAATGAGCAGAAATCACACCCAACTTATCCCAGAGATACTCAAAAGTATCCTTAGAGAGTTCCTTAGTAAAAATATCAAAAAAAATCTCTTTTGTAGGTACATACTCAAGATTTACCTCATTATCCAAAAATAATTCTCTCAGAAAGTGATATTAGATTTCAAAATATATTTTTTTCTTGAATATAGTACCAGATTCTTTGAATATTTATTGCACTAATATTGTCACATAAGAGAGAAATAGGTTCATCAAACATTATTCCAATATTTTTCAAAGTCTCTTTCATCCATAGTATCTATGTACAACACGAGGCAGTAGAAATATATTCATTTTAAATAGTAGATGAGGGTACTAAATCCTTTTTCTCGCTTGACCAAGCAACTAACTCTAGGGTCCAAGGAAAAATGGACCTCCACTTGTACTTTTCCATAATTCACACATATAACTCAATAAACATTGGTATAATCCATTAAAGTGAAGTCTAGTTTTATGGGATACCACAGTCCAAAGTCTTATTTTCCTTTGAAATATCTTAAAATTCTTTTCACAGTAGCAACATCTATTTTTCTAAGATCTTGTTGAAATCTAGTTTCAAGAAAAACAACATGAATGATATCCGATCTAGAAGCAATTAGGTATAAAAATCTTCCAATAATTTATCTATATGTTCTCTTATAAGCCTTAGGAGTTTCAACATCTTTACTTAACCTATAGCTAGTAACCATAAGAGTGCATGTTGGTTTATAATTTTCCATCCCAAACTTCTTCAACATTTCTTTGACATACTTTGATTGTAAATAAAGATACCTTCACTTTTTTTATTAACTTGAAATCCGAGAAAGAAATTAATTCCCCAATCATATATAGTTCAAACTCTTTTTGTGTCTTATCAGCAAACTTCTTACACATACCATCATTTCCTCCAAATATTATATCATCCATAAAAATAACTACAGTCAAGATGTTATTTGATTTAATATTAAAGTAGATATTACTATTAGTAATACCTTTTTGAGATCCTTTCTTCACTAAATATATATCAAGCCTTACATACCAAGCTCCAAAAGCTTGCTTCAATACATGTAATGCCTTTTTCAATTTGAAGACCATGTTTGGATCATCTGATATCTTGAAACCTTCTAATTTCTCTATGTGCACTTCTTTCAATTCTCCATTTAGGAATGTAGATATCACATCCATCTCATAGAAATGGTGAGAAATTCTATGGAGGAAGACCACTCACCAAATTAAATGGTACGAGGGCCTATGATACATTAGGAATACCCCCAAAGATTCACCCTCGAACCCAAATCAGATTAGCACGGCCCAAAATGACGAAGGGATGCTAATGCAAGATCTATATTTGAGGATGGAGTGTGATTTGGTGATGGCTTGCTTCAATGTTTTTGATTACGGTAACTATAAGTTTTGAAGGGGTCTCAAAACCCTTTAACAAACCTAGAATAAGATAAGCATTAAGAGCTCAAAAAAATGTCCAGTAATGTCATATTGGTATACAATGATTATCCCTAATCTAGTCATTTCTAGGAAGGGGAAGAAAAAAATCTTGGGCTATCTTTGATCGTTGCGTCGATGGAGATGTAGTAATCTTTCAATTTCACTCACTAGTCCTCCTGTCTAGACTCTTCTGCAGCTTGATCTGATAAAATAACCAGTATAAACATCAATAAGTTATATACATCAGAATTTAATTATAGGATGATATAAAATACAATATTTTCTTACTGCTACCAAATAGTCGCTATGTGCATCTACCGAAGGGGCACGCTGATGATCTGGAGTAATGAGTCTCTACAACAACAATCAAAATAATATTTAAAATAAATACATGAATATCACTAAAATTTCAATACAAACTATTAAAATAACAATTCTAATTAAGTAATCTCTTTCTAGCTATAGCTGTAGCTATGCCATGATTCAAACTATTGCGAACAAAAGGAGGAGTCTCTGATGTCAATAACTAAAAAATGAAATAACAAGAGTATTATGTAGTTATCAAGAATACCTATAATATTTTACAACCCCACTAATTAATAAATGATACCTCTGTGAAGGTGCCACCACATCCTTCAGTGTGTGGTGTCAATGTCGTAGCTCTAACATTAAACTAGTGCACATGTATGGTAATTTATAAGACAACCATTAATATAAGAACAAACCACTAACTTGTTAATTATAATAAATTATTACATATATACCTATGGACTAAATGATGTCGTCACAAAGCCAGGTGATGGAATGTGATCATTGCCATAACAACTTTGACTCTAGATTTTAATCATAATTTGTCTACTAATTTAGTTATTCATTCATTTATTAATTAAATATAATCAAGTAAATCAAATTAACATGCAACTAAACATACCTCAATGAAATGTGAATGATGCCCTTTGCTGTCTAATGTCAACGTCGATGGTTCACCAGTACACTAATGTACATGCACAATAAGTTATGAGACAAACAACCATATAATTATAGAATAATCAAATGTATACTTTTAAAAAAAATTATTCGATACATACTTGTGGATTTTACGACGTAGTGTACAAGGGGTCTGGGGGATCATTGCCTTTGCAACCGACACTCTCTCCCTGAATTTTCATCATAAACAATAGATACTAATTTAATTAAATTTATTCATTTAAAAATGAAACATGATCAAATAAATTTAATGAACTTGCAAATATTTACCTGTGTATCAATGCTAAATGTTGCATTGATAAAATCATCAGTCATCAGTCCATCATCCTCTTCCTCTATATCGAAAGTACCAAATGTGCACAGGGATCCACAAGAATGAAAAAAATGACCCCTCATAGACCAACCATGGTCACCCTCGACTAGAGGAGTGGTGCAATGAATGAGATTCTATGTCAGAGCACTACTCATGCCTAGTGTGTCCACCTCCACATGTTCCTTCACATTGGCAGGTATACTAACATGATCCACCTATGGCTTGCCACTAGGCAACCTAGGTGCATTAGGGCCATGACGTGCCATAGGTCTATCAAGTGATGACCCCCACCTCTACTGTGAGACTCTAGAAAGTCAAAATAATTTGGCACCTCCTTCAGGACAAACTCACAATAGAGTTTCCCTAGGAAATAGATAGGAACCTCATGATTGTTATAGGGAGGGGAATCAAAGACCATCCACCATCTATCCCAAAAGTTTGTTTTTATATCTTCATTCAAACACCAATGAATTGGGAACCTCTTTGTTGTAGTTTTAAGAGTTTCAATTTCCCCTGGCTTTTTAAAGAGTTTGCAAATGTCGTCATTTGTGATTTGTTTATTTTTTATGCCCTCATATGATAATTTATTTGCATAATACTGTTTTTGTTCTTCTCTTTTTTTGTGCCATAAATTTAGTTGCCCACTAACTGAACCTACGTGGGTCAAGATTAATTCTAATGATTTTGAAAGTGTTTCCCTTCTAGAATTTGTACCAATAGAATATTTTAACGTCCTAATTAAAGATTCTATTTCTATTTTCCCTCTTTCGATTTGGTTAATCAAATTTTTATGTGTTCCAGGAGGAGGTTTCTCGATTGGTGGAGGCGGTTGGGGTTAATTTTCTTGGTTATTTTCAACATCCATTTGCTCATGAGGAGAAGATGGAGGGTTTGGTTGAGGGTTTTCTATGGGGAGATCATTCCTTCCTAGCAATTAAAAGAAAATCTATTTTAAAAGTCTAATTAAACATTAAATTTAAGACAAGAAACTTGTATAATTAAATTTGATTGAAAACTAAAAATTAAACCTAAATTTCAATACAAATAAGATACATGGTTGTAGAATCACTTACCTCTTCTTTCGGTTCGACCTTGATAACGTCATGGAGCCATTTTTTTCTTCAATTTGATGGAGAAAACACCCACAATGAATCACATACGCACTTTTTTCTCTAATTTCTTGGCTAGCCACGGGTTTGGGCAAACAAAGTGAGCCACTTTTGTGGCTTCCCTAACTTTATATTAAACCATATAGTGCATGCGCACTATAGCACGCACGTGGTATGGTTTATATTTCCCAAGCCTAAGGCTTGGGCAATCCAAGCCATAGCGTGTGCAAGCTATAACACATACGCACTATAGCCCGCACATGTTATGTGCGTATGGGGGATCAAAAAGGTATTTGGCACCTTTTTGGTCCCCCATATTGATGCATATAGCCAAATGAAATGTAAAATCCATTCAATAAATAAATGTGCACATTAAAATGTAATAGGAAGTAGATTTGTAAGGTTGGTGAGACAACTGAGTAGCCATATGATGATACGCCATTCAAAGAAGGTGGAGAAATCTAGATCACGCAACAAACTAAACTTTAAACTTAGTCATATCTTGTTTCCTACTTAACAGTTACCACTATTAAAATTTAAAATCTTAGGTTAACTAATTGCATCTCTGTACTCTTTTTAAGTCCAAAATCAATTTTATAAACTAGCTAATTTGTTTTTCTAAGACTTACAAGAAATTTATCAAGATTTATGTCTCTATAAAGAGAGAATTTTGAATGCACAAATTCAATTTTGTTTATGATTTACCTTGCTAGCATTTGCAATGAAATTTTTTGACAAATAAACTAGGAGTCTGACACCAATGGAAAGTGTTATATAGACCTAGAAATTGATATTAAATATGACAAACCTTGGTGTACCTTAGTGATGAATTGGTCTTGGAACTCATAAATGCAATAAAAGCTCAATTTCCTTGACAATATCATAAGCTGGGGTATTTCACAAGTATTAGCCATTGTAGTTTCCAAATAAAAAGATATGGAAATACTACTATGAGTACCCTACTATTTTGAGGAAAAAAATGCATTACTAACTAACTCTATTCCAAATGTCACTAACATTAAACATGTTAGCCAAAAAACTAATTCTACCAGGGATCTGTGATTGATATAGAATTCAGTAAGCTACTGATGTTAAAAAATTGACTAACACTTAATTTTGAGAAAATAGGTCGGGCTTAACCATCACACACTAAGGGTTGACCGCTTAGGTGGCTTAGGTGGGGCCCAACCATATTCTGTCCACTTTAATTTTCCATTAACAATGTTGTTCATGGATGCAACAATGGTGTTATCGATCAAACTACATCTAGTTCTGCACCCTGTTCGTATCCTTTGTCAGTACAGTGGCATTCTTAGCAATCGATGCTCAGTCACATGATTATATTATTTTCAAAATTTTCTCCTCCCGCCTGATGATTAAATGCCCGCCCAAATAAAAATGAAAAATACACAAAAGGAAACAATAATACGGTCAGCAAATATGGGATGTGTTGGTCGGGTTTAAGTTTAGAAAATATGGAAAAATTCCTGAAACAAGAGAAGAGTGTTTGAGCCCAACTTCTCCATTGGGTTTGAAATGTTTTAGAATATATTACACGGGAGAAGGGCTTGGAATTTTTTTTATCATAATAACAACAATGATAAAAGTCAGGCCATGCCCATTGTGTCTGTAAAATTGTTGTCTTGGAGTAAATTGAGGAGAAAAGAGGAGAATGGTGGAAGATTATGTGGCTATAAAGACTGGTGTTGAAATTTCTCAGCCCTCAACCTTCTTCTTCTTTGAACCTGCTGGATATTTGTATGCTTGTTACCTTAGAAGGAAAAATTTGATTTGCAGGAAGGAAACATACATGTACAGTTAAGATTTACAATAAAACTTGTTTATCTACACCTGATAAATTTTGTTAAAACATTCATATCTTCCATTTTTAAGTAGTGGCTTTTTATTTTTTTATTGCATAATGAATTTTAACATCATAAGATACATATTAACATCATACAATTTTGTCTAATTGTGAAATTCCACTTTCTGATGGGTGCAGAGATGACAAGGCATTTTACACTGATGATTGTAGACAACAGGACCGTCACCCATCCTCAGTTCTTCTTGTCGACCTATTTTCACTATCATTCTCATCAGATTGTAATGATAGCAATTTGATTTGTCTGTTGAATGAATTTGATTTGTCCACAAGAAATTTGTTGACACGTGCAAAAAAAATCACAGGGATTACTTGTTTTCTATTCATGCTCGGTCTTTTTAGCTCACGCCTCGCGATGAATAAATGGTTGTAAAACACTAGGTGAATATCCTTTGTCCTGCATGACCTCAACATTGTTGACAAAGAATGAGTGTCTCCAGACAAAATCGTCACTACATTAACTTTCCTATTTACCACTTTCGTAGATGAAAATTGGAATTTTGGTGGTTTTGGGGGTGTGAGACGGGTATTGCGTGAGATAATTAATCATGTGTACGGTGTCGAGCTCGCTCCAGAGGGAAATCCTATTGTTTTAAAAATGACATGAAGAATTCCTAGCATAATAGATCGTCGTTCGATAAAAAGAGATCAAGTTAGAAGAGTATTTATGTTGCAGATTGTTCCAAAAAGTTTGGAGCGCATGCATATCGTACAGTAGAGCACTTATTGGGAACTTAACTGGAAAACCCTATCAAAAAATGGGATTCATTGGGAAAGAATTGGGATGAATTAGGAAAGAATTACATATTAAGTTAATTAAGGCAATTATAAAAGGTCATAGATATTATTATTAAGACTTGAAAAAAATTAAATAAAAATATTATTTAAAAATAAATCAAATTCAATTTCTATCTTTGAAAAATAGATTAAACTTAATACACGTTGGGGGTATTTTAATAGTTGTGAATATTTTTGAAAATATTACACTAATAAGTGTGACTTTAAAGTTGTTATTATTCATGATGACTACCCATAACTGGTTTAAATATCACCTTCTTAACCTTAATTCCAAAAAAAAGATAAGATTGAAAGCTTTAATAATTGCAGACCCATAGCTCTTTGTAACACTATATACAAGCTACTGTCTGAGACCCTTTCCACCATAATAGAGAAATTACTACCACTAATCATATGTGAGGAAAAAACAGATTTTGTTCAAGATAGATCCATCAATGGAGTCATCATAGCCCAGGAAGCTATACACTCAACCCAAATGAATAAAAAAACCAATATGTTTATTAAAATTGACATCAGCAAAGCTTATGACAAGGTAGACTAGAGATTCCTTTCTAAAGTGCTTGAAAAAATTGGCTTTGATAAACAATGGATCAATCTGATTTTCAAATGCATCTCAACTCCCAAATTTTTAGTCTTAGTAAATGGTTCCTTCAAAGGCTTGTTTGAAGTTTCTAGAGGCATTCGTCAAGGAGATCCTATTTCTCCATTCCTCTTCATAATTATGGCTCAGGACTTAGGGAGGTCCATTACTAAGGCTTGGAGGGGTAATAAGATTAAATTTATTAAGGTTGTCTCTAATATGGAACCCATTACACATCAATAATTCATTGATGACACCATGCTATTTGGCAAACGTTCACTACAAGAGGCTCAAAACTTCAAGGAAATCCTATAATCCTATACTTATGCTTCGGGAGAAGAAATCAACCAGGACAAGTCTGAAATATTCTTCCTAAACACTAACCCAACCTTGGAAACTGATATTTGCAATATCCTTAATTTTAGGAAAGGCTCACTCCCCTGCAAATACCTTGGCCTAACTCTAGATAAGGGAACTAAAAATACCAATTCTTGGGACCCCATTATTTTGAAGATTAGAAAATGAATAGCATCATGGAATGGAAAATGACTATCCTTAGTAGGAAAGCTAACAATGCTTAAGTTAGTCCTTTCAGCCATCCCTATCTACCAAATGGCTTGCTACCATCTTCCCTCAAAAAGCTGTAAGGAAATTAACAAACACTTAAAAAATTTCTTTTGATAAAAGACTAGTGACCAATATAAATTACCCTTAGTAGCTTGGGATACTCTCCATACATCTATTGAATATGGGGGTTTAGGCTTCAAAAACATCAAAGAGAAAAGTAAAGCCCTTGGAGCCAAACTAACATAGAATCTCTTCAACAAACCTAATCTAAAATAGGCTAAAATTATTTTCTATAAATATCTTAATGGAAGAGATCCCATCATACTCTTCAGAACTAAACATCCCCCACATGGTTCACGTATTTGGAATTTTATGATGGAATTTAAGAATACTATAGGAGATTGTCTATCTTGGAAAATCAATGATGGGAAAGAGGCACTTTTTTGGGATGACTCTTGGGAAGGTCTACCTCCCATCTCAAGTATGCATAACTGGGGGAACACCATCCAAACCCTTAAACAATGCTGGGGAAAATATGTTTATGACAACTTTATCCCTACAACTGATTTGGTCCTTAACAACCCTACATGGAAATCACTGGCGAACATTAATATACTAGACCACCATAAAACCATGTCATCTACCATCCTAACAAGTAGAAAAATCATTCTTAATAATAAAAAGGATTCTCTTTTATGGCCAACATCAAATGATGGTCAATATAATGCTAAAGACTATTATAAACTAATTATTGTTGAACATCAATATAATAAAACAAATCTTTCCCTTCACCTTTGCTTGGAAAAACATGTCTTGCCTAAAGTAGGGCTCTTCTCATGGTTTTCCATTCAAAATAACATTCTCACAGCTGACCGGTTTACTAAAATGGGATATGTGATGACATGTAACTGGTTGAATGTTTGAAGATGTTAAGTTGATCACCAAATTGCAGAAAGATAATGCAAGATATTAAATTAGTTAATAGATTGTATTTTCATTGATGTCAACTTGATATAATCTAATTGGTTATATTCAAAGTGTCAAAGACTTCAGCGAATTGGAGAGAAAAATATTATGCTTTTAGTAATGCATAAAAGACAAGCATTCACTAAGTGACTTCAAACACCGATGGCTAGTGGAACCCAATGGATAGAGATCACCGAAAGTTAAGTTACAGTGATGCCCGAGAAAAGAAACTGACCAGCATTACCGAAGAGAAGAATCACAAGCATTACTGACGACCAGAATTACAATTTTAATCGATGAAAAAAACTTTGCAGTGAAGCCCGAAGGACAGACAACCTCGACGGACAGACAACCCCGACGGAGAACTAAAGTGCTAACCGAAGCTAACAAGAATTAAAATTCCAAAGTTAACTAGACTTCAGAAATGACAAAAAATTTAGCTAGCAGAGCTAAATATAGACTTAACTGGTAGTTATCATTGTTTTCATCGACAAGATAAAGCTAGAGATAAGTAAAGGATTTAAATCTATTTTATCTAGTTGACAAGAAGATTTCTACAAGATAAAATAGGAGATATGCTTTAAATCATATTGGTGAGAATTGTGGATCACACCAAGGTCAAGAAAGTCAAGAACCTAGAAATGGTGATATCATGTCTATAAAGAGAACTTTATTCACTACGAAAAAAAGGGGAGTGAATAGAAAATAGGATGCTAAAGAGAAACTGATGAAGAACAACTTCATGCAGTCCTGATCAATCAAGCTAAGGAAAGAGCTGCAGATTTCTTCAGACACTGAGAAATAGAGGAACAGAGCATCACCAAACATAAAGTGGAGCAAAAGTATTGAAAAGATATATTGATCAGAAAGAGCTTACAATAGATCTGAAAATCTGCAAGTCTAAAGTTGTATGTATGAACAAATCATTTATTGTTTCATTTTAACCATTGATTCAGAAAGTCTCTTAACTGAGTAGGATTTAAAGATCCTTTCTATATTGAGATACATCCCAAGAAGTATCAAAAATTTTGATCATGAAGATAGCATGAGATGCCATATACCATTTGACAAACTACACTAGGTTTGGTCATAGAAGGTAGCATAGAGATTTCTTATATCAAGTGACAAACTATTCTATTAAATCCTCTAACAAGGTCACACCTAACAGTGTGTTTGTAACCTTTAACACGGTTGGCTCTTCACTGAGCTCACTTCAGAAGAGTGAAAACTTTGGGTTACCGGTCCCAAGTGGTTTTTCCCTTAGTAGGGTTTCCACGTTAAAAATCCATGTGTCAATGTGTTCATGAATAATTACTTTAGGGTTTTGCATTACACATAACTTATATGGATTGATCGGTATAATCTAAGTAATTTATTGTTTTTCGATTAATGAAAGACTGTTGTTCGGTAAACTAAAAGAATAAGGTTTAACAGAGAATTCTGAGCAGTATTAATTTGATAAGTATATTTGAAGGCATTCATCTTATAGGACTGAAGATAACTAGAGGCTTAATATTGTGGTACTAAGTTTTTGGGTTGATTAATTGGAATATTTTTGAGGCCACTGATTCACCNCCCCCCCCCCCCCCCCCCCCCCTTCAGTTATTTCTAAAAATTGGTATCAGAGCTTGTGTGCTTAGAAAGGGAGTTTAACAGCTCAAGTAAAAGATCACAAGATGAACAGACGATATGTGCCCAAGTTGAATAAAGACAAGTTTGCATCATGTAAAATCATAATAAGACTCCACTTATCAGGTATTGGTAATGATGTTATTCAACACCTTGATATTGAATATGTGTTTCCTATAGGACCTCACACTCTTGAGAAATTAAGAGAAAATCATGAGCTTAATTGCATGATGATAGAGCTTGCTTCCTCACTATCTGATGCTGAGTTTAAAGATGTCAAAACATGTACCTCTGCTAAGAAAATGTGGGATAAGTTGAAGCTGGTACATAGAGGAGATGCTAATGTACTAAGAGCCAAGGTAGAAAGCCTAAGATTGAGGTTTGATGACCTAAGGATGAAAGAAGGAGAAAATATCACTCAGTATAGCTGTTGAATCAAAGAGGTAGTCAATTCTCTCTGAGGAGTTGGAGGTGCTCTTGAAGAGGAGACAGTTGTAAGTAAAATCTTAAGAACCTTACTACCTGTATATGCTATTAGATTTTTTGCTATTCAAGAAATGAGAGAAGTTGCATACCATACAGTTGCTCTAGATATTCTGATTGGTAGACTGATTTCATTTGAGAAGAATAACTTTGATAATAGTGTCTTACCATCTATAGAATCTACATTCAAATCTTCTTTGAAAATAAGTAACTCAAGTCATAGACACTCTGTTAGAAATTATAGTGAAAGTGATAATTATGATCAAGATCTTGATGAGATTGAAGCACTAATGACAAGAAGATTGCAGAGAGGCAAAGGTAAATACAAAGGTGAATTGCCACTTGTATGTTTTAATTATAAAGAGGTTAGACACTTTGCTACAAGATGTCCTAACAGAAGAAAAGATGATAGAAGTAATGAAAGATCATATGAGAAGAAGTTTGATAAAAGTGATAACAGAGATTACTGAAGCAACCAACAATCTGACAAGAGAGATACCTGAGACTACAAGGACAAAGAGAAGAAAGATTGTTACCTATCTTAAAACAGATTTGATGACACTGACACCAAATTTGAAGAAGACATTGAGATGGTATTTGTAGCCATGAAGGATGACTCAGATAAAGAAGAAGAAAGGTATGAAACTACACTCATGTCTAAGGTTAGTAATAATGATGTCTAGATCATAGATAGTGCCTGCACTCACCACATGACTGGTGATAAGAAAAATTTTGAAAATTTTGAATACTATAATGGTGGTTCAGTAAGAATGGGTAATGACACACCTTGTCCAGTTGAAGGTAAATGAACCATAATGTTGAATAACCTGATCAAATGTAAAAATGCTTACAGGGTAAAAGGACTGAATTATAATCTATTAAGTGTTTCACAGCTGAACAATATAGGTCAAAGAGTAGCATTTGAAAATAAGAAGGCAAAGATCTTCAATGAATCAGGAAGGTTGATCAGAACTGGTGAATAGACAAAAGGTAACCTTTTCTATCTTGATGATATTAACACTTGTTTGAAGGCTAGAAATGAAGACATATGGTTGTGGCACAAATGATTGTATCATGTGAACTTTGACAATGTGATAAAGATAAGCAATAAAAGAAAAGTTAGAGGCTTACCAAGCATGACTAAGCCTGAGCATATCATGTGCAAGAATTGTCAAAAAGGTAAGATGACAAAGTCTAGTTTCATGAGTAAATCCCATACATCTAATGCAATTCTAGAATTAGTCCATACTAATCTAAGTG
The DNA here is from genome assembly GCA_018584345.1 of Thuja plicata. NCBI lineage: Eukaryota > Viridiplantae > Streptophyta > Pinopsida > Cupressales > Cupressaceae > Thuja > Thuja plicata. The sequence continues at coordinate 4,603,741 of MU223935.1, read as the reverse complement.
GAACCATGAGGACAAAGAGTTACTATGGAGATAGGTATTTCATTTTCTTTGTTGATGATTATTCTAGAATGATGACAGTTATGTGTTTAAATGATAAATTAGAAGCATTCAAGATGTTTAAATGGTATAAGGCTATGGTAGAAAAACAAAGTAATAAGAAATTGAAATCTTAAGGTTACGTAGAGGAGGGGAATTTACTTCAGATGAATTCACTAACTATTGCAATGAGCATGGAATTAAAAGATAGGTTTCTGCACCAAGAACACCACAGAAAAATGGAATTGCTAAGAGAAGAAACAAATCAATTGTTGACTGTGCAAGAACATTGATGATTGAGAAGAGCGTCACTCAAACATTCTAGAGGGAAGCTATCAGTACTGATGTATACACATTAAACATAGTAAAATTGAAGGACACAAACAAGACACCCTATGAGCTTTGGTATGGTCACACACCCAATGTAAGTTACTTTAGAATCTTTGGTAGTCAATGTTATATTTTGAAGAACGATAGAAATGGAAAACTTGACTCCAAAAGTGAAGAAGGTTCTACCAAAAGAAAGGTTTATAAATGTCTTAACAAGTCATCTAACAAGATCATTGAAAGTGAAAATGTGAAAATAGATGCATTTGCAAAAAAGAATGATAAGGAAAGAAGAAAAGAGCCAGAGGACTAAAACAGGTTTGTTTATACTGAAGAACCTGACACTCTACCTGAGCAATAGTGTATCACTCCTGAGAAACAGAACATTGCACCCCGAGCATCAGGCTGCAATCACTGAAAATCAGGAAAAACCTGAAGATGGTTTTCCGAGTGATGGAGATTAGAATGAAGGTCAAGATGATGATTAGAATGATGAACATAGAGCTGAACTGAAACTTTCCAAGTATGTTAGAAGACATCATCCACAAAATTAGATCATAGGAGACAAGAAGGCTGGAATGAGAACAAGAAGTAAGTCACTAAACACTAGATGTTTACTTTGTGATTTTGAGCCTAAATCTGTTAATACTGCACTAGAAAATGAGGAATGGGTCAGTTCTATGAATGAAGAAATAGAAAATATAGAGAAGAACAATACATGGACACTAGTACCGAGACCAGATAACAAGAATGTCATCAGTACCAAACAGATATTCATAAACAAGCTGAATGAGAAAGGAGAAGTCACAAGAAATAAAGCAAGATTAGTATGAAAGGGATATGCACAAGAAGAAGGTATTGATTATGGTGAAAACTTTGCATCCATTGCTAGACTAGAAGGAGTTAGAATCTTAATTGCTTATGCTGCATTCAAAGGATTCAAGGTATATCAAATGGATGTTAAATTTGCATTCCTAAATGGAATACTTGAAGAAGAGGTATACATTGAACAACCAGAAGGGTTTGTTGATCCAAACAAGAGAAACATGGTATGTAGACTACATAAAGCCTTGTATGGATTGAAACAAGCACCTAGAGCCTGGTATGAAAGACTTCAATCTTATCTCATTAGCATTGAATTTATAAGAACAAGCAAAAATAGAAATTTGTACTTAAAAGAAGATATCGATGGTAATATTTTGATTGCTAAATTTTTTGTTGATGATATCATTTTTGGGGGAAATGAAATGTTATGCAAATCCTTTGCTAGTGAAATGAGCAAAGAGTTTGAAATTTCTATGTTTGGGGAGATCAAATTCTTTCTTGGTCTACAGATTCTTAAACAAGATGCAGGCATATATATCACTCAGTCAAAATACATCAAGTGTTAAAGATATTCAAGATGGAATATTCCAAACTAGTTGGAACACCTATGGCTACCGGATGTAAGATAACAAAAGAAGATAAATTAAATGAGGTAAACCAGACCTTCTATAGATCAATGATTGGAAAACTAATGTATGTTGTTCATACTAGACCAGATATTGCACATGCAGTTGGAAAAGTTGCAAGATTCTCTACTAATCCCAAAAAATCACATATGACTGTGGTCAAGAGAATTCTGAGATAACTGAGAACACCAAGGACTATGGATTATGGTATAAAAGAGATGGAATATTTGAGCTACAAGTCTATACAAATGTTGATTGGGCTAGAAAAATTGATGACCGAAAGAGCACAACTGGAGGAGCATTCTTCATCGGTGACAGACTTGTTACATACATAAGCAAGAAGAAAGGATGCATCTCTCAGTCTACTGCAAAAGCAGAATATGTGGCTGCTGCTACAAATTTCTCCAACATTGCCTGGATCAAACAATTACTGGAAGGTATGAATATGAAGATTCTTGAACTAGTAATTATCTATTATGATAATACCAGTGCAATAAACATATCAAAGAATCTAGTCATGCATGCTAAGGCTAAGCATATAGAAATCAAGTGTCATTATCTAAGATAACAAATGCAAGAAAAGGAAGTGATACTAGAATATGTTTAATCAAAGGAAAAATTAGCTAATATTTTTACTAAACCATTACTGAAAGACACATTTAAGTACCTGAGAAAGAGACTAGGGGTACAACCCTTGTCTATTAGTCACTAAGCTGACTAGAAGGTTGCATTAGCCTATAAAAAATCAGAAGATCATTCATGTTGATGCAAGCACAGAGATGGAAAGCATCAGATACATCTGTACACAGCAAGGTACAAAGATGTAGAATCAATGTATTGTTGATCGATAGGAAAATTCAAGGAATATATTATGAAAAGGATGGAAGATGATATAGAAGAAAATTGTTTGGAATTGTTGTGAAAGGGGGAGATTATCTCATTATCAGGAGGGAGAGATATGCTAATCAGTATAAGGAAGAGCTTATATCATTATCCAAAGGGAGAGCAATAACAAAATCAAGAGAATACACACAAAGGGTGAGATGACTCATTGCTGTCAAAGAAAAAAGAGATTATCAAGAAAAGGAACAGTCAAAGCAGAACATACAATACATAAAATAAATAGAAGCTGCTACATCTATCCAGTGAAGGGATTGAAGATTGAAGAAATCACTCTGCAAGAAACAAATCTAAGCTATTTGAGTTTACCGAGAGCCAGACATTTGTAATAGTTACAATAGGAAAGATTGATGAAACTGTTATATTTCACATTGTATTAGTAATAATATAGTGTGATAATATAGTGTGTTTCCATCAATGCCAAAGGGAGAGATTGATGAAATGTAACTAATTGAATGTTTGAAGATGCTAAGTTGATCACCGAAATGTAGAAAATAATGAAAGACATTAAATCATTTAATGGATTGTATTTTCATTGATGTCAACTTGATATAATCTAATTGGTTGTATTCAAAGTGTTAAAGACTTCATAGAATCAGAGAGAAAAATATTATGATTTTAGTAATGCATAAAACACAAGCATTCACTAAGTGACTTTAAACACCGATGGCTAGTGGAACCCGACAGATAGAGATCACCAAAACTTAAGTTACAGTGATGCCCGAGAAAACAAAATGATAAGTATTATCAAAGAGAAGAATCACAAGCATTCCTGATGGCCAGAATTACAGTGTTAACTGACAAGAAGAACTTTGTAGTCAAGCCTGAAGGAAAGACAACCCCGACAGAGAAGCATGAGGAGAACTGAAGTGTTGACCAAAGCTAACAAGAGTTAAAACACCAAATTTAACTAGAGTTCAAAAATGACAAAATATCTAGCTAACAGAGCTAAATATTGACTTAACTAGTAGTTATCATTATTTTCATTAACAAGATAAAGCCAGAGATATTTAAAGGATTTAAAGTCGTTTTGTCTAGTTGGCAAGAAGAGTTCTACAAGATAAAATAGGAGTTATTCTTTAAATCAGATTGGAAAGAATTGTGGATCACGCCAAGATCAAGAAAGTCAAGAACCTAGAAACGGTAATATCATGTCTATAAAGAGAACTTTATTAATTACGAAAAAAAGGGGAGTGAATAGAAAAGAGGATGCTAAAGAGAAACTAATGAATAACAACTTCATGCAGTCCTGATCAATCCAGCTAAGGAAAGAGCTAGATATTTCTGCAAACATCGAGCAACTGAGGAACACAGCATCAGCGAGTAGAAAGTGGAGCAAAGGTATTGAAAAGATATATTGATCAAAAAGAGATTACGATAGATCTGAAAATCTCCAAGTCTAAATTTGTATGTATGAACAGATCATTTACTATTTTAGTTTAACCATTTATTTAAAAAGTCTCTTGACCGAGAAGGATTTAAAGATCCTTTCTATATTGAGATACATCCCAAGGAGTATCAAAAATTTTGATCATGAAGATAGCATGAGATGCCAGATACCATTTGACAAACTACACTGGGTTTGGTCATAGAAGGTAGCATAGAGATGCCCGATATCAAGTGACAAATTATTCTATTAAATCCTCTAACAAGGTCACACCTAACAATGTGTTTGTAACCTTTTAATAGGGTTGGCTCTTCACCAAGCTCACTTTAGAAGAGTAAAAATTTTGGGTTACCGGTCCCAAGTGGTTTTTCCCTTAATAGGGTTTCCATGTTAAAAATCTATGTGTCAATGTGTTTGTCAATCATTAATTTAGTGTTTTGCATTACACATAACTTATCTGGATTGATCGGTATACTCTAAGTAATTTACTATTTTTCGGTAAATGAAATACTGCTATTCGATAAACTAAAAGAATAAGTTTTAACAGAGCATTCTGGGCAATAGTAATTTGATAAGTATATTTTAAGGCATTCATATTATAGGACTGAAGATAACTAGAGGCTTAATATTGTGGTACTAAGTTTTTGGGTTGATTAATTAGAATATTTTTGAGGCCACTGATTCACCCCCACACCCCCCCCCGCCCCCCCTCCCCCCCCCCACCTCTTAGTTATTTCTAATAATATGAANCCCCCCCCCCCCCGCCCCCCCTCCCCCCCCCCACCTCTTAGTTATTTCTAATAATATGAAGGCCCTAGCAGATGTTGCCTCTGTAATTCAGATTCTGAATCCACAAATCACTTACTCCTACACAGCCCTTATACTAGGAAATGTTCGGTATGGCTTTGTGAAAAACTTGACTACACATCAACATTTTCTCATAGCTTGAAAGACATGTTCAAAACCTAGCCAAACTACCATAAAGATAGTATTTACAATATCATATGAGAGGTAATACCATCTATTCTTATATGGGAAGTATGGAAGGAGAGGAATCAGAGACTCTTTAAAGACAAACATATGGATATTAATCAACTTATAAATAAAATTAATGCAAACATCATCGAAGTAACAAACAATAGATTATCAAATCAGCCAGTTCCTAATAAATCTATGATTGCATGGGATGGTGCTATGAGACACCAATAGATTGGTCTCAATATCCCTCCTTGGTCTAACAAACCAAATATCAACAATGCCAAAGCAATAAAAGAGTGTGTATGGAATCCTCCATCTGAGGGCAGATTCAAACTCAACTTTGATGGTGCTTCAAGAGGTAACCCTGGACCTGCTGGTATAGGTTGTGTCATTCATGATTCAAATAGGATGGAAATTTCCTCTCTTATAAAACCTTTAGGTACTACCATTAACAATATGGCCGAAATGTGTGCACTGGTGGAAGGCCTCAAACTATGTTCCAAATTAGGAATCTCAAATCTTGATATAGAAGCTGATTCCTCCAACACCATCAATTCTCTTAGATCCTAGATCATGCATTATCCATAACACAAAAATTCACCTCTATTACCTTCAATCATATATATAGAGAAGGGAATAAGAGAGAAAATGAACTAGCCAATCTAGGAATAGATGGCTTCATCATCAATCCTTTGGGGATTTAAACCATCATGTTAAATTCCTATCTTAGCAAGGTAGATGTGAAACTCTTATTCTATAACTGCCAAGATTTTTCAGCTATGTCGAGTAGTTGCGGGTGTCGATTGCAATTGGTTCCTTAACTGCATGAATAAGTAGGCGAAGCCATGGTTGACACTTAAGTTCATTTGGCATGTGAGTGTGCAACATAGTTTAGTTCATGGCTTAAATAATGTTGTCATTCACTCACTGTGTAAGTTATCCTGGAGCTTTGCAGTACACGAGTGCACAATGGTTATTTATGCCACGAAAGCATAATTAATATGAATTTAGGGATTAATGTTGTCAATCACTCTTGACAAATGTAGGGATAGGGTCTTAAACCTGTAGGGTTTAAAATAAAATCAATGAATAACCATAACAAGAATTTTAAAACTACAGAATCAAACCCTAAAACTCTAATCCAAGTAGTAGAATCCCTCTGTCTCATCAAATAGGCTTAGGACTTAAGTAAAAGACTCAATGAATTTAAATTCCCAAATTGAGCTCAAAGGACGAAAAATGGTAATTCTACTGGGATTAAAAAATAGACCTCCCATAAGTTTATTAGTAAATATCCTTGTAAACTAATTAAAATCCATGAGGCATGAAATAAGACAGGGATCTGGTTTAATTTTATATTGATTAATTTAGGATTACTTCCAGGCTCTCTATTAAAGACACTTGTCATGTTCCTCAAACTCTTATGATAAAACCATGTCAAACCATGGTGGTATGCAAGATTTTTGGTAAAGAGGTTTTCCTTGATACACTAGGCAATATCAAGTACACTAACTCTCTGAAATAGTTAATTTTGTGCATAAACTATAAAGGAAAATCTTTTCCTTACAGTCGAACAACATAACATAAAAAACATTATGGCACTTTTTGTATTTTATAATCTAATGGATCCATGAATTGTCAAGATAGAAGGCAGTGTTTCAAGAACAAGTAAGATTTTTTATATTTATTAAGAATCTTTATTTAATCAAATGGAAAACTAACAAAGATCTTAGCTTTTGGTGGAGAGTTTTTTAACAGGATCATGACCATAAATAAAATAAGGTAAAGCCTACATCCACTTCATATATGTATTATACTTCTTCTCAAGCTCTTGGAGGAAGGAGAAAATCCTTATCTCTCATCTGACAAACATAGTAATTTTTTGTATAAAACAGAAAGATGTTACCTAGAACATATATGTAATGTCAAAAATGCATGAGGGTATGCCCTCTTATCTTTGTACTTAGGGGTATGCCACTATAATCATTGTGCTCTCATTTCTTATAATTAGTCTAAGTGGACTATGGTCCTCGGGCGATATGTGGGAGTTTTCTTCACTCTGTTCTTTCCCACCAGTGCCCGATGTTGAATGGAGATGTAAAAAATAATAAAAAAATTTAATAAAATAAAAAAGGCTATGGCCATTTATCGAGCAAAAAAACAAAAAAAAAATTTATGTATCATTTTAATTTTAGCTATCAAAATAATTATTTAATAATATAGTATTATTTCATAAGTGTACATTATACAAATTTTATATTAAATAATTATCCTTAGTAAATTTACTAAAATTATTTTATATTTTAGAAACTCTATTATTATTAAATTATTATCTTATAATAAAATTTATTATACTTTATTTAATTATATTTAATATTAGAACTATAATTAGTTATTAGGCAAATACTTCGACACTACGTGGCACTTGTTAAACTTAAAATTTTTACATTTAATGCTTATTTATAATAATAGTATGTAATGTAGATGTTTCTATATTGTTGATTTATATTTATATTAGTTTAAAATGCTTTTAAAATAAAAATATTTAAATTTAAAAGAAAATAATTTAAATTATTTGCAAATTAAAAAAAATTGACAAGTTGTATTTTTCTGAAAACATAAAATCAAAGGCATGGAAATGGCCAAACAGTCATAAAAAATTCATATCACATGTGGGTCTCACATTTTTTAGGGCCTTATTGGATACCTTGGCAAAAACCATGCTGATGTGGCATCATATTTGTTTATGCGGACTTGAAACCTTAGTTATAAGCAAGGGACTTCTCCTGTAAAAATTTGGGAGTGATTTGAAATTTCCATGTACAATATTGAGAAGCTAGAAGTTAGGGTGCTCAACTACTAGATCCTCTCTACTTTTTGTTTTTCTTACAGAATTGTGCTACAACATAGACTAAACTACAATTGTAGAATGTAAAATTTATAAGACTAAGACTAAGCATGCTCGAGCTAGAATAGTACTGGGATGGGTGACATTCTGGGAAGTCTCGGTGCTTCACCTCTATGAGCATCACCTAGATCTAAAGAGTGTTAAGTGTTCCATTTGTTCTCATGAGAGATGGGTTCATGTGAACCACTACTCATGAATCATGGGTCAATATTTTGACTCAAAAAATTGCAGAGTTGAATCCTGATAGCAATATCATAATTTGATAAAAACTACATAGTTGAATCCTGATAGCAATATCACAATTTGACTTGATGTGGAAAATATCTCTACTTATCAAAACAAATATGACCTTCAAAAAACCTTCAAAAAAGAGAATGGATTTAGTGAGAGCATCTTTATAATTATAAGTATGAGAGGAATACACATAACTATTGTTGTAGTCAACTACTCTTGCTCTCACTGACATTAATAAATACAAGCCCAAGCTTAACACTAGTAGAGCTAGTTTCGCACTCATTTTCTCTCCTACTCAACACTACCAAATATGGAAATGATTTTGTCTATTTAACTCACCAATGAATGGAATTTATAGACTATGTTTCTTCACAAACCAATCAATTGAGGGAAGATCACACATTTTACTGTTCTTAGAAAAGTGGTTATTTGGGTCCCATTATGGCGGATGATGACAAGAATGTGGGAATCTCGTAAAATCAAGCGCCCTAACTCATGAGAATCCTAGCTATTTTCTATGGATAGTACGATAAACTTTAAAAAAACTATATGTGCACACGCAATCGAAGCCTCTAGAAAAAACTGTCACTACATTACCTTTTCTATTTACCACTTCCGCAAATGAAAATAGGAAGTTTGGTGTTTTTGGGGGTGTGAGACAAGTATTGCATGATAATTAATCACGCATACGGTACCAGCTCACTCGGGAGGGAAAGCCTATCGATTTAATCACTCTAGCTAATATAATTTTGTATACTATTGTAGTAATGAAAAACTATTGTAATATTGAGACAATTGAAATAATAAGAAAATAATAAATTCAAGTCAAATAATGAAAATTAGATTTAATCCAGCCAACTATTTCATCTAAAAATTTACAAAATCTACATAATTTATATTTGAACCCTGCCAAAAATTCAAGATATCTTAACAGAAAAAAATAACTAGAATGTTATAATTTTTTCTTAGAATAGATATTGAAGTCTGTGAGAAAATAAAGATATCTCAATAGCAAAGATAACTATCATTCATACATATATAATAACTAAGCTCACATCCATCCATTTAAAAGTTTAGTTTACTAAATGAGATATTTGCGACTTAATAATAATTGATTTCAATAAAGTTGTGGTCAGCAGACTCACACCACTTTCTCACATTCCACAAAACTTCCTGAGATATTGGAAAAATCACATTGCACAGTGAAAAGAGAATAGAATATCACAGAGTGAGATAGCGTATTGTGCCGCAAAGGGGAAAATAAGTGATGGAGAATGTTCGGAGAGGAATCTAAAATAAAATTTTCTTCATTTTATTGAATAACAGCTTTCACCTCCACAATATGTGTAAAAATTGGGGGAACGGGAAAAGAATGGTATCCATTGAAATGAAACAGAGATCATGGAATCCTATGCTTGTAATTGCTGCAAATATATAGGGTTTTGCATACGTGCAAATTTATAGGCTTCAAGCTTACAAAATTGAGGAGGAGAACAATGAAGCGTAAGAGAACGCCGAACGTGGGAAGACGTTGGAAGGGAAGACATCCGAAGCAAAGAAGATCTGATATTATTTTCTTTTGTGTGTCTTCTCACCTTACATTCAAGGCCGACGAAACCAGGTTTGTGCTTTACACGTTTCAGATCTGATACTATTTTAGATTCATAACAGCTGTAATCTACTGTTTCTGTTTTGGGATGTAATTTCAACAAAAAGATAAGCCTGTAAATAGAGGATCTGTTTAAAAGTCAAATGGGTGTGATTATGTGGTTTCCCTCGTGTATTGGTAGGTTGTGATAGCGTGAAAGATCCATCCCTAACCATGCGACATGCCAGATGATAAACAATGAGTGGATAATGGATGGAAATTGCGGGCTGAATCAGGCCCGATTTGTGACTACCTGGATGGAGCCTGAGCGTAATAAACTCATCATGGCTATGGATTTAAGTCGTTCATCACAGTCTCCAACATGCCCTTCTTAAAGCTTTCCGTCTGCTAAGTGAATACGCCGAAGTGCCTCTGACGTTTCAATATTTAAGATGCTCTCAGATCGACTGTTCTTATGTGAAATTTAAGCCACATAAACATGAATTGAAACAGAGGGTTTATAATTATGTTTCTTTGAGCCAATGTTAATTTGTCTCTTTTATTTTTGGTTCGATTTAAAAAATTTAATTTTTAGCATAGTAAGGTAAAGGGACAACGACATCGCTATTTGTCTGTTCAGGTTACACAAGATTTATAATCTTGTCTGTGTTCTGTTTCTCAAACATTTTTGTTATATCAGTTTCCAATTGTCTTGTTTGTTTTGTTGAGAATTCTAATGTATATTTTTTTGGTTTGATTTAAAATCTTTAGTTTTTGGTATAGTTAAGTTAAATAAGAAGGGCATTGTTATTTGTCTTTTTAGGTTTCATAAGATTTATAATCTTGTCTGTGTTCTATTTCTTGTTTGGTTGAGAATTGTACTACTATTATTCACAAAATAAATAGCAAATTGAACAACCCAAAAATAATTATTACTTAATTAGAAATAAATTAAGCTTCTTCTATTTTCTTACTAATATACTAGCAGTTGCGCGTTTTTGTACATGCAACGATGAAGAGTTTTGATTTTCATAAGATGGAGATAAGATAGAAGAGAACAATTGAAGAGATCCTTTATATTTGAGAAAAAATAATCATCAATAAGACAAATTCTTAATGATACATATCTTTTCGCCCAACCTTTTCTCTTGTGACAGGCTCTCAATTGAGGGGATATTCATCAAACGAGAGTAAATTCAATTCCACCTTTATTTGCAATGCATGACACTCATTAATGGTGTTAAAAATTCATCAAAAATTATAGAGAAAAGATTATTTGAAAATAACATAATATCGCTCTCCAAAAAATATCAAGGCACTAGAAAAATAAGAGATGAAACACATGAACAAGGTTGTTGAATAAGATAACCATTATTTGCAAATCATAATAAATGTGATTCAACCATATGCACAATACTAATTAGTGCAAAGAATGTTCACATTCTCGTTCAACCATAAAGTAGCCTCTATCTCTAAGAGGCATATGGCAAGGTTGTATCTCTAAGAGGCATATGACAAGGCTATTTTGCAATGAATGTGGAATTTAAAATCCATCTTTACAAATCTTAAGAATGTTATAAAAGATTGTCTAACGGCTAACGGCTTAAACATATAAATAAATTTAAATAAAATAAAATATTTAGTCTTCTAAAAAATGATAGCTTTATAATTTACTTATATTTGTGCTAGTTTATTATAATCTAAATAATAACATTATTGATCATTTAATGTTAGATTAGAATAGGGTTATAATAGTATTATTAACTTCTAATAGATTAGAGTTGGACTAAATTATGGTTGGTATAATAATAATAATAATAATAATAATAATAATATAATATTATTTATCATATTAATAATTTAATATTAAATATAAGGATAAAATAGAGTATGAACCCAAAAAAAAAATTAGAAAGTTTCTGTCTAAACTTTTCTTAAAGTTTTTCATATTAATTTTCTTTTAGTTGTTTTTCTTTAAAAACATTTCCTTATAGAAATAGAATTTTGGAAAAAAAAAAAGTTAAAAATAGAAAGTTTCCCTACTATAATGAAGACTGATATTCAGGAGGAGAAGAGGCTATCTTTCATATGAAGTTTGATTTCTCTTTGATAGTTCACTGAATCAAATAACAATATTCCATTAGAGTGTAGAGGCGATAGACCTTTATCCCTTTACCTGAATCTCATAGTATTAAAAACCTATGAATAAATTGTCTGAGCCCCAAATTAAACAAAGCTAGCTACTGCAAGTGTTGCTCCACTAGATCTATACTTGTTCCTAATACAACCTGTTTGCTGCACATGATATCAAAATAAAATTTTCTTGATAATTGCAAGAAGCTTTTACAACTATATCAACATCTTCCTTGGAAGCCTTGAATCCCATATTCAAAGATCAAATGTTTCAAAAGCTTTCCCTAAAAAAACATTAGTTAGATTCCAAAGAAAACAAAATTAAAAGAGACATAAGTATGTAGATACATTTTTCTTGTCAATGATGATCACAAACAAATAATTGCATAAAAATCGATGATAGTAGAAATTTTATAAAATGCGTGCTCTGTAACAGATAGATTTTGGTGAGCATACCTTACCAGAAAGTTTGAATTCTCAAAAGACTTGCGACACTTAACGTTTATATATGAAATATAATATTTCAGAGAAATACTCTATTTGATTACAAACACCCGCAAAAATGAAAGCTTCTAAATCAAATAAAGACATGCAATATCATCAAGAAAGTTTTCAACTAATTCCAAAAAGCCTTAAGAATTTTAAGGAAAAAATAAGACAAGTTCTTATTTTCCATTGCCAGAAAAGAAAAACTATCTGGGAAGAGGGCTGACAACTATCTAGGAAGAGGGCTGAAAAAATTTAATTGCACTGATATGGTACTTTATTTTAGTGCTTTTATAAAATAGAAAATATGTACAAGTTCTCCAAAATAGGCATAATTAGAATTTGATATTCTAGGATGGTGACATGAAAAATAAACATCACCACTTCATAGAGGTTAATAAATCATGTAGGCTCAAAAACAATAACCCAAAAGGGTGTTTGTAAGAGCCTAAACAAGCCTCTCAAAGTTCTAGAAACTAGGATTATGCATGGCTTCCTCTAAGAAATAGTAAGTTAGAAAAATTGTGTATGTGTTTTTTTAAAAAAAAACTACACCATTGGATAGCATGATTTGTATGGCTACTATTTCCGAAGCTAAAGAGTGGTTCTTGATCCTTAAGAACTATGCTTTAGTCTTTCGTAAAAAAAATCAAACTTTAGAAGATTGTGTTATATTTTTCCAACACTCCTCAAACTCTTATGTTATGCATTGCTTCTATCCTCAAATGTAATATTGCTATGTCCTACCTTTGACCTATTTGGGCATGCCTCTTACTACTGGTAAAGTGGAAAATTTTGTGTCGGTGACTCTTCTCGAAAGAATCCAAGTTAAGTTGGCCTCTAGGAAGAGGGACCTACTTAGAAATTTTGGTAAATGTCATATGTTAATTGTGTCTATTCATCGTGTATCTCCGTGTATATCATGTCCCTATTTATAATGCCTGCCATGTGGGCTAAGAAGTTGGATGAAACCCGAAGAATTTTACGGCCTGCAGTGGAAGACAAAAATAGGTTATCATTTGTTGGCTGGGAGAAAGTCTTCTCTTCGAAAGAAAATGGAGGTCTAAATTTCAGAGATTCTAGTTCTATTAATCTAGCTCTGGTTTCAAAAATAAGCTGGATACTTATAACTGATTCTACTTACTGGGCTAGTATTTTATACTCTAAGTATCTAAGAAATTTGAGTGGCCATATGGAATAATATTTCTAAAACCATCCCTACTATAAGACGGATTGATTTGGAAAATTGGTAATGTACTCAAAGTCAACTTCTTGAAATACCATTGGATATCTAATACTCTTTTTGAGTTTCATCCTTTGTTTGCGGCTATCCAAATGAAACTCATAGGAAGACTTGGATCCTCTATGTGGGACTATTGGGATCAATATCAGAACCCAGTTACCTATAAATGTAATCTCCTTTGGTTTTTCAGGCCTTCCAGGATGGTGACGGTTCAACTTTTGCAAGTTCTTAAGTCCTAGACATTTTACAGACTCGATATTGAGGACAAGCTCATTCAGAACTACTCAGTGGATGGGATCTACTCGGTGAAGTCTGGTTATGAGTTTCTCACTCCCATTTGGCTCAAGAGTTCAATTGGGTGAAGGTGTGGAAAACTAAAGTGACCACTAAAACTTGAATCTTTTGGTGGACGTATTGTCATAGGAAACTCCTAACCTTGGATAGTTTTCAGAAAAAAGGTATTCAATTTGTGAACAAGTGCCCCTTATGTGAAAAGGATTCAAAGTCTATTGCTCACCTCTTATTCTCTTACAAGTTCTCTTGGAAGATAAGGCAGAAAATAATATCAATATTTGATAGACAAAGTATTTGGTACATTGACCCCCATTCTATGTGCTATGGCCCCTTTACCGAGGAGCTCTGGTGAAACTCATTACTTTACATCAGCTGGGCTATATGGAAGGAACATAATAATCCCATCTTCAGAGATAAATCTTTAGATTGGGAGGCCCTGTTTTTCCAATATCAACAATATCAAGGAAAACATGAATAATATTTTTCGTGTTAACCATAAGACCGCCCCCTCATCCCAAGATTGGAAAATTTCTAAAAGGTGAGGTTTGTCCTCTTCTCTTGAAAAGTACATTTCTCCTTGTTTGGGATTTAGAAGCAATATAAAATGGTCCACACAACACTAGTTAGGTTAAACTCACCTTTTATGGCTCTTTAGTTGGTAAACCTAGTTGAGCAGGTGAGGGTGGTCTCATTAGAGACAAACGTGGAAATATTCTCCTAGCTTATTTGGTGAATCTATGCATGAAACCTGCCCACATGGATGAGGTGGTGGCTTCCTTTCATGGTATTTATTCGGTAGTTAATAATTATTTTTAAAAAAAAATAATTGAGTGTGACTCCCTAACTATTATAAATATGCTCAAAAGTGCATGCACCCTAGGTTAGGAAACCGAAATATAATTACAAGATGTGTTAGCCTCATTGGCCAACTTCAATGATGTCATCTTCCAACACACCTTTCATGAGGGTAATGGTGTTGCAGACAAACTAGATGTGGTAGGAAGATTAACCAAAGATATTAATACTTGTTTTGAAATTCAAGACGTACGGCAACAGGCTCGTGTCATGATTAAGCAAGATATGGCCTCTCTAGGTAAAGGTCACACGCCCCCAAATTGCATTAAATAATGAAGAATAACCATTTTTTTTTTTTCTTAATCATTCTCTAAATATATTCTCTTTTAACTATTCTTTCGATGGTAAATGATCCTCAGCCTGTTGTTGTTTTTATGAGTTTTCTCTGCAAAATCACCATGGGAGGTGACCTAGTCCAAATTGAGCTAGATAAATACGATGAATACAAGAACAACACCACCTTTTGACCCATCTTGTAGGTTGGGAATCTTGACAACTATGTTGAGGGAATCATTGGTTACAATTCATACATCTCTTTGAAGTTTGCGAAGGCCTAGGACAATGGAAGGATAAAAATTGGCGAGGTTTCCTTCAAGGTCTCCACAAAGACTATAGAAGATGTGACTAGTCTTATAGATGAGGGTAAATTCATCCTCAGAAACACTAATAGTCAGAATAAGAAAGATCTTAAGATGTTTCTGGGTCCTGGGGAAGCAGTTCTGAGGCTCTGGAATGGATTCAACAAGGAGGAGGTACTGGAATAATGGAAATAACTTTCCCTTTTGTTCATCAAATTTGTCACCCTTGAAGGTAGGTTCAAATATTTCCATTCTCATTTGTTTCTGATGCTTAATCATTCTCACCGCAATTTAAAAGTTAATTTCCCTTTTTTAATTATGTCGTCCTTGTCTCATTCGGTTAATAAGGTGAAAAAACAAGGGGGTCCCCCTCCATCAGGATTTAGTTTGTTATCTTTACAATTTCCATTTGGCCTAGTTCCTGGTGGATGGTCCCAGACCTAATCCCCAGGACCATCCTTTGATTGTGGATATCAGTAACACTAAGGTTAGTCCTAAATCCATTCAACCATCTCTATTTTCTCCCCTAACTAGTTCTACTAGGGTTAACCCTCTCTATAAATCCAAAATGAAGGTCTTGGGTACGAACATCAATCTGAACATTATTCTTATCTTCAAAGATTCTGAAGTTTTTGATTCCTCCTTGTCCACCAAATCTATTTCTTCCCCCAAGGATTCCACCACTAACATTTCTTGGCCTTCCCCTAAACCCCCTTCTTTTGAGGCCCCTACCCCTATACCTAAGTTGAAGAAGAAAACATACCCTAATGATCCTAACGTCCCCCTCAACATTTACCTACCCTGATCTAGAAATCCCATGTATTAGAAGGATTTTCCTGAGTACTACCCTATTGTAGATAAGGTGGACAAACTTTGTATTCTATATAACTGACAAGATGAAATAATCAAATGTTTAATTTCACAACTGGACACTACTAGAAAGAAAATAAATAGGTTGGAAGTCATTGTTGAGGCCAAAGACAAAGTTGATGATTGGTCCAATTCTAATATGGACACCAATGTATGGGAAATTATGGAGGAGCTATCCCAAAAAATGGACAATTAGGGTATCATGGAGGACTAAATTCGTGAGATCAAATCCCTCATTCCATCAATTGAGGAGAAACGAGAAATATTAAGGGCGCTAAGGAACGTCAAGGCTAATCAAAACCACTAAACTTTAAAAAAAAAATACTATTATTCACAAAATAAATAGTAAATTGAAGCAAGAATAATCATTACTTAAATAAAAATAAATTAAGCTTCTCTTATTCTCTTACTAATACAAAACAGTCATCACAAAAAAATTAAATCGCTACCAATCTTGCTCTCATAATAATGATCTTTTATTTTGTATTTTTTTATTTATTTTTATGTTAAAATTTTCTTTATTCATTGGATACAAGTTCTAATATTTTAAATTATGAAAAAATATTTATTTTTTTTGGCAAAAATGGTGAAGCCATTGATATATTAAATTTAAAATAAAAAACATATTTCAAAGCCTCAGGAGGGAAAGAAACAGGGAAGAAAACCCTCCTTCCTTGCCTTTACAATCTTACAAAATACTTTTCGAAGCCATTAGAGCCTGATAACAACTAAGCTAATAGCTTAACACATATAAAGGGCTGACATCACAGCTATAGAAGCAAAGAACGATTCCTCGCTATACAAACACGATAGAGGCAAAATATTTACCTTCTCCTGACTATCTAGTAAAACAAGCATATACGGGTATGCTTGCCCGCTCTACCAAAATCGAGGACGAAGATACCTCAAGTTTACAAAAAAGATAAACCCCCAAAATGGGTTGAAGACCAAACTACCTTGTGCATTTTGTTTTTTCCTTTCTGCGCCCAGACATGACTAAAGGTGTCTGAGAGGTTGACGCCGCTAGGGAAATATCGCCCGAGACACCATCCACATAAGAGAGCACCGTGGCGAACCTGTCAAATAGCAAGAATGCATTCGCTACCATTCCACTTGGTAGAATGTCCATAAACTTTATTATTTCTTTTCATAGATATCCAATGTCTCTACCCTGTAGAGCGAGCTTTAAAACATCATATAGACAGACAATTTCTTTTTTAGTGTCTAACTCTACCGGATGGAAGAGGCCACCTACCCAAGTCGTAGATGGCCACAACTAATATCCGTTTAATGCTTCTTGAAGCTCTTCCACCGAGACAAAGTCCTCTTTAATTACTTTCTTTGACATTTTAAAGAAGACATCAAAGTCTGGCACCATATCATACCAGTTTGAAAGGAACACCGACACCATTTGCATATGAAGGAGATGTTGAGGAGCATTAGGAAACGTGATGTCGTCGCCCACAATGCCTTTAATGGCATCCAGTATAGGTTCCGGGAGCTGTCAGAATGCGATGTTCATCTGTCGTCCGAGATATGGACCTGAAATCGGGTGCTCCCAATGTTGTACTCTCAGTGTAATTATCATATTAAGCTCTCTGTAATCCATCTTTTAATCAGATAAAAAGTCCAATTTGAAGCCCTTTCTTTGTCTTGATAGATCCAAAATTAAACCACTGTGTGTGATAAATAGGCCTAATTTTGATGAAGACGTCATGTTTGGGAAATGTGGCTTTTCACAGGGAAAGGGACAGCATGTGTTATGGATTTTGAAAATCTGGGAACCTTGCTCTGTACTGATTAATACATTTATTGCGGGCATATTTCATCTGAATTTCATCCTTCTTGGCACGAATGTGAAATTTTGAATCTCCACCATCTCACTATTCTACCAAAACACATTGAAATCACGTTTTCCTTTCATTACTACCTGTCTTAGTCACTTGTGCCAACACCTTGCGTGCTGATTTGGGTGACCTCTGTCTAATTACCAAGAACAACAAATGTTATGATGTCATGATTTGACATGTTAATGTCTTTTGTGACCCTTTGATCTCCTTCAACTGTCACATCCACACTTGCTCATTTTACATATTACATTCTCCATGAAGATATTCTGGTATCTCTAACTTATGGATGTGTATACATTCTCTCTCCCAGTCCATCACAGTGTCGTCAACCCCCAAGTTCGCTAGCCAGTAGGCTAGTTTGTTCCCTTCTCTATAACAATGGGATACCGTGTATGAAGACAATTCTGAGAGACTAGTGATCACTTCTTGTAGTGTATATTTGATTTCCCAGCTAACCACCACTTTTTTGGTCAGATATGAAATTATTAGGAGAGAATCACCCTTGGTATGAAGGTCCTTAATGCCCAATTGGTATGCTGATCTAATCCCACACAAAAGTGCCCTTGCTTCGGCCATATTGTTCATGCCATTTGGTAGGGTACAATATGCAGCTAGTATTATCGATTTGTCTTGTTTTCTCAAAACAAAACCCGCACCACTTTTCCCTGAATTTCCTTTGCTAGCTCCGTCAAAATTTAGTTTGATTTGTTTTGAGTCTGGAGGTGCCCATTTAATGTCTTTTCGCACTGTTGCTTTAGGCCAATTAAGACTATTGTAAATGGGATGCAGATCTGTGGCCATCGTGATAAGATTACATTGTCATATGACATGTAAGTTGAGGAGATCTTTATTACCCTCGCCACATGTGCATTAACCATTTCTGATGTGAATTTCTCCACCATGTTGCAGACCATGTTTATAGGAGAGACTTGTTTTCTGAATATCCTCTTGTTTCTTTCCCACCAAATACACCAAACTATGGCTGCCGGAATGACTCTCCAGATGCTTGAGAAAAATGATTCCTGATGTAAAATAGGCCATTGTTGAAGCATCAATTGTAATGAGTTATGTAATGGACCACTCCATCCTAGTTTGCCTAGAGCCCATTTCTATATTTCTTGTGAGAAGTCATAGTTAAGAAGGAGGTGATTTGTGTCTTCCATATCTTTTTTGCATAGCAGGCATGGGAATGTGTCCATAATCTCTAGTCTTTTGAGCCTTACATGTGTTAGGATCCTATCTTGGATAGCAAGCCAGAAAAAAACTCCAATTTTTGGAAGTATTGTGCTATGCCATGCGAAATTAAGAATGGAGTAGGTAATGGAGGTGCCTGTACAAGAGAATGATATCCTGCTTTGACTATATATTTTCCTATCTTTCTATTCATCCATAATAATCTATCACAGTCACCATTGATAGATATAAATTGAGAGTTTAGGATATCTTGCAACTCTTGTTTCTCCGAAAGTGGAATCTGAAAGTGTGAAAAGTCTTTCCATTGTGCTTTACCATTTTGAAAACAAATGTAGTCTGCAACCTTATTTCCCCAATGTAGCTGAAGAATTTGTTTAACTCTTTGTATAGTTGGGGTCATCTGTAACTGAGGGTATCCATTCCTCAAATCCTGCCAAAACAAAGCTTTATTGCCCAAATTTATTTGCCAAGAAAGGTTAGGAAGGATGACCACTCAGCTTTTGATAATAAAGTTCCACATTTATGACCCATACGGGGGGTTTTTAATTGAGAAAATTCTCTCTGGCTCTTCTAAGTCTAGGTATTTAGCTCTTATTATCTTAGCTCATAGACTGTTTGGGCAGTCATAAATTTTCCAGGCCAACTTTGCCCCTAGGCTAAGATTCCTTTTCTGAATTCTGTGGAAACCTTGGCCCCCATTTTCTTTTGGTTTGCAGAGATTTCTCCAAGATACCAAGGGTATTTTTGCTTTGTCATCCAAATTGCTTTTCCAGATAAAATCTTTAAGAAATTTTGAGATTTTTTTCAACACTCCAGGAGGTGCTGAGATTACTGACATAATATAGTTTGGGATGGAGCTGAGGACTAATTTAGCTAGCAGAATTCTTCCTACCAAGGATAGCCACCTTGCTTTCCATGAGGCAATTTTGTCTCTAATGTTTGATAGTAGTCCATCCCAGAAAGTGATCTTGGCTTTTCCTTGGAAGAGGGGAATTCCCAAGTATTTACTCAGAGTGGTAGCCAAAGACAATCCCAACATTCTATGAATAACTCTACTTGCCTTTTTGCTAGTATTAAATATAAAAATTTAAGGTTTTCCTTATTTAGTTTTTGAGCTAAGGCCTCGCAATACTCTGCCAATGTTTCTTTTATGCCTTTTGCTTCTTTCACACATCCCTTACCAAAAAGTAATGAGTCATCCACAAAGAGTGTGTGTGAGATTTTGATCTGTGACTGTCTAATTGAAATGCCTTCCAAGATGCCCTAATTTTTCTTCATTGAGATGAGTCTGCGGAGACCCTCCACTAGGATAATGAATAAAAATGGTGATAGAGAGTCGCCTTGTCTAACTCCTTGTGTAGATGAAAAGTATCCACATGCGGATCCATTAATCATTACAAAAAATTTGGCACCTGTGATGCAGGACATAGTCCATTTTATCCATTTTTTATCAAAACCCATTTTTTCCATTACTGCTCTTAGAAATTCCCAGTTGACCCTGTCATATGCCTTGGTCATATCGAGTTTAAGAATCATTGCTGGGAGGTTTTCTTCTTTGATAGAATGAAGGACCTCGTGTTCTATCAATGCACCTTCCACAGTTTCCTTTCCAAGCACAAAACCGCCTTGCTGTTTTGAGATGATTTTTGGTATCAATTTCCCCAGCCGTGTTGCCATTAGTTTTGATATTATCTTGTAAATGGTATTGCATAAAGAAATTGGTCTAAAATCAGCAAAAGAAGAAGGTTGTGGACATTTTGGAATGAGTGTAATATTTGTGTTATTGAACTATCTCAGCATGCATAAATGTTTTTTGGATTCCTCTGCTCCCCTCAGGATGTCCCTTCCCATAAAGTCCCAGCATTTCTGGAAGAAAAAAGGGGTGAGACCATCAGGGCCTGGAGCCTTATCTAATTTCATAGAAAAAATTGTACCTTGTACTTCTTCTAATGTGAAGGGAGCCAATAGTGCTCTATTGTCCATATCTATAACCAAATTTGGGATGCAATTCAGAATAGGGGGATGTTGGGTAGGGGCTGCATTTGGGTTTGCTGAGAGGAGCTGGGAAAAGAAACTAGTTGCTTCATCTTGAATATCCCTTTGATTTGTTAGAATCATGCCATTGTTGTCCTTAATCTGAAAGATAGAGCTTTTATGTCTCTTTATTTTGGCAGATATATGAAAGAAAGATGTGTTTCTATCTCCTTCTTTGAGCCACATTTCTCTCGATCTTTGTCTCCAGAAGATTTCCTCTCTCAAAAGAGTTTCTTCCAGATTTTGGTTAATTTGAGCTTGTTCATCATAGATTTCCGCATTCATGCCATTATTCTGAATATAATCCCTAATATCTTCTAATTTATTTTGAGCTTCATTTTTTGTGAGAAGATGTTTCCAAAGGAGTTTTTGTTCCAATGCTTCATGTTGATTTTCATGAATGTAAGTTTTTTTGATAGCTTAAACATTTCTATACCTAGAGTCCTGTTATGCCCTGCATCCCCATCCCTACATTTTGTGTGCAAAATGTTGGGTCCCCCTTTTTTCTTTTGCTTGCGGCTTTGCCTTGTCCTTTTCTCCTTTTTGTTTTCTTTCTCCGGGGTTTTTCTTCCCCGGCTTTGTGTCTTGTTTGTTTGCTTTTTGTCTCCGGGACTCCGGTCCCGAAGGTTTCCTTTTGTTGGAAACCGGATTCCGGACTCCGGGATTCTTCGTTGTGATGTTCTTAGGGATATCACCGCGAGGAATCCTCGGGCCCGGGGTCCGGAGGTTTTGCCTGTCCGGAGATCACCAGAAGAAGGAGGATTGTCTTTTTATCGCGGGTATAAATAAGTGTCATCTGTCATTTTCACGTTTACCGTGATTAAAACCTTCGAGCACTTAGAGAAAATTAGAGAGCGATTTCAAGGCGATTAACAGAGCATTTGCAGGAAGTTTATGGTAATCAGCACTTAACAATTTTTAGTTGTTCTCAGGCAGGTGCAAGTGCTTCATGGTGGTGATTCTGACCAATTGACAACTCAAGCTATTGCAGAACTCGCGCGGTAAATCCTTCCTTTCCTCTGCCTTCTGCGTTCTTAGGTTGGTGTTTCCACTTCTTCCGCTCTCTAGTTTCCTTCCGTTTTCTTTGTTTCATTTTGTTTCTATTTGTTTTGTTTCCTGGTTTTGGTTGGTCCATTGTCTTCTGGTTTCGCCGCCCATTGGTGGCTCGGCTCTGCCAGAGGGTTGTCCATCCTCTATGCAGAAGTTGTTTTTCTGTAAATAATGTAAATAGTGTAAATAGTGGTCTGTTTGTAAATAGTGTATATATTGTACATATCTGTTCCTGCCTTGTCTGGTTTTCCTGCAGGCGTCGTCCTGTGTTGTATACTTTTGTATATATGTATAAATAGTCTATGTATATATCTTCTCATTTCTATGTATATGTCCCTCGGCTCTATGTATATCCTTCCAGGTGGCTTGGCTAGCTGGTCGAGTTACCCCCATTTCTGGTTTTCCAACTTCAAGCTTGCTTCGAGGCAGAAAACCACCTGTTTGAAACTTGGCTCTCGGCTGGTTTCAAACAGGTGGTTTTCTCTCTCCTCCATGAAGTCTGTCAGAACTTCATTTATGTCCCATGCACGCAATCAATTCTAGCCAAGTGGCTTTCCCTTTTCGCGCGTTCGGATAGTTGGCTCCTCCGTCAGCGCCATCGCATCCATTTAATGCCAATGCACGTGGCGTCCACGTGGGCTCGACAACTTGCCTTTTCATACATCCTTGCTAACGGTCATTTCTCTGGGATTTGGGCCTCCTACCACCGTCCATCCTATGTCTTTGCCAAAACGTAATAAAATCCCCCAAACCCGGATGTGTTGATATCTTAAGTTTACGATGTGTTTTGCTTTTCGGGTATCTTTGCATAAAACTAACTTTTTAGGGAAGGCAAACACCACAGTGGTAAGATTTCCCAGACCCCGAAATGATTATTTTGATAAAAATGTTCTGACGGTCGCTTTGCCTCGCAGGTTCCCGGAGTTATCTTCCAAACATGTCTTAAGCGTCTGCATCATCTCCTCCCGGAAGCCCGGAATTACCAACCACAACAGAAACCAGGGCAGCAGCAAAGTCAAAGATGGAGAAAGCCCTGGAAAAGCTTCCCCTCACCATGAAGTATGTACAGGATAATGCCATTGTGGGCTCAAAGGTTGAGTCCAAGGTGAAACTAATGACTGACGCCAATGTCAGAACTTGGGCAGAAATGCAAGCCCTGGTAAAGATAATGCACATCCAGCGACAGGCTAGAGACAAACTCGCAATCAACGTCGGGGGTTCTCGAATCCTCCGGGCAGCTTGCTTCCCATGCTCCATGCAATCTCCAGAGCTTATCTTAACACTGGCTGCCAACTACAACTCTTCTGTCTGGTCCATCATGCTCGCAGCTGCAGAACCCATAGGATACCCCACTCCACTGGTGTCCCTTGACCCAGTCACATTCTAGGCAGGCCTGGGTATCCCTCAATTTGATAAGGCCGCGATGGTCACAAGGACTGACGCCTTGAAACAGTTTACACAACTGGAGGACGTTGCCCGGGTGTACATGAATACCAATTGGCTTAAGGCCCCGAAGAGGGACCCAAAGAGAATGAAAATAGAAATCCCCCGCTCTGAATTCAAGGAGAGCATCCAGATGGGGATAATAGCATTAGCCCGGGTATTTGGGCAACCCTCCGCCCAGGAGTTTGCCAAATGGATGTACTATTTCCTCCTCAACATCTCCACCAAGGGAGAATTCTTTGATTGGGCGACAATAATCTCCAATCACGTCGACTCCAATTTCCTCCAGGCGGACAGGAAGAAGAAGTTCTATATGTCTTCTTATGTTTTCTGGGCCCTGGCCCAACAGAGGCCCCACTCTAATGGCCTACTTACAGATGGCATTCTCGGGATTGGCCCGAGACAAAAACCACCGTGGGACCATTTCCCACAGATTCAATGGGAGGCCAGCTTCCCCAGTTTCTACCGAGTAAATGATTCGTTCGTTTACTATCACCTGCTCACACCCACCCGAGATGCTGGATACTGCCTATCCACTAAGGCGATGAAGCTAGTTAGTAGTTATGGGCACTACTATATCCAGTTCCAGCAGCATACATATATTAGGGTCTTCGGCTTTTCCGGGAAACCCTACTTGTTGCCAAAGCATTGTGGGGACAAGATCGTGCTGCTGGAATATTGCCGGCAAATGATGGAGTTGCATGCCTTCTTTGCACTTAAGAAGGTCCCCAACGTCCCGTTCCTAGTCACCTATGGGAACTACACTTACATTCTAGCCGCCGCAAAGGAGGCAGACAATGAGTTGAAAAGTTATAACTTGCAAGAATTTTATATGGCACGGAGAAATTTTGATCCGCATAGAAAAATTGCAATGGCAATGCCCCGGGCTTCAGAGCCCCATCATATACACATGGAAGACTTCTGGGTTGATCGCCAGGATAACGTGGATGTGCGGAGCAGGCACTATGACAAAATGACAGCCAGCATGATGCAGGAACTGAAGCTCCATAGATTCCCTCCGGGCTTCTCTGACGCCGCCCCCACCATAGATCCCCAGTACAAAGAAAAGGGGATCGATAAAATGGCACTACCGGCAATGGATTGGGCCGCCCAAGAGGGGCCCACGATTGAGGACTTCACTCGGGATGTGGTTGAGAGAAGTCACACCTATTTCAAAAGGGTGTGCCCCAGGAGTATGCGTCAAGCTCCCCAATCGATGCCAACATTAGCACCACAGCCGGTACCTAGATTGACCCCGGGGGTCGGGACTTCTTCGCAGGGCGCAGACAAAGGAAAGAGAATAGCTACAACTCACTCCGTGAAAGATGTCCCGATACAAGAACAGATTAAGAAATCTGTGGCAGCCTCCCAGTAGATGATGAAACAGTTAATAATGAGGCTAGCCACTCCCCCACTCATGGCCAGACCAATTCTTCCTTCATCCTCCCTGTTGCTGGCAGCCTTGATGGTGAAGGCAACGGGGGTGGATCCCATGGAAGCGGCAGCAATAGCCGATGCGGGGCCACCTTTGGTCACCTGGAGGAAGAGGAACCACATCAAGCAGGCCAAGGCAGAATTGGTACCAACGCCAAGGGCATCCCTCCCCTGAGAAGTAGAGATCCTTTCTTCTAGTTCCCCAGAACCGGAGAAAGAAGCAGAGCCTGCAGAGGTCCCAGCCAGTCCCCCTCTGCAAGAAGAATTTGATGATGTATTTGCAACCGATGAGTTCAGAAATTTGCAAGGGGACAATACACAAGCAGGGACAGAAGTCCCAGAGAAAGAATAAGAGGCTGTAGACCCAGAGGACTTGGAATAGGATCCTGTACAAGAACAAGAGCGGGCAAAAGAAAAAGAGCCAGAACCGTAAATTATCTCCGGGGCTCAAGAAACACAAGGCTCGGGAGTGGACCAAATAAAGCCAAGTGAATAAACAGCATCTGCTGGGGGAACTGGACCTTTGTAAATAATCATAACCCTAATTTCCACGTTCCAAGGGCCACTCCCAGGGGCAACCTTCGGGGAGGTTATCACAGCGGCCCAAACTCTGAATCTCGGCCCGATACCTCCCCTACTGCCAACAGAAGAATAAGAAGAATACAAAGAAGAAGAGCAACTTAAAGAAGAAATCCCCAAGGAAGCCTACCAGGGTCCAGATCCGATGATTGACATATAGGACAAGGCTAAGGAGATAGAGGTTGAAAAGAATGTTCCTGCAGAAGAAGTTGAGGCAGGGAGAGGAACGGATGAGACCCACGTTGAAAAGGAGCAATAGCCACCGGAGACTGGGAAAGAATCAGGAGAACAAATTCTGGTAGGAAGGCCACCTCTCCCACCTTAGTAGCTGGTAGAGAGAAAGAAAAGAAAAACTCAGTCCGCTCTGGTGATTCCTCTCTCCCTGGCCGAAATGATGGCCCAAGTTCAAGCCCCGCCGAAGGTGAAGAAAGCCCGGACAGTTCATACTCTGCGAACTGGGTCAGGCAAAGAAACCATTGCTATTGTGGCAACACCTCCCCCAGACGCCAATTAGGCAACTGCAGATCCCGCATATTACAATGTTGCAGAGGTGTCCCTAGGCAAAAGAGGAAAGCAAGGCGAGGTAGACTTGCTTAAGGAAGCGGCAAGGGCAGTTGAAGCCCGATACAAAAAAGAGGCACAGAAGCTCAAGGCTGAGAAAGAAAAGAACACAAATCTTATGGGATTGCTTACTGAGCTGGCCAGACCCATCAATGCCGCCCCTCCAGAGACCTCCACATCAGAGGAATTATCGCAGAGTGACATAGACTCCCTGCGAGTAATGAAAAAGAAGGCCCAAGCAGTGGATGAATGGATCACCCTGCAGATAGGAAACACCCGGCGTTTCCTGGTGTCCACTCTCCCAAATTTATACACAGCCTGGCAAGTTATACATCAAGCAGAAGCGCTTATTAACCAGTGGGAGAGTGACGCCAAAAATTACCAAGTGTGGAAGGTGGAGCTCAAACAGCTCCTCACCTTGGGAGAAGATATAATTTCTGAATCCGGAATTCTGGGTGAGGAAGCATTTGATTTTGTAAGAACTCAGCACTCCAGACTTGACCTCACATTGGAGGTAACCAAGCAACTGGTAGATTCCTTGCAGGAAAAGGTAAATGCTGTAAAGTATTCTTCTAATTTATACAAGTCTTTTGTGATAAAGGTTTCCAGGGCTGATCCTCTTAGCACGGATACGTATACCCCCGAAGACTCAGTTCTGGGGAGTTTTGATGAAATAATGAAATCCCGGTATCAATCTCTGGAGGGAATAGATGGGGCCCAGATGGTGAAACTAACCAAGATAATACTTAAGGGTCATGACACTGCAAGAATGGCAGATGAATTCAAAGGAAATGTTCCAAACCTAGGGGAACAAGTTGAAGTGGCCAGGCACAGAAGGGCCAGCCTGAAGAATTTAGATGAAGACGGCATTTCCCGCCTCCTTCAGGCCTTCAACGATAATTAGCAACCTTGAGATTTCTTTGGAAGCCGGGGAAACTTGAGTGTTAAGTATTCTTTATTCTTTTGGGGACGTAAGTTCCCAGATCTCAGAGTCCCGGATCCAACAATTTTGTATTCTTTAAAGTGATTCGTGTCCCAGTCCCCAAGGCCGACCGGTCACTTTCAAAAGCAGTTAATAAAGGATGTCAGAAGGTAGTTGGCCACATCAAGGGGCGTCGACTTGGCAATTGGTCTTCTGACAGGGTGGTCTTCTTGAGATGTCACTCAGAGGTACATTTGGCACATTGGAGATAGGGCGCCGCATTTCCCATTTATGAGGCATGTAGCCTCGGTCCCCGAGGGACCTACTTCCTTCCTTTCTCTTCTCCGGCTCTCTTCTTGAGACCGATTCTTCCAATGTATATTCTTATCTTATTCTTCTAACATGACAGACGTATTCCATCTCTAGGTCTTTTGTAGGGTGGTGCAGGTAGTACCGGCCCCCGGATATTGTATTTTATTGAAATGATGTAAATAGGGTTAGGGTTAGAAGAGTTGTATAAATAGGCAAATTGACCCATTTCCAAGGGTCGGTGAAATTGATAATTTTTTTGTCCATAGCAATAGCAGAAGTGATTTCTTTTTTTAAGTTACAGAGCTTAATACTCCAACTGTTCTATTCTTGATAGTTAGATGCTCCCC
The DNA here is from genome assembly GCA_018584345.1 of Thuja plicata. NCBI lineage: Eukaryota > Viridiplantae > Streptophyta > Pinopsida > Cupressales > Cupressaceae > Thuja > Thuja plicata. The sequence continues at coordinate 4,575,747 of MU223935.1, read as the reverse complement.
TGGAGCCGCCATTGTATCACGCACCAGTGCTTGCTTGACTGAATATTAATGAAGAAGGAAGAATTCTTGGCAATGATGTTGTTGGCATTCCTGCTTCTGAGTTAATGGTATTTCATGTTTTGATGTTCTTTATGTCTTTTACTCTGGTATCTTAAAGTAGATTAACGACCTCTTCATTCTCGCTACTGATAAAATGCTAGTTGATGGTTATGTGTTTCTTTGATATTTAGTGTAGTTTACCAGGGTATTATTGATGTTCCGAGCATTTCAACATGACTATAGTTAGATGAAATACTTCTAACTCTGCAGGATCTTTTTCATTTTATTTGCTAAGTATAGAATGCTTGGGAAAACCTTACCTTGATCGAATCTCTGGAGAAGATGAGTTGAAGAAACCAGCTATCCCCCTTGAAAATAGTCACCTCTCCCAACCGAGCCCCGCACCGTCGTGACCTGACACCTAGGTGCTTGGAGGCCCGAAGGATTTATTTCCCCCGAACAACCTTTGCAGGAAGAGTTGGCCGATTTCCCTAGAACTCGGTGACAACTTATGACTGTTGGCGGACCCGATCAGCAAAACCTCGTCAACAGAAACTGGCGCAAGAAGTAGGGCATGAACTCATCCCCTTCCCAAGATTCTAATTTTACACCTTCTGAGGGTTCCCCAAGCTATAGTTTTAGGAGACAAGCCTTCGGCGGGATTGGGTCTTTTTCCCAGCTAAATTTGAAAGAATCCTTAGGTCTGCCCTGAATCCCGAAAGATTTGTCAAACTCGAGCCCCTTGCTCGAAAGAAACAGACCTCGAAAATCATACCAGCCACTATTGTCTAGGGATCTCGCATACCTCAGAATACTCAAACTCCCCAGACAGTCCCAGGAACCACTACCCAAACTACCCAACATATAGTTCCCCCAATGGCTGCATATTTCAGAAACACTGGGTCCCCGATGGGCACTTTTCTGGGCACAACCAATGATTTACCCTCTCACCTGGAGAAGATCTGCTCGCGATATGAGCACTTAGGCTCACGAACCATAGAAGAACACTTACAGGCATACAAAGATGCCATGAATCGACACCGGATCTAGCATGAAGATGTTGTGACCCATATGTTCCCCTTGTCCCTAGGAAAAAGCGAGTTGAATTGGTACCTTAACTTGCCTGCCAACTCCATCAACACTTGGTAGGATATGGAGGATGCCTTCCTGGCTGCCTTTCGTGTGCATGTGGACCCACCCTGGTCCCACAGCCAGTTCATCTCCATCAGAAAAGAACCTAATGAACCTCTTGCAACATTCAACCATAGGTTCCAGCGCACCCTGAAGCAGTGTATGGGCCCTTTTATCCCATCTCCAGACGTAACCATACAGACCTATCTTAATGCGATGGACCCTTTCGTTGCCACTCTCCTTTGTAGAACAACTACCCCGGCCGACCGGGATACCTTGGTAAAAGTCTACAACCTGGCCCTAGAGCTGTCCCGCGGTCTCAACAAATCCCCAGGTGGAATTGGGCAGAGCACACCTCTCAACATGATCCCCGGCGGAACTGCGTACACTAGGGGTTACAACCCAAATCTGGCAATTGGCACCCCTTCGATAGCAATGAATCCCATGCCACCCTCGATAGACCAATAGGCGCAGTATGTTTACCCAGCCTAGACCCAGATGACACCAGGTTTGGAAGTCTTCCCTTGGAATCAGCCGTAGCAGACACAACAGACTCAGACACAACTGTCTGGAGTGCCATTCTTCCAATTGTCTACGACTGGAGGATTGCCTCCCTCGACTCTGGCTAATACTGCTACCTTCCTGGGAAGCCAACAACAGCAACAGCCGTCACATTGTGACACAAACACTCAGTTGACCATCGAGGTTGAATCCCTCTGGCGAATATTGTCCACCTTGACCATGGACATGGGCCAACTAAAGGCGGGGTCCTATGCACCCCAGAATTCAAATTCCCAGAGGGAAAACATTTTTTCCAGCCAACGAAACAACAATGCCAGAGGAAGGAACTTCAACAATGGGTCCAGGCCCAACCAACAACAATGGAACAATAATGCAAATACCAGAGGCCTGCCTCCGAACCAAAACACCAACCAAAATGGTGCTGGACCATCACATTTTACACCTGTCGCCGACTTTCAGCCCATGACTAACTGGTGTAGACTACACAATACTGGTTTGCACAATGAGGTAAATTGTGCCACTTTGGAGAAGGTCATCATGATCTCCCAGCTGGATAGGCAGCAATCACATGATACTACTCCCCCAGAGCCTCCTGTCCAAGAAACAACCCACAGTACCTTCCCCTATGATACCATCTTCTTCAAAACTTCCGGGGAGGATGAAGAAGAATCTGAACTACAGGGATTCTTTGATAAATCTATCCCGCCCTTTGAGGCCAATGCCTTTACTAACCCACAGACTCCATACAACACTCGGAGTTAGGCTGGTAAAGGACCAGCTTACACGCCCACACCTCCTATCAAAGATACTCCTCCTCCCTAGAATAACATGACTGACTGACCCGTACCTCCAAAAGGTCCTAGCTCTAACCAAGCAAAAGATCTCACAAAGGAAAATTTCCAATTCCTGGGAGGAAGATTTGACATTACGAAAGTGTTAGAACAGACCACTACCTCCATGACCTTGATGGAGGTTTTGTTGAACTGTCCCAAGTAGAAGAAGTCTCTTCTGAAACTCTTGGGAAACCCGGAAGCCGTCAGCCTCCCACCCAAGAATATCTCATTCGAAGATGCTAATGCGGTTGTCTTCCACGGAAACAATGAGGATCCTCCCTTCTTACTAGGCCTGAATATACATGGTAAGAACATACACAATTGCCTAGTAGATTCTGGAGCTTCGGGTAACATCATGCCCTTGTCCATTTGTCAGAAGCTCGGATTCCACCCCACCCCATCTAATGGTGCAGTAATCTGGCTGGATAAGACTGCTGTAAAAATGGTGGGGGAATTGAAGAACATCTAGATACATCTTATCCAGGAAGCCAGGATAGCCAACATCATTGACATCCAAGTGGTGGACATCCCAGAGACTTACAGGATGTTACTAAGTCATAATTGGTCTAAGTCCTTGAATGGATACTTTTCGACCGACTTCACCCACCTATGACTTCCATGGGAAGGAGAATCAAATAAGATCCAGGTCAAAAGCGAGCCCCAGATGAAACAGGCCCTTACCGAGGTTGGGAGGGTCAATGAGGTCTTTTTCTCTGAGACTTCTCTGGGGGTGTACAAACCTTTTGAAATCCTAACATTTGATTTCATCCCTGGAGAAGATCCCGCCGTACTATAGAGATCCCAAGACCTAGAAGAAAAGATGAGAGTTGAAGTCAACTCTCAAGGTCCCACATCAACTCTTGCCACACTCCTGTCTGGCACTTGGTGCCGAGTGCACTACCAAAAACATTCAGAGCTCGAGTGTGGACCATGTCTTTCGATCGCTAACCAGCACCTTGATGTCCTCCGGAACAAGCAACCTCTAACTGATTCCCCAGGACCCAGTGCTCCTATGGGAGATGCTCCTTTGGTGTCATCTCCCTGGGAATCCCAAATTCAAAAAACTCTGGAGGAAAATTCTACACTCACGTCGGTAGTCTGAGAGACACCCCCTAAATCCCCCAGCAAGAATCCAAAGAAAACTCCCCCTCCCTAGCCCCAGATTACAAACAATGACTTATGGACCCTCAAGTTCGATGGATCCTGATCCAAACAAGGCTGCGGGGCTGGAGTAGAATTAATCAACCCATGAGGGAAGTCCTTGCTCGCATCCTATAGGCTGCATTTTAACTATATGAACAATGTCACGGAGTACGAGGCTTTGGTCCTTGGACTCTTATTCACACTAAGGAAAGGTATCACCCGCCTCCGGGCTTTGGGTGATTCAGAATTGGTTGTAAAATAAGTCCGGAGTCAATATACCTGTCATGACAAAAGGCTGGCCGCATACCGCAACCAAGCTTGGAGCCTTATCAAATATTTTGATGCCTTTGGCATTGACCTCATTCCCCAGCGACAAAACTATGTCCCGGACACCCTTGCCGTTTCTGCCAGCACACTTGAGCCAATGGCCAGCTTGCGACTCTGAAGATTTTCAGTTGAGATGGTCCCTGCCCCCTCCATCCCAAATAATGTCACCCACTTTCAGGTTTTTGAAGATGATCAACATATCCTAGCCTTCATGGCAAATGTTGGTGTCTTTGAGGATCAGATAGTGGAGGAACGAGACCATGATGATACTGGGCAGGGTGATGAAGACGATGGGATCATGGACCTGCCCACTAACACCATCCCAAAGGGGATGGTTGCATTGG
>MU223935.1:4555846-4571358 GCA_018584345.1 Thuja plicata | reverse complement strand
GTTGGTGTCTTTGAGGATCAGATAGTGGAGGAACGAGACCATGATGATACTGGGCAGGGTGATGAAGACGATGGGATCATGGACCTGCCCACTAACACCATCCCAAAGGGGATGGTTGCATTGGAACTAATCTTCGAATCGAACCCTCAGGCCCGTGAGAAGGTGTCATCCTCCTCTGAGGGAGGAAAGTTTGAAAAGGTTAACATCGTCCAACCCGGTGAAGAGAAGATCATCCACATCGGTACCTCCTGCTCCCCTGAGGAGAAGGAGAAGATTCTTGCGGTTCTTTGAGAATACATCGATGTAATCACCTAGGGTTATGAAGACTTGAAAACATATGATACATCCATCATGACCCATACTATTCCCCTAAAACCTGATGCTAAGCCTTTCCGAAAAAGCAAAGACCGGTCAACCCCCTAATAGAACCTCTAATTCGTCAGGAGGTAGAAAAACTGCTGTCAGCCCAGATAATCTTCCCAATCTGGCACACTATGTGGGTTGCCAACCTGGTCCCTGTAAGGAAAAAGAACGGCGAGATTCGCCTTTGCGTGGATTTCTGAAATTTGAACAAGGCATCTAAAAAAGATAATCACCCTCTCCCCTCGTTGGATGAGGTGTTGCAGATAGTAAATGGATCCCAGATGATGTCCTTCTTGGATGGATATTCAGGGTACAACCAGGTCATGGTCAAGTATGAGGACAGAGAGAAAACAGTGTTTACCACCAAGTGGGGAACGTTTGCATACAGAAGAATGCCCTTCGGTCTGATCAACGTAGGGGCCACATTTCAAAAGGCCATGGACATTGCATTCGAGGGCCTCGTAAATCGGTGCATAATCATCTACATGGATGATTTGACCATCTTTTCCTGGGACAGGCGTGATCATCCCGCCCACCTCGCTCAGATCTATGAAATATGTCGCTGGTATGGAATATCCCTTAACCCCAAGAAGTGCATATTCAGGGTCACCGAGGGGAAGTTTCTCAGGCATATTATCTCTGAGAAGGGTATATCCATAGACCCTGATAGAGTCGAAGCGTTGCTGAATCTACAGATGCCTGGCAGCAAGAAAGAAATGTGATCCTTTTTTGGAAAAATTAACTTCGTACGACGCTTCATCACGGGATTCACAGAAATAGTTAAACCACTCAATGAGATGATGAAAAAAGATACTAAGATTGAGTGGAGTCTTGAAGCAAAGCGGGCGTTCACCCAGATCAAACAGACCATAACGAAGGCACCGGTCCTGGCTAGTCCAGACTATTCCCTCCCATTTTACATTTACTCATTTTCTTCGCCGCATTTCGCAGCGGCAGTCTTGACCCAAAAGGTTGAAGGGGAAGAATGACCGATAGCTTTCATGAGTTTCCCCTTCAAGAACGCCAAAGTCTGATATTCATCACTAGAAAAATAGGCCTTCGCTCTGGTTCGCGCCGTGAAGAAATTTTGGCATTACATTCTCCAGAGCAAAGTGCACGCTATCATCCCAGACCAGGCCGTCAAATCTCTACTGATGCAGAGTGAATTGGGTGAAAGACGGGGGAAATGGATGCCCATCCTTCAGGAATATGACTTAGAAATGCAGCCCATGAAAATAATCTGAGGCCAAGGACTAAGTCGGGCGATGGCAAAAGAGACTCCCCACATAGAATGCCAAACTTACACAGTGGAGTCCATCACCCAAGACCCGTGGTATACCGATTTGGTATACTTGTTACTAAACAACAAATGCCCAGAGGGGTTACCTCCCCACAAACGCCATGCTTTGCAGATGAAAAGCGCCCACTTCATGATCAAAAACTCTGCGCTTTACCGCAGAAACTACGAGGGAGTGTACGTCCGGTGCATCGACAGAGACCAAGTTGTAAGAATAATCAACGAATTCCATGGATAGTTTGGAACCGGGCATGGCTCAGCCAACACCACCGCCCATCAGATCCTTTGGGCTAGATACTATTGGCCCTGTATCTTTAAGGACGTTCACACTCACGTTAGGAAATGCCACACTTACCAAACCGCAGCACATCGTGAGCGTAACCCAGCGATGCCTCTGCAACCAGTCTACGAGGCTAGGCCCTTCACCTAGTGGGCATTTGACTTCATCGGGGAGATCAACCCCAACTCATCTACCAACCACCGATACATCCTTACTGCTACTGATTATTGCACTCGGTGGTTTGAAGCTATACCTTGCAAAAACAACACGACATACGTAGTTATTAAGTTCTTCGAAGAAAACATCGTCACACAGTTTGGAATGCCCTTTGCTTTAGTATGTGACAATGGTCCGGCGTTTTCTTCAGCGTAGCTACTTGAATGGACCTATAATCGGAAGATCACTCTGAAGTTCTCCAGCAACTATTACCCCCAGGGAAATGGTGTTGCTGAATCCATAAACAAAAATCTACTTGAAGTGATCAAACACCTGTTAGAACAAAATCCCTGGGATTGGCACCAAAAATTGAAATTCGCCCTCTGGGCGGATCACATTCATATTAAGGCCGCCCTGGGGACATCCCCATTCCACCTAGTTTATGGCCAGGACCCTATATTCCCGGTCAACTTACAGATCCCAGTTTTATAGTTCATGCAGGAATTCAACAACAGGGACAACATCATAGAGGTTCAACTTTTGATTCTGGTGCGAATGGAAGAACAAAGAGACGCAGCCCTTGAACATTTCGCACGTCATCAAGCAGTAGTAAAAAGATGGTTTGATAGAAGAGCCTAATATAAGGCTTTTCAAATCTCGGATCTGGTCCTGTTGTGGGACAAGGCTTGGGAGAAGAAAGGAAAGCATACCAAGTTCCAGCGGCTCTGGCTCGGACCATACTTGATCTCAGAAATCTGCGTGGCAAACACTTACCACCTCAACACATTGACTGGGAAACCTATCGCATTGCCCGTTAATGGACAGTTTCTAAAACACTATTTCGAGTAAGGTAAGTTCATCCTAAGTTGTATTATATGTAAAGCTTTCTGCTTGTAAATATCTCTTCCAGGTGTCTCGTTGCGAGATGCCCTGCCTTGTAAATAGCCTTGTCGGCTGCCCCCCGGGGTGGCCCTCTTTTCCCGTCTTTGTTTTCATTTTTGGTTTTCTTTCGGTCCCGGTGTTTTGTTCCATCTTGCAGGAATTGGAATGCTTTGCATAACCTTGGTTTCCGGTACAATGTCTATGGCATGGCGAACTTTAGAATCTATCTTTAGCACGGTGGAATCGACCTAGTCTCTGGGGTTGTTTCACAGGTTATGGCACATTTTAAGAAATCTCCATTGGGTGTTGTCTTCGGGAGCCTGGAAATCAGTGAACACGAATAATACGAGGAACAAGTAATCGGACACGCCGAGGGTAGATCAGTTATACTCTTTGATTGACCCAGGTCTGAAACTTTAAAGAATTCTTCCTGGGTCCAGATCTTTATCCCCTCTTCAAATATGTAAACGCAGGTGGATAGGTGAAAGAAGTACCGCCATTAAAATTAGCTAAGCTTAAGTTTAATGGTGAAAGAAGTACTGCCTTCCCCACCCAGAAACAAATAAAATAACAAGAGAAAAAGCGGGATAGAACTCTGGTCTCTAAGGGAAATGAGCAAATTGATGACTGGTTCGATGTGATTAGTACCTCTTCTCTGCTCCTCCCAAAGGTCATCAACTTGATTTCTTTCCCAAGCACACACGACCCCACTGATGAAAGACTACAGACTGACTCGTGCGTGGTTGGATTCTCTCAAATGTTTCTCTTTGCCTGTCGGATGCTTCAGGAAGCAGCTTGTTCCAGTTTTTCTAACCAGAGATTCTTTAGTTCTCAAATGCACTTAGGCATTTGTCCCAGACAGTCGCCACTTATTATGCCCTGCATCCCCGTCCCTACATTTTGTGTGCAAAATGTTGGGTCCCCCTTTTTGCTTTTGCTTGCAGCTTTGCCTTGTCCTTTTCTCCTTTTTGTTTTGTTTCTCTGGGGTTTTTCTTCCCCGGCTTTGTGTCTTGATTGTTTGCTTTTTGTCTCTGGGACTCCGGTCCCGGAGGTTGCCTTTTGTTGGAAACTGGATTCTGGACTCCGGGATTCTTCGTCGTGATGTTCTTAGGGATATCACCGTCTGGAGATCGACGGAAGAAGGAGGATTTCCTTTTTACCGTGGGTATAAATAAGTGTCATCTATCATTTTCACGTTTATCACGATTAAAACCTTCGAGCACTTAGAGAAAATTAGAGAGAAATTTTAAGGTGATTAATAAAGCATTTGCAGGAAGTTTATGGTAATCAGCACTTAACGATTTTCAGTTGTTCTCAGGCAGGTGCAAGTGCTTCATGGTGGTGATTTCGACCGATTGACAACTCGATCTGTTATAGAACTCGCGTGGTAAATCCTTCCTTTCCTCCACCTTCTGCGTTCTTAGGTTGGTGTTTCTGCTTCTTCCACTCTCTGCTTTCCTTCCATTTTACTTTGTTTCGTATTATTTCTGTTTGTTTTGTTTCCTGGTTTCGGCTAGTCCGTTGTCTTCTAGTTTTGCCGCCCGTTGGTGGGTCGGCTCTGCCAAAGGGTTGTTCACCCTCTGTGCAGAAGTTGTTTGTCTATAAATAATGTAAATAGTGTAAATAGTGGTCTGTTTGTAAATAGTGTATATATTGTACATATCTGTTTCTGCCTTGTCTAGTTTTCCTGCGGGCGTCGTCCCGTGTTGTATACTTTTGTATATATGTATAAATAGTCTATGTATATATCTTCTCATTTCTATGTATATGTCCCTCAGCTCTATGTATATCCTTCAGGGTGGCTTGGCTAGCTGGTCGAGTTACCCCTGTTTCTGGTTTTCCAACTTCGAGCTCGCTTCGAGGCAGAAAACCACCTATTTGAAACTCGGCTCTCGGCTGGTTTCAAACAGGCATTTTTCTCTCTCCTCCATGAATTCTGTCAGAACCTCATTTACGTCCCATGCGCACAATCAATTCCAGCCAACTGGCTTTACCTTTTTGCGCATTCAGACAGTTGGCTCCGCCGTCAGCGCCATCGCATCCATTTAATGCCAACACACGTGGCATCCACGTGGGCTCGACAACTTGCCTTTTCATACATCCTTGCTAACGGTCATTTCTCTAGGCTTCGGGCCTCTTACCCCCGTCCATCCTATGTCTTCGCCAAAATGTGATAAAATCCCCCAGACCCGGATGTGTTGATATCTTAAGTTTACGATGTGTTTTGCTTTTCGGGTATCTTTGCATAAAACTAACTTTTCAGGGAAGGCAAACACCACGGTGGTAAGATTTCCCAGACCCTGGAATGATTATTTTGATAAACATGTTCTAACAGTCGCTTTGCCTTGCAGGTTCCGGAGTTATCTTCTAAACATGTCTGAAGCGTGCGCATCATCTCCTCCCGGAAGCCCGGAATTACCAACCACAACAGAAACCAGGGCAGCAGCAAAGTCAAAGTTGGGGAAAGCCCTGGAAAAGCTTCCCCTCACCATGAAGTATGTACAGGATAATGCCATTGTGGGCTCAAAGGTTGAGTCCAAGGTGAAACTAATGACCGACGCCAATGTCAGAAACTTGGGCAGAAATGCAGGCCCTGGTAAAGATAATGCACATCCAGTGATAGGCTGGAGACAAACTCGCAATCAACGTTGGGGGTTCTGAAATCTTCCGGGCAGCTTGCTTCCCATGCTCCGTGCAATCTCTGAAGCTTATCTTAACACTGGCTGCCAACTACAACTCTTCTGTCTGGGCCGTCATGCTCGCAGCTGCAGAACCCACGGGATACCCCACTCCACTGGTGTCCCTCGACCCAGTCACATTCCAGGCAGGCCTGGGAATCTCGCAATTTGATAAGGCCGCGGTGCTCACAAGGACTGACGCCTTGAAATAGTTTACACAATTGGAGGATGCTGCCCAGGTGTACATGAATACCAATTGGCTCAAGGCCCTGAAGAGGGACCCAAAGATAATGAAAATAGAAATCCCCCGCTCTAAATTCAAGGAGAGCACCCAGATGGGGATAATAGCATTAGCCCGGGTATTTGGGCAACCCTCCGCCTAGGAGTTTGCCAAATGAATGTACTATTTCCTCCTCGGCATCTCGACCAAGGGAGAATTCTTCGCCTGGGCGACAATAATCTCCAATCACGTCGACTCCCAGTTCCTCCAGGCGGACACGAAGAAGAAGTTCTATATGTCTTCTTATGTTTTCTGGGCCCTGGCCCAGCAGAGGCCCCACTCCAATGGCCTACTTACAGATGGCATTCTTGGGATTGGCCCAGGACAAGAATCATCGTGGGACCATTTCCCACAGATTCAATGGGAGGCCAGCTTCCCCAGTTTCTACCAAGTAAACGATTCATTCGTTTACTATCACCTGCTCACACCCACTTGGGATGCTAGATACCGTCTATCCACTAAGGTGATGAAGCTAGTTAGTAGTTATGGGCACTACTATATCCATTTCCAGCAGCATACATACTTGAGGGTCGCTGGCTTCTCCGACAAACCCTACTTGTTGCCAAAGCATTGTGGGGACAAGATCCTGCTACTGGAATATTTCCGGCAAATGATGGAGTTGCATGCCTTCTTTGCACTTAAGAAGGTCCCCAACGTCCCATTCCCAGTCACCTATGGGAACTACACTTGCAGTCTGGCCACCACAAAGGAGGCAGACAATGAGCTGAAAAGTTATAACTTGCAAGAATTTTATATGGCACAGAGAAATTTTGATCCGCATGGAAATATTGCAATGGCAATGCCCCGGGCTTCAGAGCCCCATCATATACACATGGAAGACTTATGGGCTGATCGCCAGGATGATGTGGATGTGCGGAGCAGGCACTATGACAGAATGATAGCCGGAATGATGCAGGAACTGAAGCTCCAGAGATTACCTCTGGGCTTCTCTAACGCCACCCCCACCATAGATCCCCAGTACAAAGAAAAGGGGATCGATAAAATGGCACTGCCGACAATGGATTGGGCCACCCAGGAGGGGCCCACGATTGAGGACTTCACTCGGGATGTGGTTGAGAGAAGTCACACCTATTTCCAAAGGGTGTACCTCAGGAGCATACGTCAAGCTCCCTGACCGGCGCCAACATTATCACCACAGCCGGTACCTAGATTGACCCCAGGGGCCGGGAATTCTTTGCAGGGCACAGACAAAGGAAAGAGAATAGCTACAACTCCCTCTACGCAAGAAGTCCCGATACAAGAACAGATCAAGAAATCTATGGCAGCCTCCCAGCAGATGAGGGAATAGTTAATAACGAGGCTAGCCACTCCCCCACTCATGGCCAGACCAATTCATCCTCCATCCTCCCCGTCGCTGGTAGCCTTGATGGTGAAGGCAATGGGGGTGGATCACATGGAAGCGGCAGCAATAGCCGATGCGGGGCCACCGTTGGTCACCCGGAAGAAGAGGAAGCACATCAAGCAGGCCAAGGTAGAACCAGTACCAATGCCAAGGGCATCCCTCCCCTGAGAAGTAGAGATCCTTTCTTCCAGTTCCCCAGAACCAGAGAAAGAAGCAGAGCCTGTAGAGGTCCCAGCCAGTCCCCCTCTGCAAGAAGAATTTGATGATGTATTTGCAACCGATGAGTTCGGAAATTTGCAGAGGGACAATACACAAGCAGGGATAGAAGTCCTAGAGAAAGAACAAGAGGCTGCAGACCCAGAGGACTTGGAATAGGAGCCTGTACAAGAACAAGAGCAGGCAGAAGAAAAAGAGCCAGAACCAGAAATTATCTCTGGGGCTCAAGAAACACAAGGTCTGGGAGTGGACCAACTAAAGCCAAGCGAACAAATGGCATCCACTGGGGGAACCAGACCTTTGGAAATAACCGTAACCCCAGCTGCCACATTCCAAGGGCCACTCCCGGGGGCAACCTTCAGTCAGGTTATCACAATGGCCCAAACTCTAAATCTCGGCCCGATACCTCCCCTACTGCCAACAGAAGAACAAGAAGAACAAGAAGAACAAGAAGAAGAAGAGCAGCTTGAAGAAGAAATCCCCAAGGAAGCCTACCAAGGTCCAGATCTGGTGATTGACATACAGGACCAGGCGGAGGAGATGGAGGTTGAAAAGAATCTTGCTGCAGAAGAAGTTGAGGCAGAGAGAGGAACAGATGAGACCCACGTTGAAAAGGAGCAACAGCCACCGGAGACTGGGAAAGAATCAGGAGAAAAAATTCTGGTAGGAAGCCCACCTCTCCCACCTCAGTGGCTAGTAGAGAGAAAGAGAAGAAAATCTCAGTCCACTCTGGTGATTCCTCTCTCCCTGGCCGAAATGATGGCCCAAGTTCAGGCACCGCCGAAGGCGAAGAAAGCCCGAACAGTTCATACTCTGCGAACTGGGCCGAGTGGAGAAACCATTGCCATTGTGGCAACACCTCCCCCAGATGTCGATGAGGCAACTAAAGATCCTACATATTACAATGTTACAGAGGTGTCCCTAGGCAAAAGAGGAAATCAAGGCAAGGTAGACTTGCTTAAGGAGGCAGCAAGGGCAGTTGAAGCCCGATACAAAAAAGAGGCCTAGAGGCTCAAGGTTGAGAAAGAAAAGAACACAAATCTTATGGGATTGCTTACTGAGCTGGCTAGACCCATCAATGCCACCCCTCCAGAGACCTTCACATCAGAGGAATTACCACAGAGTGACATAGACTCCCTGCGAGTAATGAAAAAGAAGGCCCAAGCAGTGGATGAATGGATTGCCCTGCAGATAGGAAACACCCGGCGTTTCCTAGTGTCCACTCTCCCAGATTTATACATAGCCCGACAAGTTATCCATCAAGCGGAAGCACTTATTGACCAATGGGAGAGTGACGCCAAAAATTACCAAGCATGGAAGGTGGAGCTCGAAGAGCTCCTCACCTTGGGAGAAGATATAATTTCTGAATCTGGAATTCTGGGTGAGGAATCATTTGATTTTGTAAGAACTCGGCACTCCAGACTTGACCTCACATTGGAGGTAACCAAGCAACTGGTAGAGTCCTTGCAGGAAAAGGTAAATGCTATAAAGTATTCTTCTAATTTATACAAGTCTTTTGTGATAAAGGTTTCCGGGGCTGATCCCCTTAGCACGGATACGTATACCCTCGAAGACTCAGTTCTGGAGAGTTTTGATGAAATAATGAAATCTCGGTATCAATCTTTGGAGGGAATAGATGGGGCCCAGATGGTGAAACTAACCAAGATAATACTTAAGGGTCATGACGCTGCAAGAATGGCAGATGAATTCAAAGGAAATGTTCCGGACCTGTGGGAACAAGTTGAAGTGGCCAGGCACAGAAGGGCCAGCCTGAAGAATGTAGATGAAGATGGCATGGAAGCAAAGGTGTCCCTAGGGGTCAAATAGGGACCTAAACTATATAGATACATATATGTGGCATCCTATGTGGCAGCCAAATAGGCAAAATTTTCAAAATTACAGAACTTCTCACTTAGACAATTGATTTCTTCATCAAAACTCAACCATTTTTAATATCTAAATATACCCTTTTGTAGAGCTCAAAGTCTAGATTATGGTCATATAATTTTTATTGTGTTTTGTTTACATATAATATATTATAATTTCAAAAAACTCCAAGTAGGTATTTTAACATTGAAGAACACGCTCATTCGAAAAAATAAAAAAAATAGCAAATCATGTCAGAAAAATTTACAACTTATATTTAACACTAGAGGAGAGAGTCCTCTTCAATAATATGTAATTTGTTTTGTATTTGGTTTAGATTTTCTATTGAAAATGTGGAGGGATAAAAAAACTGTTAATTTTGGGTAACTCCAACTTTGAATAGTTATAACAGACAAAATATATACCGAAAACCAATCTTTTTTTATGCACTAGCTGTACATGTCATCTAAAACATATTCTAAAACTATAGGAAAAAAAAATTATTTTCATATATTTAGTTAGAGGGAACTAGACCCTACATTTTCAGCATTTTTTGAGCAATTAAAAAATTAGGTCAATGCTTATTCAAAAAAATTTAAAAAATTATAGGCATAAACTACATCCAATTTTACACATTTAATTAGTTTAAATCAATTTCAAATTCTAAACTCAAATGCCACTTTTATGTCATTAAAGTTTAACAGTTTTGCATGTCGTGGTCCTCTTCCTTTGTAAAAGTGTGACACAGGTTTGTACTTTTACCTAGAACCTTGGGAATAACTTTGTTATTCTTTCAAGAGAGGAAATCAAATCTCAAAATCGTAGCAATTGAATTCTGTAAATACAATGCTCAACAATATCCAATCCATTTTAAAAGCTTCCAAACCAATTCCATTTGGATATGAATCAGTTTTTTCTTTGAAAGATATTAACTTTGTTTAATGCTGGTTATGATTAGTTTCTCAAGAATAATCTCATAATTATTTGAAAATATTAGAAGAGATTTTTTTTCTGCATAAAACAATGTGTTTAATAATAATCATGACATGTCTTCTCTGAATAGAATAATTAATCTGGATTTAGGCTTTGAATAAATCACCATAGAAGTTGATCTAAAACTGCCATATCTCCATTCTTGTAGTTGTTTGTAAATAGCATTCTTATGAATGATAGGAAGTACCTTAACCTCTTGTATCAACTGATGAAATAATGATACAACATATTAACCATTATCAAAATCCAATTGTATAATCCTTAATTAAATCAGTAAATAATCAACAACTATCCACTATTGACATCAATGAAAAAATGAAGACCAAAGTTTCAACAAAAGCCCCCTTTGTCATTGATGTCAATTCCGGTAGAAATGCTTCCCCAGTCATAGATAAAAAAGAATAAGATACCTTATCATCACTTATCCATTTATTCTTTTATCCATTTTCTGGTTGCGTATCAAAATAACAACATTTCTCTTCTCATTGGCATTGCTTGCTTTTCTCCCCCTTGACATCAATGGCAATGGGGACTCAACCATAGTTTCAAATTTCAAAAAGAATAAACATGAAAGATCCCCTTGAAACCTATCACATGTTGATGAAACTATACAAGAGAAGAGAGGGATAAAACCCCCAATCCCATTCTTAACCCTTCAAATACTTCCTTCGGTAGAGGTTTAGTAATGATATCAGCCAACTGACCAGTGGAAGGAACAAAATCCCAAGCTACATTACCATTAAAAACAAGCTCCCTTATGAAATGATAACAAATATCAATATATTTTGTATGAGAATGCAAAACTAGATTCTTATAAAATACTAATGGTACTTTTTTATCACAAAAAAATAGGAACTGGTTTAGGAAAAATCACCTTCATATTTGATAAAGTTTGAACCATCCAAAGAACTTTTTGAAAACAAGAATATGTTGCAATATATTCAGCCTCTACAGTAGAAACAATATTTGTTTCTTGTTTCTTACTATGCTAACACACAAGGCTATTACCCAAACATAATGTTTTCCTAGAAGTACTCTTCTTGTTATCAAGATATCCAGTCCAATCATAATCAATATAAGAAACAAATCTAAAATCATCATTTTTCAGGATACCAAAGACCATAATCCAAAGTGGCTTTAGCATATCTAAAAATCCTCTTGACTGCATTAACATGATATTCCTTTGGAAAAGATTGAAATCATGTAACAAGACATACAACTTGCATAATATCAAGCCTTGAAGAAGTTAGATAAATCAAACTACCAATCATATAACTATACTTTGTTTGATCAACATCAGGTGAATCATCAATTTTGGTAAGTTTACAACTTGTTACCATTGGTGTTTCCATGGGACTAAAATATTCCATATGAAATTTCTTAAGCATTTCTTTAGCTTAATTTTTTTGTCACAAGAAGACTCCATTATTCAAGTGAGAAATGTGCATCCCAAGAAAATATGACAAATCCCTAATCATTGACATTTCAAATTCAGATTGCATAATCTTTGAAAAACCTTTACCTAGAGCATCATCATTAGACCCAAACACAATGTCATCAACATAAATAATTACAACAAGAACATTGTCATCTTGAACCTTAAAATACAAATTTCTATCAACACCACCTCTTGTAAAGCCATTGTTGATGAGATATTGATCCAACCTTGAATACCAAGCTCTTGGAACTTGTTTCAAACCATAGAGAGACTTCTTTTATCTGTAAACATTATTAGGATATTCCTTGTTGTACAATCCATTTGGTTGTTCCATATACACCTCCTCATCAAGATAACCATGTAAGAACATTTTTTGAACATCCATTTGATATATGTTAAAACCCTTATAAGCTGAAAATCCAATAAATATTCTTATAGCCGCTAGTCTAGCAACTAGTGAAAATGTTTCACCAAAATCTACCCCTTAGATTTGTGCATAACCTTTACAAACTAGTTCATCTTTGTTTCTTGCTATATTTCCATGTTGTCATCCAAATTGTTTCTAAGACCCATTTAACACCTATAACATTTTTATCTTTAGGTATAGGTACTAATTCCCAAGTCTTGTTCTTTTATATTTCACTTAATTCCTCTTCCATAACCTC
This sequence comes from Thuja plicata, assembly GCA_018584345.1. NCBI lineage: Eukaryota > Viridiplantae > Streptophyta > Pinopsida > Cupressales > Cupressaceae > Thuja > Thuja plicata. Next base: position 4,558,881 of record MU223935.1, on the reverse strand, counting down.
TGTGATTTCTTAATCTGATATGTCTTTACTCTCTTTTCACTGCTCTGTCATTCTGCTTGATCTAGGCTTCTTCTCAAAATGACTTGTTGTTCATCTCTCATGAACACACAACCCTTCTCTGTATATCTCTTGCTCTCACACACACTCACTTTTAGGGTTAGAAGCCATCTTATTATATCTTTTTAGATATGGAGGTGAGATCTAGATCAACGATCAAGATCTATACTGATTTCCTAATTGGCTCCATGCCATGCATAGTATAAAATAATTAAATGCAAAATTAACTTAGTAGACAAATATTAAATGCATATAAATGTCAGCTCAGATCTCATACAAGTCGGCCTAAACTATTTACATCAAATTTTGAATTAATCCTGATATGTATGAAAAAACTATTCTTCTCGGCACAACACATCTCTAACACTCGACACTTAATATTCTACTCGGCTCGGCATGATGTAACTCAGAAACCTAAAACTTTCTCGGCAATGTTGCTTGGCCTTGAAAGTTTAGCTCGGCCACAGTGATAACCAACTAGAACTACCTAAGTAAATGACTAAGTGTGGGTCACTAATCATCAATAGAACTTAGGGATTAAAAATCTCCCCCTTTGATATTAGTGGAAAAAATACACTTATCATTACAATTCATTCCATCCAAAATATTGCCTAAGTACATATTATACTCCCCCTAGGAATGTACATCATACTACACACAAAACTTTACATAGTATACATGCCTTCAAAAAAATATTTACATGGATACATGTTCTGATCTCCTTTATGTTGTATCCTTGTCAGTCTTGTTCTAATCTCCTTCAGTTTCCCCCTTTTTTTTGTCACTGATAGTTGGTGGGGTCAAGTTATACTTGTCCAAAAACTATTTATGAAGTTGTAAGGTCAACTCAAATGCAGAGTCCCAACTATCTTTGACAAACTTCATAACCTCTATTTTCACTTCTAGCTTGGCAGCTAGACTTACTAAGCTTTCTTCAATTGAGAGATGAGAGTCTCTCTTAATCAATTCATTTACAGATAAAATTTCTTTCTGAATGACCTCCAGATGAGGTATCAGACTTGTCTGAATAGTAATCAACTTGGTCCTAATCTAACCATCTTCAGCCATGAGCTTGGCTATCCTTCTTTGTGCATAAGTCAGCCTATTATAGTGCTAGCATTCATACTCAGTGAACTTCTGGTTGACTTAAGGTCTAGTTGCAATTTCTCTAAAGCTTGTTGATTATCCTTTGCTAAGAATTCAACATCAGACAAACTCTTATACAATGGATAGACATTTGTTGCAACTCCTTCTAAAAATTTTATCAGAGAAGAAAGTTCAACCTATTTAACTACAATCTCTCCTGAGATTTTTTCAAGTACCTTGTTCTCAAATTTCCTCTTGAACCATTGCAATAGTTTCTCATTGGCTTCAATATTGTCATCATTTACCTTTTTCACAATGTGAACTAGATGTTCAAGAATAGGGGCTTGAGTATTTTCATCCTCCATGTCAAAAGCCTTTACAAATATATATTTATGTCATGTAGCACTTGCTTTTTCTTTTTCTCCTTTTTCAGTTCCTCGTGTCTTTTCTTCCTCTTAAGTAACTCCTGAAGAGTCTCAATCTGTTCATAAGATAAAACATTGGGATCCCATGGTGGAATCACAATAACTTCATCTAATGTGACATCTAGAATCAGAGACTTCTTCCTCATAACTTTCTTCCTCTTGAATTTAGGTGAACTACTACTTGGCTTCATTTCTACAATACCTTTTTCCAGATTTAGTAGTTGTCACCATTGCATCTTTAAGTTTAGTCAAAATTGCCTACTGATCAGGCATACTTCCTGTCTTGGTTCTAGTGGGAGTTGATGATGCAAAGTGTGGTAGATCAACCAACACTTGCATTGCCTCTTTTTCTTTAGGCTCACTGTTAGTATCTTTTATCTCCTCACTACTATCTAGCACTGATTTTACAATCTCTAAAATAGGTGAATGTTGTACAATTACCTCTTGTTCAATTGTTTTCTCCTTTTTTGCTTCATCTTGAGAATCCTAATCTTCAGATTTATTTTTATTTATTTCTTCTTCTTCTTCAATAGTTGATTCCCTTGGCTCATCCTGACCCTCAGCATCCAGATTGCTAGAGTCATCAATTGTCACATTAATCAGACTGTCAATAGTTAGATCAACAGTGTTAATTGTCTCTGATTGATCTTGTGCATCTGTCCTAGTCTTTTCAGACTCAGTTGAAATGTGAACTATTGAAATCTATGGTACAGGGGTGGATTCAATTTCCTTATCCTTCAACTCAGATGTTCCTTCATCAGTTCTCTTTTCTTTTGAAACAATTAGTCCAAAATCTTCCTTCCAAATTCTAGTACTCTATTGTACTATCCCTTCAATATCATTCTTCAAAATAGCATACCCTCTCTGTTTAGGTAGAAATTTGTGCTTATACTCTTCAAAAAAAAATTCTCTCTATTTCTTTGTTAACTCAGGAATGACTTGAGCTAAAGTGCCTTCCCTAATTTGTCTCTCAGTTGTGAGTGCAAATTCCCACTTGCCAGATAGAAATTCATACAACTCACTCAGCACATTGTTTCCTATTGCTGTTGGGGTTAATTTGAAATTACACATCATGTCTAGGAGAGCTTCCTGAAGCTTATGTTTGTCTCCTACCTTCAATTGTTCATACCTTATAAACTTAAAACCAGATAACCCAACAAAATTTCTCAATTTTTCATATAACTCATCAATATCTGTAGGTTTCTTGAATGATGCATTTGGTATGTTGTATTAAATGAGCTATATGAAAAGTAATTATCAAAATTATGTATCTTCATAAATATCAAAAGTAATTATGTATCTACATACAATTGATATTTAGATCTTCTCCAAAAACTACCATAATGCCAACAATCTCCCCCTTTGGCATTGATGGCAAAAACTCTATATGAACTCAAAATTATGCCATGCATAAATCTATAAGTATTGACCTATACTATATTGCTAACATTGGTAAAACCTTAACCT
>MU223935.1:4543096-4555746 GCA_018584345.1 Thuja plicata | reverse complement strand
ATCCACCTAGACCAAGTTTGATCATCCTTGTCATCTTCCAAGTGGAGTGAAAACACAACATGTCCAGTCAACTAAATGACAAAATGAATATCAAACTTAAATACATTATTTGCAAACAATTAATTATAAAACAAATAATATCAAATATAAGGAAATATACAAGGTTGAGACACCTTATTCCAAAAAATAGGTAGGATAAAATGTATCTAACAACTCATAAATAATTTTTCTCTGACCGCGAAGGCTTACATATGGATTTTACCTTGGAAATTGAACCATCATCAAAATATCATTTTACCAAAAAAAACTTTTTGAACAATCTACCTCGAACGTATACCTCGAGAAATGTGATTTCAAATATGTTCCACCAATCATGAAATTTACTTACTACTTCATGAAAAACATCACCGATCCTATTGCCACTTCTAATTTCTTCACTGATTCACAAATCTTCATTACTTGTCCAAGAACTCTATCTTTTTTATATGTTCATCATGTTAAAGCTCAATTAGTTATTTCTCATAGCCACACCAAAGACAATATTCTTCACTAATCTACCCATTAACCTACAAAGAGAAGTGATGAAAATATTAAATTTCTCTTTAGAAATAGTAGGAGTGATAGAGTTCTCCAGACTGGCCACTCTTTCTTGAAGATCCTAGATTTCGTATTGAGTTTTATTATCACTTTTGGGATCAAGGAAAGGAGTAAGGGATTTATTTTTCAAACAAGCTTCTCCAAAAAAATAGGGGTATTACACGTCGTATTCACCATCTCCTCAAACTCATCAAGGTTCATAGTTGTCTCTGGGGTTTACCCTCTTCCATCTCATCTAGCTCATCTTCCTCTTTCTCATAATCTTCATCCTCCAAATTATCAAAGAAATTAATATCTTAGGGCTCATAATCAAAGTCCATTTTAAGGATAACTTCCATGTCACACATTTTTCCTTTAATTTCTATTTTGTTCCTGAGAAAAGAAGACCTACGTTCACCAGAATTCATCTCATATTTCTTTTCTCCAGACTTAGAGTGTATTTTTTACCTTCTTGAACCTCGTTTGTATCTTCCTTATCCACATCAATGATTCTCTTGTTGGCACCATAATTGTCTTTCCTAGACTTGGGGTGGCTAGATTTACTTTCACGGGATTTCCTTTTATCCTGTGTAGTGTCAAGCAGGGTTTCTTCAAAGGATATTTTGGGAACAAAAGGAAGGGTTTTTGCTCTTTTTATTTCTCTTAGCCTTAGGGTTTGATCTTTCAATAAGAGGGTTTCTACCCAATTCTAACAGTGCTATGAAGGGGTTAAGAAATATGTTGGCTTTCCAGTTGAAGGGACCAATGGCACTTTGAGATTTTGAAATTAATTATTAAGTAGTTGGATCTTGCATTATTATGTTGAAAATATCTCATCTGAGATATCTTTACTTCCTCATCGAGTTCAATACCTAATCTAAGAAAAAATTATAACATTCTAGTTGTTTTATTCAATTAAGATATGTTGAATTTTTGGTAGGGCTCAAATGTAAATTTTGTAGATTTTGTAAAAAATTTGATGAAATGTTTGGTTAGAGTAAATCTAATTATCATTGTTTGGCTTGAATTTGTTCTTTTCTCATTATTACAATAGTTTTTCATAGGATTCCATGAGCACACCCCTTTGGATTCTAATTTTCATTGTTTGACTTGAATTTAAATTCCTTTCTCATTATTACAATAGCATCATTATTACAATAGTTTTTCATAGGATTCCATGACATGCATAGGATTCTATGAGTACAACCTTTTGTATCATGGTCTGTTTCATTTCAATGGATACTATTATTTTCCTGTTCACCTAATTTCCAAACACATTGTGGAGGTGAAAGCTGTTATTAAATAAAATGAAGCAAATTTTATTTTAGATTCCTCTTCGAACATTCTCCATCAGTTTTTTTTTTCCCTTTGTGTCGCAGTACATTATTTCACTATGTGATATTCTATTTTATTTTCATTGTGTAATATGCTAGGCAACTAGCTTTTTCCAATATCTCTAGAAGTTTTGTGGAGTGTGAGAAAGTGGTGAGTCTGGTGACCAATTTTTTTTGAGGAACCAATGACACTTTTTAAATCAATTATTAAGTAGTAGGGTCTTGCATTATTAGGTTGGTAATATCTCATTTGGTGAACTAAACTATTAAATGGATGGATTTGAGATTAGTTATTCTATATGTGAATAATAGTTATGTTTTCTATTGACATATATTTCTTTTCTTAGAGAGTTCAATATATATTCTAAGAATTTTTTTGCTAGGATTTCTTTAAACAAACCTTATTGCTCTATTGGAACAAGGTGATAAAGGAATTGTAATGTCATAAAAATTATTTTATTTGTATGTCATTTCTTCTATATGTCGTGTCCGTGCCAATATTTGTACACATTACTTTGTGTTGTCTTCTTGGGATGCTGCAAAATGGTAGCTACCTATTCTTTTTGGTCTCCGTGATGCTGGCCCAAAATACTCTTCTTTGTAACTCTTAGATTCCTTTCTTCCATTTTGCTTTTTGTTCTACTACTTTTAGGGGACAATGACAATTCATTTTGACATTATTATGTTATACATGAGCTATCATATGACCTACTGACCTGATAGTTTGTAGATCCCTTTTGTGTTGTCTTCCATCATCTACTCGTTTCCCTTGATTTTTCCTTTCTTGGGGGCATTTGATAGTGGAAAAGTTTCTTGTCGATGCATGTACATTCCATTAAAGAAATTGTTCCCGTTAAGGAATTTGAAATGGCTTTAACATGGGGGCATACACTCTACTTTGTGTTGACATTTTACACACACACACACACACACACACACAGATTCAATGCTTTATTGTTTAGTGGATCCTTAGACAAATCCATATTGTTCATTTGTTGTGAGACTAACTGTGCATACTTGGTCCTTTGACTGCCCATCCTTCTTTTTATCCCTAAGGAAGATTTACTTTCTTTAGGATTAATTTTTGTTTCTAGATCCATTATTGGAATTACTTTCCTTCAAGGATTGATCCTTGTTGATGGATTGAATTAGCATATTACAATTTTCTAGACTCTTCAATTCCATCTTTTGGAGCAATTTCTTTGTGTTAATCTCTCTCTCTCTCTCTCTCTCTCTCTCTCTCTCTCTCTCTCTCTCATGAGGTAAATCTTACTTTTTTTTTATTACGTTATTTTACTTATGCAATTTCTTTTTTATTTAAAGGTTGATTTCTATACAGAGGCTTGACAAAGGAAAGACCCTTTCCACTACCTTTTCCCCTTCTTCTTGTGTGTAGGTACATGTTTTCAAAGTTTTGGATCTGAATTTGAATAATTTCAGAACAAGTGGCAGGTCCTTTATAGATTTAATTATATTTTGAGCCTCTAGGATTGGGTTGAATTTATTCGACAAGATTGACTTTGTTCGACATAGTCCTTTGCATGAAAAAATTTCACAGTCAAAAGTTACAGGTGTGAGAGTGCCAGATCCAAAATCATTTTCGATTCTAACAATTCTGTGATAATTGACTCTAGATCTGAATTTTATTCCTCCTGGTCTAGCTTCAAGGTGAGCTCATCTTTCTTATTATCTTGCATTTAATTTTATGCATTCAAATATGATATCATATCTTTTTAGTTGTCATGTCATTTATCATAGCATCAATTCCTTTCATAGATTTACATATCATATACACTGTAACATTAAAGGAACCCATCCCCAAATCAAACTCCATCCACAAATGTATATCTTGCATTAGCACCCCTTCATCATTTTGAGTTGTGATAATCTGATTTGGGTTTGAGGGTGAATCTTTGGGGGTATTCCCAATGTATCATAGGCCCCTATACCATTCAATTTAGTGAGTGATCTTCCTCCATAGAATTTCTCACCATTTTTATCAGATGGATGTGATATTTTCATTCCTAAATGGAGAACTAAAAGAAGTGCACATAGAGAAACTAGAAGGTTTCAAGCTATTAGATGATCCAAACATGGTCTCCAAATTGAAGAAGGCATTGTATGTATTGAAGCAAGATCCTCGAGCTTGGTATTCTAGGTTTGATAGGTATTTACTAAAGCAATGATTTAAATAAGGTATTACTAATAGTAATATCTACTTTAATATTGAATCGAATAATATTGTGATTGTAGTTATTTTATGGATGATATAATATTTGGAAGAAATGATGGTAAGTGTAAGAAATTTTTTGATAAGACACAAAAATAGTTTGAAATGTCTATGATTGGGTAATTTATTTCTTTCTTGGATTTCAAGTTAATAAAAAAGTGAAGGTATCTTTATTTCAAAATCAAAGTATGTTAAAGAAATGTTGAAGAAGTTTGGGATGGAAAATTCTAAACCAACATGCACTCCTATGGTTACTATTTGTAAGTTAAGTAAATATGTTGAATCTCCTAAGGGTGATGAGAGCACATGTAGATAAATGATTGGCAGATTGTTATACATGATTGCTGCTAGATCAAATATCATGCATGTTTTTTTTGTCTTGCAGCCAGATTTCAACAAGATCCTCGAAAAACACATGTTTCTTTTATGAAAAGAATTTTCATATATTTGAAAGGAAAAGAAGACTTTGTACTGTGGTATCCCATAAAACCAAACTTCACTTTGATGGATTATAGTGATGCTGATGTTGATTAAATGTACAAGTGGAGGTGCATTCTTCCTTGGACCCTGGAATTAGTTTCTTGGCCAAGCAAGAAATAGGATTTAGTATCCTTATCTACTATTTAAGTTGAATATATTACTACTCCCCCATGTTGTACATATATACTATGGATTAAATAGACTTTGAAAAATATTGGAATAATGTTTAATGAACCTATTTCTATCTTATGTGACAATATTAGTGCAATAAATATTCATAGAATCTGGTACTGTGTTCAAGGAAAAAATATATATTTAAATTCAATATTACTTTCTAAGAGAAATTTTTTTGGAGAATATGGTAAATCTTGAGTATGTACTTACAAAAGATAAAATTTCTGATATTTTTACTAAGTATAGAGAAACTTCCAGAAAGATAGATTTATCAACATTCTTATTGATTTTAACAAGTGGGGAATCCAAATATATTAACAACTATACTGGGTATGTGCAAGATCATGAGGGGCCAAACTATGCCCTTAAGTGGCAATGAAAAATCAGCAAATCATGGTTAGTCAACTTGACGTGAAAATTTCAACTAGCTATCAACCTAATATCAAAAAGTTGTAATAATCGAATCCATTGAAAATTGAATGTAGTTTCTAAACTACTAGACCTTTTGTGAAATTTTTTTTAATATGATTGGTGATAAGTATAGATTTCAATGCAGGAGTACAAAAAATTCAGGAAAAATATAAGAAGTAGGTGTATGTCTGACCACCTTAATCATAATCGAATGATAAAAAAAATTTATAACATTTTACATATAAGTAGTAGACTCATGCCCAGATGTGACACATATTTTTTTGTAATTTTATTGTAAAAATTTAATTAATTATTAATTTTCTACTACAACATTTTCAAAATAAAAAAATTCTCGTGTCTGACCACCTTAACTCATTGAAAACTTTACAAATTTCAAAAAAAAATCCCTTATAGTACGCAAAGCATAAAATGTGACACATATTTTGGATTTCAAAAATGTTATACCATTTGAAATTTATAGTTGTTTTTCAACAATATATAAATCAACACTTTAGAGGTAACTCAATTAGAAAATAACTAATTATTAAGTTTACCGAATTCAAAATTTGACAATAACTACATCGATAGAAAGCCAATAATCTCCTTAAGATACCCTTCTCGTTTCGTCAAATTTGGGTGAAAAAATTTTTTGTCAGCTAAATGCTCGAAGTCTAGAACTCGGAGAAATAGGGGAAAAACATTTTTTTGTGACATTTTTAGAGTTGAGCATGTAGGTTTGGTGTATAAAGCAGTACCAAGCCTAATTGGGTATCCAATATTTTTGGGTACCCAAAAATAACGACAGAATTTTGATTTTTAAATTTTCCTTCCCCTTTCTCCCTCCTAATTTTCCTTCCCATTTCTCCCTCCTTCATATGATATATTATATAATATATATTAATATTAAATGTTGCATTATATATATATATAGTAAAAACTATGTATGCAATATGATATGTATTATATATTATATATTAAATATTGTTGTATATATAATAAATATTATATAGGACATATTAATATATAGGTTAATTACACCAGTATAAGGCATCCAAAAGGTTTCCAAAGGGGTCATAGAGGGTTCCTAGGGGTCCTAACACATGAGAAAGTGTACTAGGACCCATTACGTCCCTCTGTAACCCCCAAGAACAACTTAGAACACTCAAGTGTGTCCTACAACCCCTTGGGACACACTTGAGTGTTGAAATGTGTTGAAAGGGGTCACGGGGACTTCCTAGGGGTCCTTACACATGAAAATGTGTACTAGGACCCCTTAGGTTTCTCTGTGACCCCTCGAGACACATTAGATCACTTAAGTGAGCCCGACGGGGTCACACAAACCCTTGCAACACACTTGAGTGTTCAAATGTGTCGAAAGGGGTCATAGGGACTTCCTAGGGGTCCTAAAACATGAGAAGGTGTATTAGGACCCCTTAGGAACCTCTTTAACCCCAAGGGACACATTAGAACACTCAAGTGTGTCCCAAGGGGTCCTACCACCCCTTTGGACACACTTGAGTGTTCCAATGTGTTTCTGAGGGTCATAGAGGGACTTCCTAGGAGTCCTAACATGTAAGAAGGTGTACTAGGACCCATTAGGTCCCTCTTTGACCCTCGGGGACACATTAGAACACTCAAGTGTCTCCCAAGTGGTCCTACAATTCCTTGGGCCACACTTGAGTGTTCCAATGTATCCCCGGAGGTCAAAGAGGGACTTCCTAGGGGTCTTGACACATAAGAAGGTGTACTAGGACCCCTTAGGTCCCTATTTGACCCCTAGGGACACATTGGATCACTCAAGTGTGTCTGTAAGCGAGTTCTGTAACTGACTGTCGGTTCTGATGGTCAGGCTGTTCTATCAGTTCTATCAATTTTGTACTCTGTCATTGTCCCTTAATTGAACTGTTCATCAAGTATGCCTTTTCTGCTCCATCGGTGATGTTCTCAAAATAGTATCATCGGTAATGCTTGTCATTAGTTTGACTCTTGTCAATGTTCATCGGGCATGTCTATATTTATCACTTTTGCAATTGGCATTTTCATCTTGTTGGGTATCCTTGTTGTTCGCCAGTTATGCTTATACCAATGACCTTTATCATATTCTTCCCTTTAAGTATACTAATGGAAAAACTTAATGTCATCAATCTCCCCCTTTGACATTAGTATCAAAAGCTGATATGTGCAACATACTTGATATATTAGTATGTACACCTGTGTATACTTCTTGCTTAGTCATGAAATGACTCCCCCTATGCATATGTCGGTAAGAGTAAGTTTATGTACATATCTATTCTTGCTGTACATACATTATATATATCCGCATATAGTATTTTATCCATATGTATACATTCCTCCTTTTTCTACTAAAGTATATTTGTACATCATACATTCCTCCTTTTTTGATAATGAGGGCAAAGGTACTTACAACTTTTCAAAAATGTGAGTGTGAGGCTTTGATTTCATCCATCATTTTCTCCCATTTCTCTTTTAAATTCTCAAGAGCCATATGCTCAAGTGATATCCTCACATGAATGTCATATATGTTGTCTACCATAGACATTTCTAGGGTTGTGATTAGATTTTGTGTATATGTTATATGTTGTTGCAGAGTGGTGAGGTTTGGAAAAATATGAGCTTGTAGCTCTGTAATCTCATTTCAAAATTGTGTCTCTGCATCCCATATTTCTTGTCTCAATCTGTTAACCTCTGTGATCTTTTCATGATGCATCTTTATTGTGTTTGCATCAAAGGTTAAACTTAATGCACTAGCTGTTAGATCTGAATCTAGTTGTGACTGTTAATCCCTAAGTTCTATTGATGATTAGTGACCCACACTTAGTCATTTACTTAGGCAGTTTTAGTTGGTTATCACTGTGGCCGAGCTAAACATTCAAGGCAAAGCAACATTTCCGAGAAATTTTTAGGTTTCCAAGTTACATCATGCTGAGATGAGTAGAATATTAAGTGTCGAGCATCAGAGATGTGTTGTACCGAGCAGAACAGTTTTTGCATACATGTTAGGATTAATTCAAACTTTGATGTAAATAGTTTAGGCTGACTTGTATGAGATTTGAGCCAACATTTGTATGCATTTAATATTTGTCTACTAAGTTAATTTCCAATTTAATTGTTTTATACTATGCATGGCATGGAGCCAATCAGGAAATCAATATGCATTGGAGGTATAAACAATAGATCTTGATTGTTGATCTAGATCTCACTGCCAGATCTAAAAAGATATAATAAGATGGATTCTAACCCTAAAAGTAAGTGTATGTGAGAGCAAGAGATATACAAAGAAGGGTTGTGTGTTCATGAGAGATGAACAACAAGTCATTTTGAGAAGAAGCCTAGATCAAGAAAAATGACAGAGCAGTGAAAGCATAGTAAAGACATATCAGATTGAGAGATCACATAGGTTATTAAAAAGAGAAGATCCATCATCAGCATCCAAGTGCACAATGAAGGATCACTACTTGGAACATTCTAATAGGTGTATCAGGTTAAATCTCTTAATAGAGCCATTTTAGTAGACCATTTCAAATATCTTAGCCGAGTGCTTACTTTACTGTAAGTTGAAATCCTTTAACAAGGTAGATTGTAATGATCTTTAGTTCTTAAAAGAACAAACCTTTAACCAGGTAGATTGCATATTGCAATCAAAATTTTGTAGCCCTAACAGGCACACTTTATTGCTGCAGTAGTGAAGATTTTTTGGGTGTCATCCCCACCCTAGTTTTACCTATTTAGGTTTATGGGTTACCAAAATTCTATGTTATGAGTTACATATTTGATGTTATGGATGCTATCTGATGTTAGGTTAAATTCATATACGTATGAATGTGGATAAAAAAAATTTTAGTGGTTTAGTTTGAAGATCTGATTCACCCCCCCTCCCTCTCAGTATCTTGCTTTCCCATTCTTGTCTTCCAACAATTGGTATCAGAGCACAGTTCACTTACAAAAGATTTGAATCAACTTGTGAGTAATGATCTTGAGATGGAGGTTTACAAGTTGGGAAAAGTCATTGAGAATCAGAAGATTGAGATCCAGCTAGCATTACATCAGCTTGAGATAGCAAGAAAAGGAATGAAGAAATAATTGAAAGCTAGGAAAGATTTGGCCAAACAAATGAATGATACTCATTACCAGGAAGATGACACTGCAAATCTATTTCAGAATGAAGATTCTACTGAGAGCGATGTAGAAATTGCAAATTTACTGGAAAAGAATAATGCACTGTGTGAAGAATTCAGAAACTTGAAAAGAGAACAAGAAATGCAGATAGTGAGACTATGTGAAGTATTGGAACAAAAGAAGAAAGCTAAAGATGACAAAATTATGGCAGAGGAAGACAAAAGAGTGATATCTATTAGACTTGATGAAAAGACACATGATGTGCAGATGATGACAATCAATCAGGTTGATATGGCAAATCAATTGCTACTTGCAAATCAGGGGATTAGTAGGAAAGATATGGAAATGATAAATCTAAGATCTGAAAATAATCAATTGAATGATGATCTGAGACTTGAGAAGGAACTTAATGAAAGGTTGAATAGACCTAATGAAGCTTTGACTCATTTTGAGAATCTGATGGAAGCATCAAGAAGGTCAAAGGATTCTTCTGGATTAGGTCACACTAAACCAAAGACATCTACTAAGAAAGGAGAATCATCTAAGAATGGTGAAAGGAGGAATGCAAAGACAAAGCACAACAAGCCTGTTTGCCACTAATGTGGAAAACCAAGTCATACAGAAAACTTTTGCCGAAGCAAGAAAGGTAAGTCCAATCCTAAAACTAAGTTTAATGGCTACTATTTTAATTGCAAGAAATTTGGACATAAAGCACATGAATGTTAGGCTGAAGCAAGTGATGCACCCCCCAAACCAAGATTTAATGGTTATTGTTACAAGTGTCAGAAACATGATCATAAGGCACAAGAATTTAGATCCATTGCTAAAAAACAATGGACATCCAAGACAAACAAAAGCATCTAAGAGAGGCAACACTTACAAATAGGATTATAATACAAGACAGAGTTGTCATTACTATGAGGAATATGGACATGCACCTGAAGATTTCTTAAAGACACATGTCAGAGGTAAATATAAGATTTGGATGAATGGAAGCTTAGTCTGTTTTAGTTGTCTGAATATTGGACACACTAAGAGAGAGTGTAGGACAAGAGTTCCTACTCCTACTATTGAAGAAGTAAGAGCATAGATGAATTAGACATGGGTAAGGAAAATAGAGCCGAGTAGCAGTGAATCCACTGAAGCCGAGGTCACCCAATCCAATGGATCAGGTGATCACACCATCTCCAACTGAGAAATAGAGGTATGTAAGGAACTACATTCAAATTTTAAATCTTAAATCAGTTCCTAATATGTAATTGTGCCAAAGTCCATATTTGCATATGATAAGATGTACCAGGACATATTTGTGACAAGTGCTGAGAAGAGTTACCTACACTATAGGTGCCGAGTTGGTTGGCTAAGTAAGTTGTGTTGGCTGAGTGTGGTAAGCTGAGTGGTATGCAAGTTGTGTTAGTTGGCCAATGGCAACTGGCTTGCACTAACCTAATGGGAAAAATATTTAATGCTTACCTACCTTGACCTTTCGAGTCTATATATGGATGAACGGTCTATTATTCATTTTTACCTTGTGATTGTTAGCATTTATAGAGTGATCGAAGAAGTTGAAAATTTGATCTTAGCAAAGTTTGTTTCAATAATTTCGTCAGCGTGCCGTCGGCAACCCTAAGTTGAATAGTGCAAAATGATTGCTTGCCGAGGTACTCTGTTCTTCTTTTTTGAACCCTAACTTCAGGAGATTATGGATGCAAGTTCTTCCGCACTAGTCAAGGGAATGGAGGAGGATTTGAATCAAATTAAGATAGTAAGGAGTGATGCATGCACACCACCAAACTTTTGTGTCGTTCCAGAAAGTGCAATTATGAGTGATTTGAACGGAGCCCTCTCATCAATCCTACCAAAGGTACTTATGATTCACGATGTTAGATTATGCTACATGGTTAAAATTGGTGAATTGGGTAACAGAGAATTGAGAAATTCCTATGACAAGTTGTGTGAAAATGGAATTTTGAAAGACGAATTCAAACATTTAGCCAACAAAGGGTTAACTCGTGCCCTAGATTTTCTAACAAAATTCAAGGATGAATGGATTAAGGTTGTCCTAAGCTGAGTTCATAATATGCATATGTGGCTGGACAATGGACTATTAAAGATCACAAAATATATTATCCAGCGAGCTACTGGGTATCCTGTTATCAGCGGTAAACAAACTATGAGAGACCAAAGCAAAGAAGAGATAGAAACTAACACTGGAGCTATTTGGAACAATAGGGGAATGACTAACTCTACAATTACAGACTTGGAACTTGATTTTGGAGTGAGAATGATTGATCACAAATTCTATCAGTCAAGCCAACAAGATAGTGTTCCTTATATAGCCGTCAACCAGGCATGGAAGATAGTTAAAAAGAATCACACCTATGACCTTGCTAAGCTGCAGTTGACACAACTAGCCGAGAACTTACTATCAATCAGGAAAGCCAAAAGCTCATCATGTAAGTTTGGATCTTTGTTAATGTGTATATTTTTCTATGTATAGAATTCATTTCCTACTCTAGGAAATATTGTCTGGAAAAAGGACATACCCATCACTTTACAAATTAGTGAATGTGGTCAGAAATTAGGCAGCAATTTCAATGGTATTTGTACACACAAAAGTAGTGCACTTCTATGGATCCTTACATGCAAGGAAACTCAAGAATGAGCCCTCACAAATCGATCCATAGATCTCTATGCATGGAGTTGCAAGATTTGTAAAATTTCTCTCAGCTAGAGCTATAAACTCATGACCTTGCCAATAAACCATACAATGAGAGATTCACAATGAAAACAAGGGCAAGAATGCCAATATCTCCAATGAAACCAAATGTATGCAATGAAATGCAAATCTAAATGATAATGCAAAGTACTCTATGAAAATGAAAGTACAATGCAACTAATCTATGAAAGGAAAGAACAACTGTTACCAAGCCTTCCTATTTAGACTATGTGAGATTATTCTATTGCATAAAAGGAAACTAAGCTATGAAAATGAAAGAGAGAGCTCTCCTTTTATAAGAAGTGAGGTGAAATGGACCATTGAGATTAAGAGGAAAAAGTCTTAATCAAGGGTGGAGAAAAAAAGAAGCTTGATCCTTGTGCACAAATATTCTCCAATAGGAAAATAAGATTTGACTTTTGTATCCCACATAAGACAAAAAGTGCTTTTTTCCTTTTTATCAAATAAGAATAATGCTTTATTTGTGCAACATAGAATAAGAAGAAAAGTGAGGATTTTTTATTTAAATAAAAGAGGAGGAAATTCCTTTTATTTAAATAAAGGCTTAGGATAAAGTGATTTTATTATT
>MU223935.1:4523374-4536909 GCA_018584345.1 Thuja plicata | reverse complement strand
TTTGACACATTTCAATACTCAAGTGTGTCCCGAGGGGTCGTATGACCCCCTAGGACACACTTGAGTGTTCTCATGTGTCAAAAGGGGTCAAGGGGACTTCCTAGGGGTCCTAATGTGTGATAAGGTGTACTAGGACCCCTTAGGACCCTCTTTGACCCTCGGGGACACATTGGAACACTCAAGTGTGTCCCAAGGGGTCCTACGACCTCTTAAGACACACTTGAGTTTTCCAATGTTTCAAAAGGGGTTATGGGGTCTTCCTAGGGATCCTAATGTGTGAGAAGGTGTACTAGGACCCCTTAGGATCCTCTTTGACCCCCGAGGACACATTGGAATAGTCAAGTGTGTGCCAAGGGGTTCTGTGACCTCTGGAGACACACTTGAGTGTTCTAATGTATCGAAAGGGGTCATGGGGACTTTGTAAGGATCATACGACAATGATAAGGTGTACTAGGACCCCTTAGGTCCCTCTTTGACCCCCATGAACATATTGGAACACTCAGGTGTGTCCCACAAGTTTGTAAGACCCCTTGGGACACAATTGAGTGTTCTAATGTGTCCCCAGGGGTCAAAGAGGGAGCTAAGGGGTCCTAGTACATGGTATCACATGTTAGGATCCCTAGGAAGACCCAATGACCCATTTCAACACATTAGAACACTCAAGTATATCCCAAGAGGTCGGAGGACCACTTGGGATGCACTTGAGTCTTCCAATGTGTCCCTAGGTGTCAAAGAGGATCTTAAGGGGTCTTCTTACACCTTCTCATACATTAGGACCCCTAAGAAGACTCCATGACCCCTTTCGACACATTGAAACACTCAATTGTGTCCCAAGGGTTTCTAAGACCTTTTTAATAGTGATAATTTCAAGTGGACTGTGGTACAAGTAGGAATACAATTGGAGTAGTTTTAACTCAATAAGGAAGACCTATTGATTATTTAAGTGAGAAGTTGAATGATGCAAATAGAAGGTATTCAGTTTAAGATCAGGATTTATTATGCCATAATTCAAGCCTTGAAGAAGTGGAGACATTATCTATTTCCTAAGGAGTTGGTGTTTTAAATTGATCATCGAGAATTGAAATATGTGAAGAGTCAAGGTAAGTTGAATTAGAGACATATGAGATGGGTTAAATTATTGTAGAGTTATGCTTTTGTGTTGAAGCATAGGAGTGGTAAATCAAATAAAGTTGTTGATGCTTTGAGTAGAAGAAGGAATTTGCTTCAACAGATATGAGAGTTGAGGTGTTGGCATTTGTTGAGTTGAAGGTTGTGTATGAGGATGACCCAAATTTTGCAGATAAACTATTTTTGCAAACCAAAGCAAATGATTGGATTATTTCATCCAGGATGGTATATTATTCAAACTAATTTAGTTGCATATACCTAGAAGTTATATGAGGGATAAGTTGATTAAAGAAAATCATTGTGGAGGATTAGCTAGGCACTTTGGTATTGACAAGACAATAGCTTTGGTAAGTGAGAATTACTTTTGGCCTCAGATACATAAGGATGTCATAAAAAAATTTTAGATTTGTAAAGTTTGTCAAATTGCAAAAGGAAGAAGTTAGAATGTGGGATTGTATACACCTTTGACAATACCAACTAGACCTTGGGATCTGACATTAGCATGGATTTTGTACTTGGATTACCAGAGACACAAAAAGGTAATGATTCTATATTTGTGGTTGTAGACAAAAATTTTAATATGTTACATTTCGTACCTTGTAAGAAAACAACAGATGCAGTACATGTAGACAAATTATTTTTCAAGGAAATTGTGAGGTTACATGGATTACCTAAAAGAATAGTTTCAAATAGAGATACTAAGTTTGTTGGTTATTTTTGGAAGACACTTTAGAAGAAGATGAAGACAGATTTGAAGTTTAGTTCTATATTTCATCCACAAATAGATGGAAAAACAAAGGTAGTGAATAGGAGTTTGGGTAACTTGTTGAGATGTTTGGTTGGAGAAAAGACTGGAAATTGGGATTTAGTCCTAGCACAAGAAGATTTTTCCTATAATAATTTAGTGAATAGGATTACAAGGAAGACACCATTTGAGATAGTTACTGGTTTTAATCCTAAAGGAGTATTAGAGTTGAAGTATATCACTTAGAGAGTTAAGAGGAGTGCAGAACGAGAGGAGTTTGCAGATCACATGAAGTCCTTACATGATCAAGTGAAAGAGAATTTGGGAAATATGAATCAAAAGCACAAGGAGAGAGAAGATGAAAAGAGGAGACATAAGGAATTTAAAGTGGGAGATGAAGTAATGGTATATATCCTGTTGGAGCATAAAATAAGCCGAAGATGAAGAATTTTGGACCTTGTAATATCTTGAAGAAATTTGATTCAGGGAATGCATATGAAGTATAGTTTCCAAATGACATGGATATATCACCTATATTCAATGTTGTAGATCTATATGCTCGTATCATGAATCAGATTTTTTTAATAATGATGGATCATATGTTGAACAATAGTATTCTAAGAAGAATATGGATAAGATAGAAGAGATTTTGGATAGAAAAAATGGTAGAAATACAAGAGGTAAGCAACACAAAGAATATCTTGTCAAATGGAAGGACAGATTAGTGGAAGATTCTTCATGGATTTCTCAAGCTGAGGTTAATCATTTTGGTTTCCCTTTAGCCCCAACAAAGTGACAGGCTCACTTTTCAATAACCTAGGCTATCTAATGCAGGAGCATCTTGGGTTCTTAGCAATCTTGTATCAACCAAAAATATTTCTATTTTCAGTTGTTCTTTTTTTCAATTCTATGTATTTTTAGTGTTGTTCCTTAAATTTGTCTTATCTTTAGTTGCACACCTGATGCAACCACTTTCTGAGGTCATAACTTTTGACTCGGATGTGGGTTTTGGCTGAAATTTTACAGGCGGATTTGTGAGCTAGATTTAATAGCAATCCCAACTCTACTAGCCTTAGCTAGCTTTGTTGGTGGCCATTGCAACATCTTTTTGGGAGCTTGAAGTTTCATCTCAACCTCCAAAATTAGCTTTTTCTATTTCTTTCCAGTTTTTTGAGTTTTTCTTTTTTAATAAATCCAAAATCATGTTTCTGATTTTGTGGATTAGTTGGCAATTCATCTTGCCTTAGTTGAGATATTTTCTTGGGAAAAATTGAGATTCTTAGGATGAGTTTTAAAAGTTACCAAAAATGGAAAAATATATTTTTCTCAAAAATCTACCAAATATAGTAATTTTTGGAATTGTAATAAGTAGGAGTTTTCTTTCTTTGTAGAGGAGAGTAGATTGGACGCAGTTAATGAGAATTTGAAGTTCTGTTATTCTGGCATTGTGTTATTTTCTCTGAATTGTTGTTTATGTGGTTTTGGGCTACATCAACACCTCTTGGAATGTTCTTCACATTGTTTTTTATCATCGTCTAGGTTTGCACCTCGATCCATTTCTTCTGAATGGAGATTTCTCATATTTTAGCCCAGACCTATTTGTTCTTCGTGCATTTCATGGCCTAATGGAGCTTTTTGATCTCATGAACCTTTTTCTTGGATTGCGCACCTTCTTGGAGTACCATTCTATGTTCATGAGATTTTGATCGACACATATTTAGGATAACACATCATGTTTCATCTATTTGAGGGAGATCCTTATATTTGGGTCGTGACCTATATTTGGTTTTACGTTTTCCTACCTTGGAGAATGTGATCGATCTTGGCTGACTTGTTTGTGATGTGAACATCTATATATTGATGTAATTGATCTCTTTTTAAGTAGTTCTTAGATCGATAACCTATTAAAGGCTAGCATTATAGATATTCTCAAAATTTAAATTTGTAATCAAGCATGTTTTCCTGGAATGTAAGCTTGCATGTTGTTGGCCAACGATATAATTTCATAAACCTATGATAATGTGAAACATTGATCTTGCATTCTCTCTATCTATTTTTATTGTTTGAATTTTTGTTTCCACTGAGTGACTCTTGTTGCACGATTGGACCGATCTCTTTGAGGTTTATTCATCCATGAATGCACTAGAATACTTATTGATGCTGCTTGAAGGCTTCAAGAAATATATTTCTACTTTGGAGGAAAAAAGTTTGAAGGATGTAGAGAAAAATATGGAAGAGAAAAGGCTAAATGATTTGGTAAACAGGTTTGCAACTACACATGGAAAACTACAAACGATTTTCAATAATTTTGATAAATGTGTATATAAATTTGTTTGTGTGAATCAATTATGTTGTAGGTGGCCTATTTCCATGAAGAACACACAGGATCAAATTGACCCTAATTTCAGGCATGATGAAAAGGGCTCAGAAAGGGTACAACTAGAAAATTTGTATATG
Organism: Thuja plicata; assembly: GCA_018584345.1. NCBI lineage: Eukaryota > Viridiplantae > Streptophyta > Pinopsida > Cupressales > Cupressaceae > Thuja > Thuja plicata. The sequence goes on along the minus strand of MU223935.1, from coordinate 4,532,579 downwards.
CAAATCAATATTTTGACATATCAAAAGAAATAATTTGGGTACGAAGCTCACTAGTATGACAAAGATATTTAATGGGTTTGAGAAGCTAATTCAATATTTAAGGCTCCAAAAAATATAAGAGATGTAAAGGAACTTTTGGTGAAGACAACATGTCAGTTTACTTTTATGACCTTTGTGAAGGATGATTGGAAGAGAACATGGTCACAACTAAAGGTGATAAATCATGTCATCCTCCCTTCTTCTAAATAAGTTTCTCTTTTTAGTGGTATGAAAATTTTTTCCTTTGTACATACATACATCGACACATAAGTAATGTAGTTTTGGTTTTTATTTGTATTCTTTTTGGCACATTCCCTAAGGAGGAGTTGTTGGAGTTAGGGGGAATTAATTGCATCTATAGTATACTGAAAATATATGTTGTAAAGATAGATATATGTGTGTGTATTGTAGATATGGTATTTTATCTCAAGGGGATTAATATATAGATATTTAGATCCTATACCGTGTGTTTGAACGCACCTTTTTTCCTTGATGTCAAAAGGGGAGAATTTTGGTAGTGTGAAGAGTTCATAAGTGTTACCATCAATGACAAAGGGGAAGATTGTTTTCACATATAAATGTTATAATGTTATCATTGATGGAAAACTTGTTATAATTAGTTTCCAAAAGATGGCTATAGTGTTTGTGAATTATGTTATGCATATGGGGCAAGAAATTTGCACCCAACCCCATCTTCCACTGGCCCCATCCATGCATAGACCAATCAAATCAAAATTTCTAAATGTTTTGAGTATCATGTATGAATTCTCCACTGCCAATCATATAAGATCCACCTAGCTCAATGTTGTACGGAAATAAATATGCTACCAACCAGCTTACTTGCTTTATTTTAATACCCATCCCACAAAATATTTCATTGCAATTGATTAACCAGAAGAAAGAACAAAATATTTAGCAGTAGATCCAGTAACACAAGTAGCATATGTAACGCATTATCATAAGTAATGTAGGCAAAGGCATATACAACAGTTGGTTCAACAGTAGTGCATATTTAGTAGTAGAGACAACAACACCCATTGAACCAACACCGCCAAGGGAAAGGGAAGCAACACCAGTTGCAAGAGAAGCAGAGGTAGTAGGGGTAGCATTTATTCGCCTAGTTTCAGTCCTAGTGAGGAACACAAGATTCAACAGAATAGCGAGCACCAATTTTTTTTTGTGAAGGTTAGTGGTAATTTTTTGGGGGATTTATTTATGTCCTTTAATAAAATGTTTGTTTTTAATTTTAACAACAAATCACAATCTATAGGTCTTCACTCATTTGGTCAGATTCATGGTAGATTGAAATATAATTCAAGATATGCATGCCAATGCATTTGCCTTTCATATTTTTTTAATGTCTGTCTGTATTTCTTTCAAAAATAAAAGAAAAACTTTTATTTCAAAAACTATTCAACAATATTTGTTAACCAAAGATGACTATACAATACACTTGTAGCCACATATCAATTATATGGTAGTTTGGCTATTATTGTAGTAAATTTATACAACAATAATCATATCAGGTTAAAGGAAGTCGAATTGAATATAAACATTAATTTAATATATAAATATATTTAATTTATACAATATATTTATATAAATGTATTAAATTTATGTTATATTATAATATTTATAATATTATATATTTTAGTTGATTATAATATTTAATTATTTTAAATAAATATATTACTATATAGAAATTGAAATGTATTATTATTTAGATGATAAAAGTGAATATTTGAATATTATGGAACTAAAATGTTATGTGAAATAATTGGAAATCTCTCAAGGAATCAAGATTACACGATGGTGATGAAAGGGATAGGTGAAAATATCATGGATGAAAATATCATTGTACGATGCAATTTTGAAAAAATCACTTGCCTAATCTATTAACATATATAAAAAATAATTTGGGTGGCCATCATGTAGATAACAATACAACCCCCAAAAATGCGAAATGTTGATTTTATGGGGAGGGGTTCTTGGTATTTTGGTATGCCCTGCTTAAGGTTGCAACATCTCCACAAGATAAAAATTAAATATTTGAAAATAAATGAATAACGTGACCATCTATAATCTAAAGTTCACACACCATTCCAAAACAATTTCATGATAAATCTAAAATTTCGCCCACAAATTTAAAAATTAACATAACATAGAAATTTAGAAAATAATACAAGAAACAAACACACAGCTCAATTCTGAGTACAAGAATTTTGAGCAATTTTATCCTCACTATATATATATTTGAAATAAGGTTCACTCTTGTTAAATGTCATGTTTATACTTTAAAATCAATAATAAATTAATTTTATTACTAAAATAGTTTTTACTTTAAAAAAAATAAAAAATTATTTTAATGTAAAAAGAAAAATGTATTAAGATAATTCTATCCATTAAGTACATGGTATATCTATTAATGATCAATGTTATTATTTTTGTCTTGCATGTTTATATTTCTAGTTTGGGTATAACTAAGAGATAATCAGGCTTAGGTTTCATGTGTATCGGATGCTTAAAAAATTGCATACAAGAAAATGTTATAATAAATTATATCACTTATCAATTATATTTTTAAATATGTGTAGGAATTTGAAAGCAAGTTACAACTCAAAAATGGTCAAGCAAAGGTGTTTCTTCATATTAGACACCAAAAATTAGGTAAGCAGGTTTCTTCTTCAATCTTTAAATTGTATTAACTTTTACATAAGAACTCCACTTTCTATGAATTAAAAAATTTTGAATTTTTATAAGGAATTCAATAGTTTGGTTTATTTTTTAGTACGGCGTCCTATTTGTATGTTTTCAATTGGTCATTTAATGCAAATTACTCTCCTCATTAAAGTTTTTAAAACTAAGTAAAGTTCATTATTGTAAGTCAAAGAATAAAAGCATGAAAAACTAAATGAATAAAAGTTTTTTTGTCACTAGGAATCAACCCCTCTTGAATAGTTATAAGATTGGTGTTATGTCTCTTGTGCTTTTCATGTTAGATTAGAACTTCTCATTTGAAGCTAGATAGGGTTTTCATCTTTTGATCCATATATTTTGTTGACATGAATGTGAGAAAAGAGTAATTAATATTATAATAATAAATACTAGTACTGATTGACAAATAGATGTTTAGAGTGACATTAATGAATTGTTTAATCACCATTCATTCAGTCTATATCATTGTGTCAAACCATATCTTCATCATATTTTTGTAAATATCCATTTTCTAGGTTACATACATCATATCATCTTATGTCCACATACTTATACACATATATTTAATTTTCACCAAGAAATTAGGTTAAAATGATTATACACATTTATCTCCCAAGTTATTGTCACCATCATAGTATTGATTGTCACATAACATGTTCATAGACATCAATGCCCTAGGTAAGATAATCACTTACACCATCAAATTAACTTAGACCATCACTTACATCTATACCATCACTTCCTATCATACCATATACATAATTATCCTAGGGTTATACTATCATTTCACTCATAATAGATCAGAAGAAAAAAAAAACATGGAACAAAATTCTTTAGAACCACATGCAATAAAATAGTGAACAGACCTTTCAATCATGAGATATGACATTCTTTTCTATTTACAAAAATAATGATATCAATAATATTATCAAACACAAATTTCACCATGAGATATGCATTCTATTTTATTGTTGATATTAGCTTTAAAAGTTCAGAATTTTATGAAGAATCTAACATTTACTCATTTTTTTAGTATGATTGACAAAGGTATTAGCGTCACCTAGTGGGCCCATATTAGGAATCACTCTCACTTGAATAATTATAGGGTTTCTTATGTGTCATATGTGTTTGTCATATAAGATTACAACCTCTCCACAAAAATCCCAAATGGGGACTTCATCCTTTCAGCCATAAATTTTTTATTTTCTCTTATTTTTAGTCCACAAAATTATATAATGAAAATCATTCTTCTATCTGCAAGCTAGTTTAACACCTTTATAAACATTTATTTCCTAGTTTTACACCACCATCATAATATATAGTCACATAACACCTTCAAATACATCCATGTCCTAGGTTATAGAATAACTTACATTGTCATAATTTAGAGAGGGAAATCAAGTTGTTGACTGGTTTGCCAACTAGGCAGTGAGAAGTGTTAGGCAGACTTACTGGCTTAACAAAGGAGATCTCCCACGGGAAGCATTAGATTTTGTTACATATGACCGAATCCATGGGAAGGAGGTTTTTATCAATATTAATCATGAATATTAATGTATTGAATGGTAATGGCTTTTTCATTAATGGAAAGTATGAGACAAAATGGAAAGGAAATCATAAAAAATCACACCCGCACACTTACTAGGTGCCCAGATGCTTTGGAAAAACTTACCGTTCAAGGAAAAGAAACAGAATTATCTGGAACAATTTGGAGACAAAAGGTTTGTGCTTTTGGGTTGCTTCCTATCTATCTACATTTCTTGCAATGGGAGGGGAAAGGCATAGGAGGGAGCTTGCTAAGGATTGTGAGAAATGGAGGAGGCGAACCAAGATTTGGAGCTACCTTCAAAGTGGTGGTATTTCCACCTTCATTGAGAGGCTTCACAATGGGAAATTGAATGTGAAGAAAAGGTTTGTCAAAGGTTGGAATGAAGGTAGTATTGAGATTGAGGGAAGAAATTTTACGGTGATAGAAGAGGTTATCTCTACTGTCAGTGGTATCCCCATTGTTGGAAATAAATTCTACAGAGACCAAAAAATTTTAGATTTGGCGATTAGTGACTTTGTCAAAAAATGAGGAAGAAAAGAAAGAGCTCACCAAGGTCAGCACCCACTACCTTCCTAAAGGGTTGAAAAGATTGTGGAGGTTTGTGTTAAGAGCCATCATCTACTACATAATGCTAGATACTAGGTTTGACAGAATTCAAACCTACCATTTTGTCCTCTTGAATCATTTTCACCACAGAATGCAGGTGTCTATTCCCTTTTATTTGTATACTTATATAAAATATAACATAAATGGTTATAGAGAGAAGGCCATTGCTAACCCTGCCTTGCATGAAGGTCGTTTTCTTTTAATCTATGAATATTTTAAAGCCTAAATCCTTGGGAAGGAGGTGGCTCAGAAAGATGAGATGGAGGCCTCTGGTTTGGACTACATTCCTTTAGAGATGGAGGATAGTGATGGTCTCCATTCTAAGGATAATGATGAGTATGAAATGAGAAAGAACAATCTGGGTTTATCTTCCAAAAAGTGTAGAGTCAGTTTGCAAACCATCAAAAAAGAGAAATTGGCTTCCCCTAAAAAAAAGAATGCTATGGTTATTTCTTCTGAGGAATATTACAATGATAATGAGGAAGGTATGGAAATAGATGATGAGGAGGTTATTTCCAATGGCAAAGGAAGGAAGAGAAAACATCCTACGACGGGTAAAAACCAAATCAATAAGGATAAGAACAGGGATTTGAGAGAAGACCAGAAATCTCCTGAGGATAATACTTGTCATGTCTCCCCTATTTTGGGCCACAAACTGTAGAGGAATCTCTAGGGAGATTACCAAGAGATTAATCATACTATCCCTTCCACTCATAACTCTCAACCCCATGATACAAGGAAGGAGGATAGGCAGGATAGTGAGTTTTGTTGTTATATGGAAGAATAGGGGAAAATAATTGGATGGCGTGATTTCAATGTTAAAATGGTTAAGATGGGGATCACCAGAGAAATTATAAACCTCAAGGTTATTGAAGGAGAGGGGGATTGTATCAAGCTGGATGAGCTTATTGACCCTTCGATGGTGGTGCTTAGTGATAACACCAGGGAGTTTGAAATGGACCTCCTCAACAATTCCAGAAATAGCATGTTAGATAATTACAGAACCGTCAAATGGATATTCCATGAAGTGGAGGATCTGAAACAAAGGGTTAAGGGAAAGGAAAAGGCTTAAAATGATAATAAAATAGAGGATTAGGAGAATCTAAGCAGAAGAGTGCCAAAGATGGAGGATAATATGACTAGGGTAGAAGAAACCCTAAATAACATAGCAGAGAAAAGCTATAATATCCTTAAAGAATCCAAAGAGAACACCAACATGATCATTGAGAAGCTAGAGGAAAAATTAGATGGGCTAGAGATGGCCAACATGGAAGTGGAGACTGAACAGAACACTGATCAGGGTCCTGGAAAAAGAACCAGAGCCAAAACCAAGAAGATTAAGGACAAGGATATGGCACTGGATCTCCAAAAGATCAAGGATTATGCTGCCAACATGGATTTTATCGAGGCTAAGGCAGTCACACTGATGGTGGACATATCATGAGGGTCCTTGGTCTTTTCTGCTGACCCGATTTTATTTTCTTTTATAGATGTTGTCAGTTTTTTCTCTGGCCTTTGTTGGCCTGTTCGCCCTTTTTGCTTTGCTTAGTTTTAGACTAGGCTTAACACATTTTTAACTATGTTTTGGGTTTCAGGAGCCCTGTAAAACCTATTTTACTTAATCAAAAACTTACATCATCGTAACATCTTCATACACATCCATTATACATTAAGTCTTAAGTTTCACTCAACTCAAGATAGGTTTACATTTTCTATAGATTCATACCCTACCTTGATCACATCTTCATAAACATTGATAATGCAGGTTTGATCACCATCCATTTTATTCTCATCCTTTTATCTTGTCATGTCTTTATCAATATTTATGTCTTATGTTTAGGATGCCTTCATAGTATCCATTATGATATAACATCTTCATAGAAATCAATTTCTTAGGATATATAATCACTTATACCATCATAACATCCTCATGCACATCCATTATCATATATAGACTATCATTTGTTATGTTATACTATCATATTTTATGTTAGACAATCACTTACATCTTTATCATATATTCCTATCATACAACATACAACCTTTATCCTACGCTTACACCATTATGTCTCTATACATATCATAACATTGTCTTGTACAAACATCCCTCATTGCATACATAAAGTAACAACACAACATTGATTCTACCAATATATTAGGTTCAACTCCATCATTTACATCCACAATAGTACCTTGTATCTTACCATCATCATAGCCCACAAAATAATCCAATGATATCAATACATTTAATCAAAACCATTTACATATATAAATAAAACACCATCTTTTATTTTTATGGTCATATACTAGACCAAAAAAAAACAACAAAAATGGGATAGAATATATTACATCTACTTACAATAATATCAAGAAAACATTTCAAACATGGGATATGTCATTCTATTTAATTGATATGTCCTGGGTTATATTATCACTTACACCATCATAACATCCTCATATACATTTATTTTCCATTAATTCTTTTGGTTCATTCAACTCAAGATAGGTTTATATTTCATATAGATTCATTCCTTTACATTTTACAAATGGAGGCTTCATCCCTTCAACCGTAGATTTTTAAATTGTGTCTCTTCTTTCTAGTCCATCTTCTTTCTAGTCCATAAAATTATAGAATGAAAATTATCCTTCAATCTACAATCTAGATTATCATCTTTATAAACATTTATCTCCTAGGTTTATACAACCATCATATTATCCATAATCACATAACAACTTCAAACACATCCATGTCCTAGGTTATAGATTCACTTACATCATCATAGAATACTATGGGATATGCCATTCTGTTTTATTAATGATATAATGGTGTTTATATGATTTTGATATTAGTAGAATATATTTTTGTGGATATTAATATATAGACATAATGGTATCACTATAAAAATTTTCCAACATATATAAACAATAAAGAGGGACACTAACAATATTAATATTATTTAGGATGGGTAGAAAAATAAATGGGAATCACTTATCAAGCTAGATGTGCAAGACATCCCCAATGAAGGAAATCATTTCTCAAGTTATGAACTCGAATGGACATCTATTGGAGATGATACTACCTAACAGATAGACCGATGTGCTGCTATCCCTCTTGACGAACTCCCTCACTTATTCAAAGGAGAAGGTTTATTGGATAGCACAGAAACAACATTTATATGCAAAAATATATGGAGTATAATTTGACAGAACCTACTAACCACGCACCAAAGATGCATTCAAGGTTTGTCTAGATTTAATAAATTAATTAAGCATGCCACCTTTATTTATTTCTTTATTATATCGATTAATATATATTATTTTTTACATGTATAAATAGTTATTATTGTGCTTTTGGGCCTCAAGATAAAAGAAAAGTACATGAAAAGAAGAAAATGATACAAAGGTTTATTCAAAAAAGGGGTTGTCAAGCCCACTTCTATGTTAGGATTATGTATGGTAGACCAGATGTTGCAATTATAGCATATAATGAGTATATCCATCAGGATGCTAATGGTGAATTTTGTCATAGAAAGGATGACCTTTCTGGTGATCCTAGGAGTAGTGTTGTACCAAGTCAAATGATTGCAAATCATATATTGAATCCTTATTACTAATGGGGTAGGGATTGACACAATATGTGAACAACACTACTTACATTGTGGTTTGAAAAAGTTGATGAATAAGAGGGACGCGTGTTTATTGAGAAAGGATGTGTTAAATGCATGGAAAAGAGTGTGTTGACACTAAAAATTTCAGGTTCAAAAGGAACAAGACAGCAGGGAAGTATAGTATACATTTTTCATATTTTATATAATTTCCCTATGTTAATAATTAAAATAATAAAAAGCCGTGTATGCATCTCCCTATCTTATTTTCAATAAATTTAATGCATGTATATTTTGAAATAGAATAATTATGAAAATAATAAATAAAGTAGTTAAGAAAAAAGGTGGCGATCGAGAGTTGAACACTCGACCTCTCAAGCCAACCTTTTTTCCTATCGACCTACCCTCCTACCCCCTAACCGATTGTCCTATGTTATTCCTTGAGAGTACGGGTAGAGATAAAGAGATAAATATTAGATTATTCTATTTCCTTTTAATTAATTAAAAAATAAATTGTTGGGATAAATAAGTGTATTGTTTTTCTCTTGTATGAATGTTTTAAAAAGTTTTTCCATTTCACGAGGTTATTGTTTTTACTAATGTGATTTTAATTTATTATTTACCATAAAAACATTAAAGTGAAAAGTGTATTTGTATTAGAAAAGATTACTATGTTTTTAGGTTTTGAAAT
>MU223935.1:4482571-4506402 GCA_018584345.1 Thuja plicata | reverse complement strand
CAAAAGCCTTTACAAATATATCTTTTATGTCATGTAGCACTTGCTTTTGCTTTTGCTCCCTTTTCAGTTCCTCCTATCTTTTCTTCCTCTTAAGTAACTCCTGAAGAGTCTCAATCTGTTCATAAGAAAAATCATTGGGATCCAATGGTGGAATCACAATAACTTCATCTAATGTGACATCTAGAATCAGAGACTTCTTCCTCATAACATTCCTTCTCTTGAATTCAGGTGAACTACTACTTGGCTTCGTTTCTACAATACCTTTTCCAGATTCAGTAGTTGACACCATTGCATCTTTAAGTTCAGTCAGGGTTTCCTGCTGATCAGGCATACTTCCTGTCTTGGTTCCAGTGGGAGTTGTTAATGCAGAGTGTGGTAGATCAACCAACACTTGCATTTCCTCTTGTTCTTTAGGCTCACTGTTAGTATCTTTAATCTCCTCACTACTATCTAGTACTGATTTTACAACCTCTAAAATAGGTGAATGCTGAACAATTACCTCTTGTTCAATTTTTTTCTCCTTTTCTGCTTCATCTTGAGCATCCTTATCTTAAGATTTCTTTTGATTTCTTTCTTATTCTTCTTTTCTCTTCTCTTCTTTAGCCTCAGTTTCCTTGATAGGTGATTAAATAGTTGAGTCCCTCGGCTCATCCTGACCCTCGGCATCCAAATTGCTAGAGTCATCAATTGTCACATCAATCAGACTATCAATAGTCAAATCAACAGTGTTAACTATCTCTGATTGATCTTGTGCATCTTTCCTAGTCTTCTCAGACTCAGTTGAAATGTGAACTGTTGAAATCTATGGTACAGGGGTGGATTCAATTTCCTTAACCTTCAGTTCAGATGTCCCTTCATTAGTTCTCTTTTCTTTTGAAACAATTAGTCCAAAAACTTCCTTCCAAATTCTAGTACTTTGTTGTACTATCCCTTCAATATCATTCTTCAAAATAGCATAACCTCTCTGTTTAGGTAGAAATTTGTGCTTGTACTCTTCAACAAATTTTTCTCTTTGTTTCTTTGTTAGCTCAGGAATGACTTGAGCTAAACTGCCTTCCCTAATCTATCTCTCAGTTGTGAGTGCAAATTCCCACTTGCCAGATAGAAATTTATACAACTCACTCAGCACATTGTCTCCTATTGTTATAGGGGTTAATTTGAAATTACACATCATGTCTAGGAGAGCTTCCTGAACCTTATGTTTTTCTCATGCCTTCAATTGTTCATACCTTATAAACTTAAAACCAGATAACCCTACAAAATTTCTCAAATTTTTACATATCTCATCAATATCTGTAGGTTTCTTGAATGGTGTTGTTGGTATGTTGCTGGTTTCATCAGTTTCAGTCATGTCCTCATCACTTTCTGGATCCAAATTTAGTTTTCTTCTTGGTCTTTTAACTTGTAGGCTCGGCACAGCCTTTGTTGCTAATTAGGTCCTTGATCCAGAACTACTTTCTCCAATCTTCTTTGCATAGACTTTAGTCTTCTCTACTAGTGATGTGGCGACAGATGCCCTTGTCCTTGGATGATTTGCAATGGGAGGGAAAACCCTGGGTTTTTCTTGTCTCAGATTTGTTACCTTTGCTACTACTGGCCTCTTCCCTTTTTCCTTAGTAGTGACCTCTTCTTCAGGTTCACTGACTTCTACTTCTTGTTCCTCAGATACATCTTCACCTTGTCTAGTTGATATGTCTAGAGGTGCATCCTCTAGCTCTTCATCACTCGGAAAGCCAACCATCTTTTTCAGCTTTTTCACAGTTTTTTTCCTTTTTCTTTCCATGGTTCCTTCCTTAAGATTCATCAAAATCTTTTCCTTAGCTTCATCAAAATTTCTGAATCTTTTAGCTTTAATATCAATCTCCTGTGCTAGAAGTGTTGTGATAGTTGTTGATGCTTCATCAATATTTACTTCATAAGGAAATGGCTCCAGCCATGATACCCTAGGTGTCACAACCTGAATATATGTGTAGTATGTATCCACTACGAAACATATCTCATCATAGTGCTTCTCCACAAGTGAATTGGGAATTCTGGTGTTCAACCTCATTCTCTTTTTGAATTCCACAAAATAACTTCCCATAATACTATTGAAATTGCTGCCTAATTTCTGAATACATTCACTAATCTGTAATGTGATGGGTCTGTCCTTTATCCATACAATATTTCCTTATGTAGGAAATGACTTCTATACATAGAAAAATATACACATTAACAAAGAGCCAAACTTACATGATGAGCTTTTGGCTTTCCTGATTGATAGTAAGTTCTCGGCTAGTTGTGTCAACTGCATCTCGGCAAGGTCATAGGTGTGATTATTTTTAACTATCTTCCACACCTAATCGACGGTTGTACAGGGAACACTATCCAGTCAGCTCGACTGATAGAATTTGTGAGCAATCAATCTCACTCCAAAATCAAGTTCCAAGTCAGTAATTATAGAGATAGTTACTCCCCTATTGTTCCAAACTGTTCCAGTGTTAGCTGCTATCTCTTCTTTGCTTTGGTCTCTCATAGTCCATTTACTATTGATAACAGGATACCCAGTAAATCATTGGATAATATCTTTTATGATCTTTACTGGTCCGTTGTCTAGCCACATATGCATATTATGAACTCAGCTTAGGACAACCTTAATCCATTCATCCTTGAATTCTGTAGGAAAATCTAGGGCACAAGTTAACCCTTTGTTGGCTAGATGTTTGAATTCGTCTTTCAAAATTCCGTTCTCACACAACTTTTCATATGAATTTCTCAATTTTTTGTTGCCCACTTCGCCAATTTTAACCATGTAGCATGATCTAACATCGTGAATCATAAGTACCTTTGGCAGGATCGATGAGAGGGCTCCGTTCAAATCACTCAAAATTGTGCTTTCTGGAATGGCACACAAGTTTGGTGGTGTGCATGCATCACTCCTTACTAGCTTAATTTGATTCAAATCCTCCTCCATTCCCTTGACTGGTGCGGAAGAAATTGCAGCCATAATCTCTTGAGGTTAGGGTTGAAAAATGAAGAATAGAGTACCTCGGCAAGAAATCACTTTGCACTATTCAACTTAGGGTTGCCGATGGCACACTGACAATATTATCAAAACAAACTTTGCAAAGATCAAATCTGCAACTTCTTTGATCGCTCTATAAATGCTAAAAATTGCAAGGTAAAAATGAATAATAGACCGTTCATCCATATATAGACTCGAAAGGTCAAGATAGGTAAGCATTAAATATTTTTCCTATTAGGTTAGTGCAAGCCAACTGTCATTAGCCGACTAACACAACTTTCATACCACTCGGCTTACCACACTCAGCCATCACAACTTACTCGGCCAACCAACTCGGCACCTATAGTGCAGGTAACTCTTCTCGACACTTGTCACAAACATGTCTTGGTACATCTTATCATATGCAGATATGGACTTTGGCACATTTAAAAATTAGGAACTGATGTAAGATTTAAAATTTGTATGTAGTTCTTTACATACCTCTATTTCTTAGTTGGATATGGTGTGACCACCTAATCCATTGGATTGGGTGACCTCGGCTTTAGTGGATTCACTGCTACTCGGCTCTATTTTCTTTACCCATCTTTGATTCATCTGTGCCCTTACTTCTTCAACAGTAGGAGCGGGAACTCTTGTCCTACACTCTCTCTTAGTGTGTCCTATCTTCAAACAACTATAATAGACTAAGCTTCCATACATCCAACTCTTAGATTTCCCTCTGACACGTGTCTTTAATCAATCTTTAGGTGCATGTCCATATTCTTCACAGTAATGACAACTTTGTCTTGTATTATAATCCTAGTTGTAAGTGTTGCCTTTCTTAGATGCTTTTATTTGTGTCTTGGATGTCCATTGTTGTTTAGTATTGGATCTACAGTCTTGTGCCTTATGACCATGTTTTTGACACTTGTAACAATAACCATTAAATATTGGTTTGGGGGGTGCATCACTTACTTTAGCCCAACATTCATGTGCTTTATGTCCAAATTTCTTGCAATTAAAACAGTAACCATTAAACTTAGGTTTAGGATTGGACTTACCTTTCTTGCTTTGATAAATGTTTTCTGTATGACCTGGTTTTCCACAGTGGTGACAAACAGGCTTGTTGTGCTTTGTCTTTGCATTCCTCCTTTCACCTTTCTCAGATGATTCTTCTTTCTCAGCAGATTTCTTTGGTTCAATGTGACCTAATCCACAAGAATCCTTTGACCTTCTTGATGCTTCCATCAGATTCTCAAAATGAGTCAAAGATTCATTAGGTTTGTTCAACCTTTCATTAAGTTCCTTCTTAGATCTTAGATCATTTTTCAATTGATTGTTTTCAGATCTCAGATTTATCATTTCCATATCTTTCCTACTAATCTCCTGATTTGCAAGTAGCAGTTGATTTGCCATGTCAACCTAATTGATTGTCATCATCTACACATCATGTGTCCTTTCATCAAGTCTGACAAATATCACTCTTTTGTCTTCTTCTACCATAGTTTTTTCATCTTCAGCTTTCTTCTTTTGTTCCAATACTTCACATAGTCTCACTGTCTGCATTTCTTGTTCTCTTTTCAAGTTTCTAACTTCTTCACACAATGCATTGTTCTTTTCCAGTAGATCTGCAATTGCCACATCGCTCTCAGTCGAATCTTCATTCTGAAATAGATTTGCAGTGTCATCTTCCTGGTAATGAGTATCATTCATTTGTTTGGTCAAATCTTTCCTAGCTGTCAATGATTTCTTCAATTCTTGTCTTGCTATCTCAAGCTGATGTAATGCTAGCTAGATCTCAATCTTCTGATTCTCAATGAATTTTCCCAACTTGTAAACCTCCATCTCAAGATATGTACTCACAAGATGATTCAAAGCTTTGTAGGTGAACTATGCTCTGATACCAATTGTTGGAAGTACAAGAATGGGAAAGCAAGATACTGAGAGGGGGAGGTGAATCAAATCTTCAAACTAAACCACTTAAAGCAAATTTATCCACATTCATACATACATGAATTTGACATAACATCAAATAGCATCCATAACATCAAATATGTAACTCATAACATAGAATTTTGGTAACCCAGAAACCCAAATAGGTAAAATTGGGGTGGGGATGACACCCACAAGATCTTTACTACTACAGCAATAAAGTGTGCCTGTTAGGGCTACAAAAGTTTGATTACAATATGCAATCTACCTAGTTAAAGGTTTTTTCTGTTAAGAACTAAATATCATTACAATCTACCTTGTTAAAGGATTTCAACTTACAGTAAAGTAAGCACTCGGCTAAGAGATTTAAAACGGTTTGCTAAAACCACTCTGTTAAGAGATTTAACCTGATACACCTGTTAGAATGTTCCAAGTAGTGATCCTCTGTTATGCACTCAGATGCTGATGACGGATCTTCTCTTTTCTATAACCTCAATGATCTCTTAATCTGATATGTCTTTACTCTTCTTTTCACTGCTCTGTCATTCTGCTTGATCTAGGCTTCTTCTCAAAATAACTTGTTGTTCATCTCTTATGAACATACAGCCCTTCTCTGTATATCTCTTTCTCTCACACACATTCTCTCTTAGGGTTAGAAGCCATCTTATTATATCTTTTCGGATCTGACAGCGAGATCTAGATCAATGATCAAGATCTATTGTTTATACCTCCAATGCATATTGATTTCCTGATTGGCTCCATGCCATGCAAAGTATAAAACAATTAAATGCAAATTAAATCAGTAGAAAAATATTAAATGTGTACAAATGTCAGCTCAGATCTCATACAAGTTGGCCTAAACTGTTTACATCAAAGTTTGAATTAATCCTGACATGTATGCAAAAACCGTTCTGCTCGGCACAACACATCTCTGACGCTCGGCACTTAATATTCTACTCGGCTCGGCATGATGTAACTCGGCACCCTAAAACTTGCTCGGCAATGTTGCTCAGCCTTGAATGTTTAGCTCGGCCATAGTGATAGCCAACTAAAACTACCTAAGTAAATGACTAAGTGTGGGTAACTAATTATCAATAGAACTTAGGGATTAACATATACATCTATATATATATATATATGTGTGTGTGTGTGTGTGTGTGTGTGTGTGTATATATTTGTAAAAACTATATATATATATATATATACCAATTAAAATCTCTAGTTTATTAAAATATACACCCCTATGATAATACCCAGAGAATACTTGGTGAGATTCATACTGCCCATATACCATATGAATAATTCCTGAGTATCCATACACACTGATATAGTGTCCTTAAGAGGATTATCTTATACTTTTAATCCGAAATTTCCTATTTGTACATATAAATTTACATATCATAACGGACTTGAAATTTTAATCTATAAACAAAAGGAAATATCATCCTGATCTTTATCCACAATTTTTTTGATATACTATGTATATACATAAAAAATTTATGCTTCTTAACAAAGTACTTTTTTCTAGCTAATCCACAGTGCTTACCCTATACTTCTATACATAGTACTTTTTTCTATTACTCCACAGTTACTTACCCATATTCTACTGACTTTTCTTACTCAAAATTATTCGCTACTGTATCTCTTACCCTTTTATTTATTAATACTGTAAACAAAACAATTCTATCAACTATAACTAAAACTTACTAAAACCCTTATGGCTAACAACAAATTCTAATTAGTCCTTCTTGAGCAAGTCACATCTCTAATCCCCTTCGTCTTTTTTGACTATGATAATGACCACTTCTTCCTCTACTGAATCTTTCATGTTTTTAGAGCATTTCTTTACTGATGGCGCCACTATACGAAAGTTCTCCATCTCTATGTCTTCCAAAAGTTCCAGGATTTCAAAACCCTCATCTCGCCAGTATTTGAGGATCCAATCTTTGTCCATTTCTTTTTTCAGTAGCTGATTAAACAAGAAATCTACATTTCTTTGCATCTCAGACCAATGAGTGTCGAAAACCTCTTCAGCTTTGAAAACAATCATCAGAACTCGTTGACTGTTAGGGATATCCTTCAACTTTTCTTTTTCCGTATGCATCATTGTTTCCGTGAATGACACAGTTAGCTGATTGCTAACGCAATATACCATATTCTCCAAACCACCCAAAATGTCATCTATAAAAGTTAACTATGTGACCTCCATGATTTCACTTTTCTTCCAGCCAACAAAGGTAGCCAAAGCAATGAAAAGACCCACAATGTTTCCATTCATCCGGAATGTGAAGGAATTGGATCAAAATGGGCATCCTCCATACCCTTCTCCAGAGCTCTTCTAGCTTCTTCCAAGATAGGCTTCAAGATCTTATTCCACCTATCAGGTTTTATGGTTCCCTGAAAAGCCATAGCTCAATTATCGCTTAGCGTAAACGTAATTATCTTGATTTCCATCCTTACTGATAACAGATATTCATAGCTATAAATATCCTTGCTAACACTTGATAATGCTTATTAATCCTCCTCTTACCTTTTATATAGGATACTGAGTTCTTAACCCTAAATTAGCCTTTTCATCCACCAGCCCCTAGGTAATAATTGTTCTTTTACTTAATTTAGCCATTTATTATGGGCGTACAGACATGTGGGTTTTGATCAATGTAACTTACTCCTTCCTTTATTGCATCAGTAGCTATACTCACGCATGACTCTGTTCTTGAAATCATAAGGTGAAGTGGGAATATGAGACTAGTACTACAATTTGCAATAATAATTGCATTGTAATCATAGTCATTAAAGGATGAGAGGAGAGTATATTTTACTCATCAATCTAAATGAGATATATAAGTACTGTTTAATGCGAAACTCCCCCGAATTATTCAAAAATAGAATATTTGTTCCCATATATTATTCATATAAAACAGTATTTTCTACTTTAACATTAAAATTTTTATTTTATATACTGTTACTATTAAGGGTCTATTGATTGTGTTATAGGAAATTGTTAATTGCCAGATTGGCTAATTCAACTGCTCGGTAATTACCCTCTCTGTAAATATGGCTAATAGTGATTTTCTCAAAGGAGTCGCATAATGCCAATGCTGAATAAAGGATAGAGTCTAATCTCCAATTAAGAAGACAGCCTTTCCTAAGGGCATTAATAATGATGGCAGAAACACCTTCAATATCGAGCCTTTTAATGCCTAACTAATGGCAGAGAGACAACCCTTCCACCAAGGCCTCCAATTCTGCTTAGTTATTTATCTCATTACCTATAAATTTACTACTCTGAGCAATTTCCACTCCTTCTGATTCATGGATGCAATAACCTATACCTGCCATAGCTGGGTTACCTCGTGACGCCCCATCAAAGTTGAGTTTGAACCAGCCTACCTGGCGTGGAGACCAAGTGCAAGTACTACGTTTGTTTTGGGATAGACGATCCCCTATACCTATGAAGGGAGGGATTTTTATTCCAATCCATTTGTTCCTAGTTCTGCCATCTCATTGAGTCATAATTTCTTCCTTGTTATTACTCATCATGATTTTATTATTGGCTACTTCAATTATGGAGCTTTCAATTTTATTTATTAGATTAGAAACTTCCATCTTAGAATCTTGAAAAATTTGCCTATTTCTCTCCTTCCATATTTCCCAGAGAACTATCAAAGGTGCTAGAGGCCATAATAGACAATAAATGGAGTCCTTATTAAGATGTGGCAAGGAAATGAGAAAATACGAAGTAGAGTTAGGGAAGGCAGACTTCCAATTGAGTTTATTACAAAGCCAATCCCAAACTTGTTTGGAAAAGGGGCAGCCAAGAAGTAAATGATCCATCTATTCTTCATGTGCTTCACACTAGGAGCATCGGCTTGGGCCATTATAGCCCATACGTTGCAATCTCTCAGTAGTCAAGATTCTCTTATTCTAGACTAACCAAGTGAAGAACCCAGCTTTAGGCATTGTATTATTGCCCCATAATAAGTTATAAGGAGGGGGTCACAATGGATAATGGTCTTGTACCTTAGAATATTATAGCCATCTTTGATTTTGTATAGACCAGTCTTATTTCCATCCCATATAAGTCTGTCTACTTGGTTTTTAAAAATGAGTCTCCTAGTTGCCAAAATTGATTTGAGTTTTTCTTCCTCCTCCATAGGTAATAATAGGTCAAGTTTATCCTTCCATTTCCAACCATACTTAGAATTTTTATCAAAGGTAACATAATCCTTAACCTTAGTACCCCAAGATGCTTCCATAATATCTCTCGAAATGGACCAATCTCCTAGATGAGAAATGGCAGGTTGTCCTTCCCATGAGTCGGATCAAAACAAAGCATCATCCCCCTGACCGATGTTCCAAGAGAGCTTTTCTTGAATAATAGATCTACAGTCCATCGTAAAGTTCCATATCCTTGATCCTCTAGGGGGATTAGATTCTCTTAAAATATTTATAGGGTGTGGCTGGTTTAAGTATTTGTGTGATAAAATCTTTACCTATTTGAGGTTAGGCGAGTTGATTATTTTCCAAACAAGTTTAGCCCCAAAGGATTTGCTCTAAAATTTTAGATCTCTAATTCCCACCCCTCCTTCTTTCTTAGGCCTACAAACCTTATCCCATGCAAGAAGGGCAATTTTCTATTTTTCCACTATCCCTTACCAGAAGAAAGATCTCGTTATTTTATTAAGTTCAATGCGCTGCTTAGCCGGGAGATCAACACAAGCTAGTTGGTACAGAGGAATAGCTGAGAGAACAAATTGAATCATGATAGTTCTCCCAGCTGAAGACAGTCATTTACCTTTCAACGATGACATTCTACCTTTTATTTTCTCTACTGTGAGATTCCATCCACTAGATCTTGAATCCTGATCCAGATATAATCCAAGATATTTGCAAGGAAGGGAACCTTTTTTAAAATTTAAAATTTTTCATATATCATTTGCGTAAGAGGTTTCTGTATTGAAAAAAAAAGATCTCAGACTTTTCCTTATTAATTTCCTGTCCTGAAGCGGAAGAATACTTGTCTAGAATGGATTTAATTTCTCTGGCCTCTTGAGCAGAGCTCTCCCCATATAGCAGAGTATCATCCATGAACTATTGATGGGTAATAGCATCAGTCCCACTAGTTATTTGGATGCCCTGAATCAGTTTATCTTCTCTTGCTAAATTAATACTTCAACCTAGGGCTTCTGCCATAATTATAAAGAGGAAAGGGGAAATCGGGTTCCCCTGGCGAATACCTCTAGAAATCCCAAAGAATCCCTGAGGAGATCCATTGAACAAAATGGAAAATTTAGGGGTAGAGATACAAGTTTTAATTAGGTCTACCCACCTTTTGTCAAAACCGAAAGCTAACAGACAATTTGTTAAAAAAACCCAATCAACCTTATCATATGCTTTTTTATGTCTAGCTTGATGAGCATACTTGGTTTTTTATTGTTTTTAACATAATTCATTGCTTCTTGGGTGATTATAATACCATCATATAAAGAGCGTCCCGGAACAAAACCAGATTGTTCCTCGCTTATGATATATGGGAGAATTTTTTGGAGTCTACTCGCCATAGTTTTAGAAAAAAGTTTATATAAGGTATTACAAAGAGCAATAGGTCAAAAATCATTGAATATTTCTGGGTTTTCTTTTTTAGGAATTAGAGTGATGAAGGTGTTATTAACCTCTTTAAGTAGGCTCCCCAAATTCCTAATACCATCTAGTGCAGCAGTAATCTCATCTCCCATAAAGTTCCAACACTTCTGAAAAAAAACAAGTTGGGAAGCCATCAGGCCCTGGTGATTTATCCGGGTTCATCTTGTTCAGGATTGCTTCAACTTCCTCTTTCAAAAATATAGCCATGAGTAGCTGGTTTTGTTCTTTAGAAATACCCTTAGGGATGTTATCCAGAATACTAATATCTGCATTAGGCAACGCTTCCTTAAGGTAAATCTCCTTAAAGTAATCCACAACTTCTTTGGTTATATCTTTCGGATCCTCAACCCAATTATTTTATTTTCCTTTGATAGATGTAATCCTATTAATACATCTTCGTTGCTTTGTGCTATTGTGGAAGAATTTTGTGTTCTTGTCTCCTTCAGCTAACCAAGTCTCCCTGGATTTATGTCTCCAAAAGATCTCTTCTTTAGCTAATACATCCTCATATTTATTTAACAGGAGTCTTTCTTCTTCATAAAGGGCGATGTCCATACCCTTTATCATGACTTTTTCATTTAAGGATTTCATTTCAATTTCAAGGGAGATTTTAGTCTCAAAAATATTGCCAAAACTCACTTTATTCCATGCTTTCAATATAAGTTTAATGATTTTGAGTTTGTTAACTATCTGATAGAGTTTAGATCCTGTAATTATAATTTCCTCCCACCAGTCCTTAATCATTCCTAAAAAACCTTCAATTTTTAGCCACATTTGTTCAAATTTAAAAGGACAATTTTTTGGACTTTTATCTATTATGATTTTTAATTCTACCAGAAAATGGTCAGAGCCTGAAAATGGAAGAACCTTAGTTGATAAAGTAAATGGGAGTAAATAAAAATCTCTTTTAACAAAGAAATGATCTAATTTTTTGGCTATAAAACTAAATCCTTTCCTTCTATTATTCCAGGTGTAAAATTCATCAGTTGTGGCTATCTCACATAGCCGATTCTTGTTAATCCAATCATTGAATTTCATGGAAACTTTAGATAGAAGGACAGAGCCTCCTCTTTTTTCTGATAACTTAGTGATTGTATTGAAATCTCCTCCTATTATTACTGTATCTTGACCAAATTCCCTAAATTTCATTTCAATTTCTTTCCACACTCTTTCCTTTTCTACATTCAAAATAGGTCCATATATATTTATAACATAGAATTTGATGTTTGAACGATGGCTAGAAACCTTACCACAGCACCAATTAGGATGTTCTTCTAAGCCAGAGAGAGTCACAGATCTAGGGTCCCAAATAAAACCTACTCCTCCTGAGGCTCCAAAAGCTAGAACACCCCAGATTTCTCTCACACCCAGTTTTTTATTAAGTATATTATATCCTGATTGGTCTAATTTGGTTTCTTGTAATAAAATAATATCTAGATTAAAGTTTGAAATACAGTGCAAAAGAATGCGTTGTCTGTTAGGGGCATTCATGCCCCTAACATTCCATGTAATGAGATTCATAATGCCTTAGGAAGGATCTTCCCCTTTCCTGCATTAAAAATGTCAGTTAGTTTTAACCTAGCCAGTGGCTGCCCCTGCTTGAGATCGTAACTCCTTAAAGGATTTCCTCCCTCTCTTACGTAGGATTTTGGCACAATCAGGAAGTGCCTTGCTAGGAAAAGAAGAATCCAAGCCTAGGCTTGAATTGATATCTTCTCTTAGTTTTTCCTCCTCTTCCAAAAAAAGCTCTATCTCTTCTACGGTCAAAGGGGAATCAGGCGCCAAACATTCCCTAATAAGAAATTGTCTTTTCCTAACTACTTCCTCCTCATCACAAATTTCATCCAAAAAAATTTCCATCAGTTCTTCTACAAGACTCTCATCTACATATTTAGAGATAATCCTTACCTCTTCCACGACATTGCTTGCATCCTCTTTCTCTTCAATGGAGGGGCCACCTAGGATTTCTACATTTGGTGTTGGGGTCAATGAAACCGGATGAAATGA
The DNA here is from genome assembly GCA_018584345.1 of Thuja plicata. Lineage (NCBI taxonomy): Eukaryota > Viridiplantae > Streptophyta > Pinopsida > Cupressales > Cupressaceae > Thuja > Thuja plicata. The sequence continues at coordinate 4,493,834 of MU223935.1, read as the reverse complement.
CAAAATGTATGTTTCTCCTATTTCATTAATCTTCAAAGAAGCAGGATGTGAAGAATTTATTCCCTTCGATACAGAATAAACATGGGAACCCACTTCATTCCCACTATTTAGACAATTATTCTTAAGGGGGGTGAGAATAAAGAAGTGTCTAGCTTATCATTCTGGCTGACTATGTTGAAACCCCCTATGTTGGGCATAAAATCTATACTGATATCCTTTACCTCCTTTGGTCTATTATTAACCTGGTTTATTAGATTTGAAGGTAGAGGGGCATCTTGGGGTCATTTTGAATACTTCTCAATCTCACTTACATTTAGAGGATTCACCCCAGGGTTTCCAAAATCCTCAAAATCCCCATCAAAGATTTTAGGAAAGATAATGACTGAACCTACATCACTACATACTTCCAAAAGGGGGATTGGAACATTAATATCCATTCTAACAATGATGAATCTCTCTGCATGCGCATTGTCAAAATTGACGAAACCCACAAATTTCCCTAAACCATTACCTATTTCCCTTACCGAGTCATCATCTGATAATTCAATAGGAATATTATTTAATTTAATCACGCTCTCTACCATAAAATTCTCTAATTTTAACGGATTAAAGAAAGGCGACCAGTCTAGGGATACAAATCCTATGTCCCTAAAATTGGGAAAACCCTCCGACAGAAGTTTCTCTTTGAGTGAGATACTCGAGCAATCTACATAAAGGAAATTTTCTTGAAGAATCACAATGCATACCTTATTATTGAGTTTATCCTTCATCCAATTCACTATCGTCCCTATTGAAGCCCCAATGCCTTTCCATCTACAAAAAAAAACATACTCCGCACACATCTGTTGTTGTCTACTAACCAAACCATTTTTTATCACTAGTTTCCTATGGTTAAGTTTAATACCTTCAGAAGATTCTGATTCCTTCCCTAATTCTACTTTTTTTTGTCTACTATTCATTGTTCCATTTTTATCAAAATTTCTTCTATGCGGTGGTGAATAAAGCATACTTGAAGATGAAGCAAGGCAACGGTTAAGATAATCCTCAGATCTCCGATAGACCGTATCGCCGAGATGTAGGGAATGAAAGAACCCCTCATGTCGTTTCTCTTGAATTATTTTTGAAAACCCTTCATGGATTGACCTAGGTTTCAGATTGCGTCGATGCGGAGGTGAGTAAATTCCTAGTTTCTTCGTTTGGTTGCCATCATTAATCTGCGATGAAAACGGCCTCCCCCGTAGAGAAGCCCCAGAAAAGATCCTGGGGGAAAAGGCTAATGTATGAAATCTATTGGAAGTTTGCAGGGAGAAGGGAACATCAGATACCCTCCTAGAGCTCAAACGAGATTTAGAGACAAATTGCCAACCCTGGAGCCTTTCCTCACACTGGACATCCTGGATCACACATTCACCTTCAGATTTGATCGCATATTTAGTGCTAGAGAAGAATTTCGCTTGTTGATCCAAAATATCCATGGAGAAAATCTTCAGTCGCGAAAAAGCATAGCGAAAATGCAGAGCTATAGATAATGCTAATAATGCTATATTCTATAATAATTTTATTTTAGTAAATAACTATTAATTAAAAATATAATTAATATTAACAACAAAATTAAAATTAAATTTACATATATAATTATAATTATAACTAATTACGATAAATATAGACCACTAGGTAGCACTTGTTAATATTTTCTTGTAATTTTTGTCTCACTTAATATTGTTAGTAAATATTGGGGTTTCATACTTGGTAAATAATTCGCTACAGCAATATTAGGTGTAACATTATATTATTGAGATGAATAAATATGTTTTTCCCTCCAACAGATTCTTTTCCACAGGGGCTTTCAAATCAACTCGCGCGTCTTTCATATCAACATCATATCATTTGGACTTTACTTGTCGTGGGATAGCCGGCATTGACATTTGAAAAAGTTGATTGGACAACTGTATGGGCACATATGGATGGGGCTGGGTGCAAATTTCCTGCCCCATAGCCAGTGCCGCTAAATATCCATTTTCATGTTTTGATTTTCTTCGTAGTAGAAGTTATGATGTTCTAAGTATCAGTTTGATAGAAACAATGAATCTACTTGCACGAATGCAGAGCATTCCTCCATTCTTAGTTATTTTTGTGATGCAGTTGGGTGTTATGATTATGTGGTGATCAGGTGATGCTATGTTGGGCATTTGTAGCAGTTTTGGTGTTTTGCACTTCTTTTGTAGTTTTTTTTTGGCTAACATGTCTTACAACTTCATCCTTTGTAGCCGATTCGAGTTGTTTGGGTCCTTGCAGAAATGTGTGGTGACTTTGGAAAATATAAGTTTATGTGATCTCTGTGTGCTGTTATTAAATATTTTTATTATGTGTGATTTGCAGATCAGTGTTATGTATGATTTGCAGATCAGTATTTAACAATTCAAAAATATAAGTTTATGCGATCTCTGTGTGCTTTTATTGCATTTTTCTTTTTTTGTTATGTGTGATTTGCAGATCAGTATTCTTTGTTATTTGTATTGCTAAATTCCTTCATTTGTCAACTCAAACATATCATTTTAAGTGATCTCCGTGTGCTTTTTGATTATTGAATTTCCAAAACATACTAAATATATTAAAAAAAAATCATTCCATAACTAGAAACATTTCAGCTGGTATTAAAATACATCAACTAGATGCCACAAACTCCTGGTACAAATGGTGGATCCAATCATTTGGAACACTTGAGCAAACAAACAAATAAAATCAAAATGGCTAAGTAGTTCGTTGTATCACCAAACCACCTGTAGTAAGAATCAAACTAATCACCATGCAATGCAAATTGCAGGTTAGAAGTTTATTTCTCAGAGCTAGCAGACAAAATCAGGGATTATACAAGTTACTAATCGTTTTTTTTAAAAAGAAAGAACTTTTTATAGTCCATGCCGGGCAATCTGTATATGGGTTTAAGATAGTTTATAGTAATACCCCGTATTCTGTATGGGAAGCACCTCACTGTACTGCAGACGAGACATACATACCTTACCCCTGTAGAATTTGATCTTGTAAACTCTCTTTTAAAAACACAAGCTCTCCACCTCTAGGTAACCTACGTTTTATCCTTGTGTGTATAAAACAACTCAGATGAACCATACCCTATTCGTCTGACTTGTTCAAGCTGAACAACAACTTTCATCATATCAGGCCTCTCATCTTTCTTCAATGCCAAGCATGCAAACCCTACTTCACAAACCCTCCTAGCCATTACATTTATCAGGGGATCTGATTCAATCCCAATTCTTTGATCAATGATTTCATGTACAGCCCCACTTTGGATCTTTGATTTTGCCAAGCATGCGAGGTTAACTTCCCGTCTATTTTTTGCACCATCCCCTGCTTTCATACCACTGATTATCTCAAATAACACCACCCCAAAACTATATACATCACTTTTATCTGTAAGTTGGCAGGGCTCATTGCAATCAGGATCAAGATAACCAGGTGTCAATTGAGGCATGGCAGACACACATGATGCTTCAGTTGACAGGAGTCTGCACAGTCCAAAATCAGCAACTTTTACCTTGAAGTCCATGTCTACAAGGATGTTACTAGACTTAACATCTCTGTGAAACACAGGTGGACGAAGAGAGAAATGCAGGTATTCTAATGCTCTTGCTATTTGCAAAGTTATATCTAGTCTTGTCTTCCAAGGTAGCCCTTGTGGTGTTCTCCTTTTTCCATGCAGATGATCAGCTAGAGTACCATTAGGGGCATAATCATAGGCTAAAAGGAGGACATGCCCATGTTGACAGAAGCCCATAAGGCGAACCAAATTTGGATGTGACAGAGATGATAGAATTCTCATATGATTCACAAATTGCTCTGTATTCATTGAGTTATCCAGATACAGTTTCTTCACTGCAGCAATTTGTCCGTCTCCTAATGTGGCCTGATATACACAATGGAAGGCTCCATCTCCTATTTGCCCGCTCTCATCGAAGAAATTTGTTGCTGTTTCAAGGTCCTTGTATTTGAAAACTGGCAGTTTCAAACTTGATAATGCTCGTTTCATCTCATCTGCATGAAGGCTATGGGTGCTTGAAGAAGAATCCCTTTTTGTCTTGTAGATTACCATGTAAGATGCTCCTATGGCTATCAGAACCATGCATCCGATGCAACCTCCTGTTAAGAAGCCAGTATATGACGAAGTTAAAAATTTTCTTGTATACTTCACTAAAAAGACATCTTACGAAGAAAAATTCATGGATCAGAGACCCATCATCACAAAGGAAAACAGGAACCCACAAAACCTAAGAGACTAAAACCTAGAACTAGAACCTGCCCACAGTAAGAAAGGGACGATTTGAATACACGTTGCAAAAGCCCTCTTGACAAAATCAGCTGTGATCCAGATCTTAATGAATATTCCTGCCTTTGATGAAGTTTGAGGGAATTACCAAGGTGCAAATGAAGTTTAAGGAAAGAGGGATCTCCCATCCATTGAATTTTAACCAAAATAAATATATTAAGTGATGCTCAAATTTGCTATTGAAAACACATGGAGATTATGGAAAACTGGATTTGACTGCCTTGATTAACTTGCCTTGTCATACATCTTTGCAAAGGCTCCTTTTTCAATATATTTTTGAGCCTTGAGAAGTCCATCTGGCATTCCATTTTAGTTGATCTAGGATTAAAAGATACTTTTTATTCATAAATTGACTACACAAGGTTATGGGTATTGTATACATTAGCTAAGCCAGATTCCTCGAGAAAGCCTCATTAAGGTTTTGGAGATTCTTTAGGTTCAGTCCTCCAGAACTTTCACAAGAAGTGATTTTGGACCAGGGTAAGAGGGAATGACAAGAATAAGAAGTGATATTTTAATGTTTCTTCTGTCCTTTGTCACTGTGGCACATGTGCATTGTGACTGGATTATCCGGGCTTCAACTTTTAGAGGCAGAGGAAGAAGGGTAAGGAATTATACCATGCCTTCCTGTAACAGAAGTTGAATTCTTCCTGACATAGTGTGTCATTCATTGGTTCACTTAAGAGTTTTCCTTGCATTCTTCTCATAGTGTTTCTCCATATACTACAAGAGTATTTGTTGTGTAAGGGGAATGCCAAGTTAACTATGGGAATCTGACCCTCCGGAAGACTCGAGTTGGGCGGTAATTGCCTTTTCTCAAGTGGGGAGATATTCATGCAAACAATACATGATTTTGCACATTTATTTGTTTTTATAAGCATTTCTATATGCTGCCAAGGTATTTTCCAATTCTTTGATCTCTTTGATGATTAGAGTGTAATGAAGAGTGTATCTATAGACTTGAATGATGGAAAATGATTATCCATGCTCAGGTATAGACCAAAAAAGTTTCTCCTCGATTTAGCTGCCTCATTTTCTAGGTGAGCTTTTCCCCATCAGAATGAACAGATAAGGAGAAAGCAGATCTCCATCCCTTATTCCTTGGGAAGCCATAAACGAAACTTCTAACTGCCCCATTAAGCATGACAATGAAACAAGGTATTATCACACAATTGTTAATCAACCATCTCAACTCGGTCCCAAAGCCAAACGTTTGTGAAATTTGATCTAAACAGCTCTAATTGCATTTATCAAAAACCTATGTCATTGATCTAAATACGTTTAGATAATTGAGTTGATTGAATACCTTGGCAGGATCAAAAAATAAGAGATGGAACAGAGGAAGAAAAACTACAGATGGCATGTTCTCCTGCAGTTGAACTCGTCTTGATGGGACTGTGCGCTGCTAATGAGTCAATCTCAGTTAAACACTTCCCATACATGACACAACAAGAACTAAAACATCATCCAGGGACTTGAAACGATTCACCTTCTATCGTGACTCATTGAAGATGTTGCGTTGGCTCTTGTTGACTCCTGTTCCCCCTCAATCGTATATAGACCCCTTTGGATTGTGCTAACACACCTATGGAGACTTACCGAGATCATTTGGAAGACTTTTTAGAGATGCAATCTCATAGGTGATAAGGAGAGAGGATTTTTCATTTGGAAATGCATAACAGTCATTCCAAGTCTAAGGGTTACTGGCAAGTAAAAGCAGAAGCAAATTGCAATGTAAGCAGTATATAGAGTGCGCCTCTATTACAGAAAGAAATTTTAAATTCTGAAGATGGTTCATGATACAAACTAAAAGCCGAAATCCTAAGCTTCATAAAATCCTCCTTCCCCTCAGCATCTAGAGAACCTAATATTTTTGTTTCAAAATTTTGAGGGAATCTCTTTGACTTGCTCTTTGTTTCTTCTTAAGTTGCAAGCATGTACTTGTGTGTGATCAATAACATAAGAATAGAAACATTTTCTGATATAGTAATCTACTCAAGATTCAAAGCTTTTAGCATTGCCAAATGATATTTTAAGCGTTGTGAACTGAGAACTAGCTTGGTAGGACTGTCAGAAAACCAATACAGGCAGCCCTAATATCTTGCTTTTATAAGGGGTTTGGTATCAATCCCAAAAAGTCAGAATTCTTAGCTTTAGATTTGCTGGCTGTAACTAGAACAACATTGTCAGTTGCAACTGGAATTTTTAGAAAATAATCCTAGTAATAGATGCAGCTTTTTAAATGTGGATGAGGCCAGGTGCAAATCTTTGGGATAACTAAACTCCTTTTTAAGAAACAAAGAAACATTTTGTTTTTCATTAAAACAATATTCTCAGAGGGGTTGAGAGGACACAATCTATTGCCCATTTCATATGACTCATTCATGTGGAATTGTTAACTGCAAGCTTGCACTCACAGCTGAAGTGAAGTAAAGTTTACATGATTATACCGTACTGTACACAAATTCCAGAACTGAACTAATCACGAAGCAATTGGATGCCCACACTTTATCCATAAATCAATGCATACATAAAAAACCTCTCTCAAAGGAAACTACTTTAACATCCAGCCGTACAAATGATAAATTTTCATCAAATGCAGAATTTGTTAGTGAGAAAATCCAACTCAGAAACTCATGCACAAATCTAACCCTTGGAAACTTACAACAGAAAAGAGCTGAGACCTGAATGACACAATGATATCATATCCACCTGTACATTGTCCGTTAAAATATAAGCATGGATTGAGTACTTAATATCAGTGGGAAGTCTAGATTTTCTAGTTAGAGATCAGCAACTATGTAGTATATGTTTCTTGATAACGTGAAAGAAAAATCTTAGCCTTAAATTATATTCATATGACAAGTAAGACCACATAAGTCCAAGAAGTAGAAAACCGAGTATCTCACCTATTATCACACCCAATTGAGATTTAAGTCTGGAGGACTTTGCTCCACCAATCCTATTTCCTATTTAGAAACCCACAAAGCCAAAATATTATTGACAATGCTGGAGGCAACTTCTATATGAAAATTAAAAACCCAGCTTCGTTACCATTATAGACTTCAAAACTAACATTGTCTGAGATTCTACCAATTAACAACTATAAAGCTCTGATAGCTTCATCCACTGACACTAGTATGGTAGTGTTTAAGGTGACATAATAAAAGGCTTACCTGTATGGCAATTGTCCAAATGTGCACCATTGCGGCAGTAGCACACAAATGTGTTTCTGTAATCGTATCCACATAGGCCACCAGTTTCCAAACAGCCCTTGCACTTGACGAAGTGCCCATCACTTACATTCCATTCAACTTGGAATCCTTCCAATAACAGTTCATGTAATGGCCTCTTATTAGCTCTGGTATTGTTCTTCAATGGAACTTGGATTACATGGCATTGTTTAGTGAATTTCTTGAGCTTGGTACTATCATAAGAATATGCAAAATAACAGTGATGCTCTCTACAAAAGGCACAGCTGCTATTGCAAGGTGAATACACGTTCTGCAACTGTTGAGTGTCTGGACAATCAAGTAACAAGTTGGCTATCTCCTTGTAATCTTCACGGGTAAGGCTGAACCTAGAACCACTAGAATTGAAGGTGGTATTCGGAAACCCACAAGGACTTCTAAACAGATTTTCATCAGCAATGGTGGCTGTTGGTCTCTTAAATTTTGAGGAAAGGTCATAATATGCATTAAAACTCAATATTCTATAGACTCCTTGATTGACTTTCAGCAGCAGGGTCTGATTGTCATGACATTGCAGTAGAAATCCAGGGTGCCCACATCCATGTGACACCGAAAATGGGTATGGGATAACTCCCAAGCTGCCACAGTGTGCTGCAGTTGAGCAGTTCAAGTAGCCTGAATCCTGGCTGCAGCAGCATTTGCAGAAGAACATAATCAGGTACACAGAGCAGAGTAAAATGTGGGATTGCATGATGCAATGCAAAGAAAATATTCAAATATGGTTTCACGATTCATCTTATGATAGTGTAAACCAAGAAAATGCAACCCTTGTGGTTGTCTTTTTGTTTTTGACTGATACAATTGATTATGTGATTTTGTCAAACACATCAACCTCAAGTGAATAAATAGTCGACCTTCCATACCAACAATTTTACCTAACATGCTTCAGAGTCTTCCCCAAATCCAATGACACGACAATAATTCATCAAACAGAGAATCGAGGACTACTTCAAAAAAAATTTAAAAATGATTTTCTATTACATTCTATAAAACTGGAATCTATATACCCATGTTTGAAACTGGTTTCCCATTGAACTCTAAGAACTTTTTTCATATTAGGTGAGATATGCACGATCACATCAGACCAAAGGTAGTGAGCCTAGTATTGACAGTTCCACCGGTGATTTCTTCAGTTGTTGAAAGACACGAGGCCCCTACCATGTTGAGATTTGACAATTGTTTCAGGCGTGTATTTTAACTCTTTTGCACAAATCAGAGTGGTTGACATACAATTAGATTATCAATCAAGACCTGAATCTAATTATAATTATAAGACAGATTCTACTACCCTAAGACAGATTTTACTAGTTACTATGAATGTTTAAAATGATTTTTTTTTTCTTTTTGACTTACGAAGGGCATGTGATCAGATTGATGATCAGTTTAAAGGATCTGGGGTCAAAATTTTAGTTCGATTTATCCAAAACCTAAACTTAATTGAAAGAGACATTACCCTTGGATCACGGAATTGAGAGTTGTGAAACAACTGGCTCAAAAAGTATTGCCTCATAAATTTTTCTATCAATGAGTGAGATAGGTTGTCCAATTCCATCCGTGTTATTACATGTGCCACCACTAACTCCAAGGATCGAAGCCCTGTATATGGAGACTGATTGCTAAGGCTTCTTAGAATAGGATTGACAACTAAGAGTAGGAACAAGGTGTCTATTTGTCAGTGTTTGATTAGATGTTGACTTGTACGACGATGATTAGAAATGGATATCTAGAAACAGAATAGTGATTAAGCAATTGAGGAGACCCACCCACGAGGACTGCAGTGTGTTGTATGACCTAGGCCTAAACCCTCGCAGTGACATACGGTTCAATCAAATGGGTGGTGAGATCAGTGTGACTTCATACGTTCTATTTATCTTCATTTTATGTAGTAGCATATAATTGGTGATAACTGGTGATGCCTAGGATTATTGTAGATCAAAGGTTCTATTCATCTTATTTTTTATTGAATGGTATATGATACAATTTAATACCTAGGATTATTGTAGATTAAAGGTTCTATTCATCTTATTTTTTATTGAATGGTATATGATACAATTTAATATCTAGGATTATTGTAGATTAAAGGTTCTATTTATCTTATTTTTTATTGAATGGTATATGATACAATTTAACTGGTGTAGGACTATTGTGGATTCATGAGTTCTATTCATCTTCATTTTTATATAGTGGTATATGATCCAATCCAACTCTATGATAGGGCTATTGTAGATTCATTGTTTCTACTCACCTTCATTTTTATGTAGTGACATATGGTCCAATTCAACTGGTGATAGGGCTATTGTGGATTCATGGGTTATATTCACCTTCATTTTTTATGTAGTGGCATATGGTCCAATCCAACTGGTGGTAGGACTATTGTGGATTCATGGTTTTATTCACCTTCATTTTTATGTAGTGGCATATGGTCCAATCCAATTGGTGGTAGGACTATTGTGGATTCATGGTTTTATTCACCTTCATTTTTATGTAGTGGCATATGGTCCAATCCAATTGGTGGTAGGACTATTATGGATTCATGGGTTTTATTCACCTTCATTTTTGTATTGGCATACAATCCAATCCAATTGCTAATCAGACTATTGTAGATTCATGGGTTCTATTCACCTTCATTTTTATGTAGTGGCATATGGTCTAATCCAACTACTGATAGGACTATTGTGGATTCATGGGTTCTATTCACCTTAATTTTTATGTAGTAGCATACGGTCCAAACACAATGGTGGTAGGACTATTGGGGATTCATGGGCCCTATTCACTTTCATTTTATATCAATTTCATGAAATATTAATTGTTTTGGAAATCATGGTGGGATTACTTTGAGGTGAAGGCATGAAGTTTAAGTAAGTTTTGATTGTGTAATCAAGTTTTTAGAGGGAAATTCAAGTGTATAGTCATGTTAAGCATGTTATTGAGATGCACAATTTTGATATATGAATATAATAGTGTAAATTTAAATGTTGAATTACAGTTCAAGAGTCAAATGATCTTGTGATTCTGATTGTCACTTTCAATCTTGTTATTTAATAACAACCTAGGAGGTGTTTACAAATACTGTGTGTGTGTATTTGGGTACCTGTTGAAAACAACACAAACGCTCAATAGGTCATTGCATTAGTCCAAATGGTTAGATAAAACTTTCAAAACCACTAATATCGGCCTATTTCCTTCTAACTAGAAAGGGTGTGATTAGTTGCATATTAGCCCTCAGAATATGCTACAAATCAGTGACCAATACTATTCTAGCATGAAGGATTTAATTCAAAATTAAACTAAAAAGATGATAAAGCTTGTATTCTAGCTCTAAAAGATGAAACTAAAACAATGCAAAAGCATGGAATAATGAGTGGAATGTAAATCTAGGATGAATCTAACAGCATAACAATGTATTTTAGATATAATGTGAAGGCTTATTTGCTCTCAAAATAGGCTTCTATTTATAGAAGAATGGGAGAGAGAGAGGGGGGACAAGGTTCATTTATGAATTAGAAGACTCATAAATGAATATGTAAGAGCCATTAATGCCCAAGGCATTAATAAGGCATGTGAGAGACATAGGCTTAAGACATCTTCATTAATAAGACATTAATGAAAGCCTTAAAGAGGCAAGGGAGGATGTAAGAGGATGGCTTGAGAAAGTGGACCTTAAGGA
>MU223935.1:4427966-4455586 GCA_018584345.1 Thuja plicata | reverse complement strand
AGTCATGTTTTTAAAAGATAAATCAGAAGAATTTAAGATGTTTAAATGGTACAAAGCAATGGTAGAAAAACAAAGTGAAAAGAAATTGAAATGCTTAAGGTCAGATAGAGGAGGGGAATTTACTTCAGAAGAATTCACTAACTATTGCAATGAGCATGGAATAAAAAGACAGGTTTTTGCACCAAGGACACCACAACAAAATGGAATTGTTGAGAGGAGAAAAAAATCAATTGTTGACTATGCAAGGACATTGATTATTGAGAAAAGAATCACTCAAAATTTTTGGAGGGAAGCTGTTAGTACTGCTATCTACACACTAAACATAGTACAATTGAAGAAGGCTGCAAAGAAGACACCTTATGAGCTTTGGTATGGTCATACACCCAATGTAATTTACTTCAAAATCTTTGGTAGTCAATGTTATATATTGAAGGATGATAGAAATGGAAAACTTGACTACAAAAGTGAAGAAGGTATCTTTCTAGGGTATTCAACCAAAAGCAAGGCTTATAAATGTCTTAACAAGTCATCTAACAAAATCATTGAAAGTGCAAATGTGAAAATAGATGAATTTGCAGAAAAGAATGATAAGGAAAGCAAAAAGGAACCAGAGGACTACAACAATTTTGTTTATACAGAACCTGACTTTCTACCCGAGCAATAGTGTGTCACTCCTGAGCATCAAAACATTGCACCCGAGCATCAAGATGCAATAATCAACGATCAGGATAATACTCAAAATGATGTTCCAAACAATGAAGATGAAAATGAAGGTGAAGAAGATAATCAGAATGATGAACACAGAGCTGAACCAAAACTTTCCAAGTATGTCAGAAGAAATCATCCACAAGATCAAATCATAGGAGACAAGAAGTCTGGAACAAGAACAAGAAGTAAGTCACTAAACATGAGATTTTTACTTTGTGATTTTGAGCCTAAATCTGTTTACAATGCACTTGAGAATGAAGAATGTGTTAGTGCTATGAATGAAGAGATAGAATAGATTGAGAAGAACAATACATGGACACTAGTACCGAAACCAGCTGAAAAGAATATCATCGGTACCAAATGGATATTTAGAAACAAGCTAAATGAGAATGGAGAAATCACTAAAAACAAAGCAAGATTAGTATGCAAGGGATATGCACAAGAGGAAGGTATTGATTATGGTGAAACCTTTGCACGTGTTGCTAGACTAGGAGTTAGAATTTTACTTGCTTATGTTGCATTTAAAGGATTCAAGGTATACCAAATGGATGTCAAATTTGCATTCCTAAATGGAATACTTGAAGAAGAGGTATATATTGAACAACCAGAAGGGTTTGTTAATCCAGACAAGAAAAACATGGTATGTAGACTACACAAACCCTTGTATGGATTAAAACAAGCACTGAGAGCCTAGTATGAAAGACTTCACTCATATCTCATTAGCATAAAATTTGTTAGAACAAGTGAAAATAGAAATCTGTACTTAAAAGAAGATACCGATGGTAATATTCTGATTGCTGAAATTTTTGTTGATGATATCATGTTTTGGAGGGAATGAATTGTTATGCAAATCCTTTGTTGATGAAATGAGCAAGGAATTTGAAATGTCTATGTTTGGAGAGATCAAATTCTTTCTTGGTCTACAAATTTTTCAACAAGATGCAGGAATATACATCACTCAGTGCAAATACATCAAGGAAGTGTTGTTGCTATTTTATGTTCAAAATATGCCTTGTAAATTTTTGAGGTCCCCTGTCATTCATGTTATCCAAGGGTTTAAAATCATGGTTAAAAATTGTTCTCATGCCTCTACAAATTCTATTCTAACCATTTACCTAGTTGAAAATGTTGAAAAACCCTTGTGTCATGTTTCCTAATGCAATTTCAGTCATAAAACCCTAAGCGCTGAAATGTCTTCTAATTTCATGTTACCTTTTTCACCTTAGTTATGTCTCTAATGGGTTCATTTTGAGTGGTCATGTTCATTAAAGTTGTTGATCCTAACACCATGGTATTACATTATTCTTTTAATCCAAAGTTCGTTGTGGTTTTAATTAAATTTGTTATATACTGGGCATTTCTGTTTTGATCCTACGTATCACTTAATGGCTTAGTCCTCAAGATGCACGACATCTATCTCTTAAGTGATTAAGTCTGAGCGACGCATGTCCTAGTGGGGCCAGTGGTCGTAAAGGTTCTCAGCTAAACAGTGGGCAAGTCATGAAATAATCTACAGTAGAATTAATCGCTTAAAGGCAAAGTGTGCAGTATCTAATGGATAAGCAATTAAGTGGTGTCGACGCGTGTCAAAGGAAGTGACGTGGGTCCAAACGCAAACAACATAAAGGTGACTAAAGTTTAGAAAGATCTAATGATGGGCTTAATTTCTTATACCCAAGATGCATGACATCTATCAGTCAAGCCATTAAGTGGTATTGACATCTGGCAGCTGGTGGGCCCGGATGCTCAGAGATGGGGATAATTAAAGAATAGTTAACTTGTTTTGCATCCGACAGTCAGCTTAATGGCTTAACTGCAAAGTAATCAAAATCTAAGGAATAACCCATTAAGAGGTGCTAACACATGTCCTAGTGGGTCCAGCTGAGGTTGTAAAGGCGGAGTTAAAGGAGCAGCATATGCAAAAAAGATCGACAGTCGGCTTAATCGCTAAAGGGTAAAGTGCTCAAAATCTAATGGGTAAGCGATTAAGTCTGAGCGACGCATGATATATCAAGTGGGTCTAGTATAACACGTAAGTCATGTTAATAAGGTTGCAAGTCTAAAATAATCTAATAGTTCACTTAAACGCTTAAAGGTAAAGTGCTCAAAATCTAAGGAGTAAGCGATTAAGCGGTGTTGACACGTGTCCAAGGTGAACAGTTGTTTATGTGAAAATAAGATAGTTGTTAGATGAAGAAGGTAATGCTTAAGATCTATGGATTAAATTCAAATTTGTTAAAATAAGCTCCAGTGAGCCATTAAGCTACGAGTTTGAAGTAGGAAAATTGATTGCAGAACATGTGGCCACTCCAGTCGAATTCAATACGAATGAATGATTTGATTGAAGCCGTAAAATTGGTTAATTCGACTTGAAGTCACAATAATTCATCAAATTCATTCAAGTAAAGAATAGAATTGTAGAGATACTCAGCTCCACATGATAAAATTGTAGAATGGGTAAGTTTCCTCTGATTCAACATTGTCCAGGTTCCTAGTAAGATTTACAGTTCAAAAGGCTTTTAGTTTTATCGTTTCAAATTACGAACTTCATCTTAGCAAAAAGCCTTAGGTTCAGAATGGCCCCTAGAATTGAAATTTCTGGAGAAGTAGATTATCAAAAGAGAAATGTCAGGGAGGATTTGTTGCAACAACTAAAAGGATGCACGGGTGATGCTACCCAAATCAAGAGAATAGTTCCAACACATCCCCGTTTCAAAATAGGAGAAGGCTTGTATGATTCAGGTAGATGGGAAAAAGATGTTAAAACAAGTTTTAATGGTCTTACTCTGTTTAGAACTACATATAGCCAAAGAAATTCTCCTACCATAGATTGTAACATATGGAACTTAGATGTAGGAAAGCTGATAGTTCCCGGGGTGTTTATGGATACACATTTGTTCACTTTGATTGCCAACACTTATGACAAAGTATCTAGGGTTGTCAGGGATACCAAAGGAAATGTGTTGTTGACTGTTTTAGCTGATGAAATTAGAAGAATCTTCAAGTTGAGTGATACCTCAATTCAAATGGATGATATTGACTTTGAATACTTTAAGGATGTATACCAAACACAGAGGGAGTATTACAGAAATGAGGCTTTGAGAGGGTACTTTAACAAGATAGGAGACTTGATTGTAGTAGGGCCTAACACACTAGAGCCATTCAAGTTGGATTACTTTAATGGAAAGGCCAAGAAAATGTATAGTTCCCTATACCAGGTTCTAGGAATAGATGAAGAAGTAATAATGCTTGTCCACATAATGCTCATGGTGGTTCAGATTCTAAATCCCCACCTATCAGTAGTTTTTGACTTTGCATCTTACATTGCCCAACAAATGCATGAAGGTTTGGCAGGAATCCAGGACAGCAACATACTTAAACCAATGGGATGGTATTCCCTTATGATGCACATGTTCTTGTCTAATAATGCTGATTTATTTGAGGAAGAAATGGAATTGACTAAGTTCCAGGGTAATGAAGATTTGTATGTTTAGATGTGGAGTGTTGATCTATCATGGGATAGAAAAGAAGCAAGTTATGTTTACTTTGATAGGGTTTTTTCCATTCGGCTTAGGTCACTGTTGTGCAATCAAAATGCCAGGATCCACACTGATATGATGTGACTTTTGAGACCTATGGAATTTTCCCCAGAATTGAAGATTGCCCATAATTGGGGAGATTTGATTTTATACCCTGTTTCTACAGTAATAAGGTTTTATGGATTCAGGGGAACCCCTAATGTGTTGCCCTACTGAGTCCCTCTAAAGATTGGGATAGCAGAGATTATAAGACAATTAGTTGGACTACACGAGGAAGCCCTGGTAGGCAAAATGAAGGGAAGCATTTTCCCTACCCTCACCAGAGCCCATCATTTCATCATAACAAAAGGTGGATGGACACAATTTGATAAATATTTTGAACCCTATCACTTAGCAACATCTGTATCCAGGTGTGCAGATAATGAAGATTTTATAATGGGTATGTTCAGAAAAAGAACTAAGTGCTTGACATTAGAGCATTAGTTTAATTACCCAGAGGATATCATCAGAAATGTTTTTGACCTAGGTGACCAGGAGATCAGGAAGGAAAAGTGGCTGGTGTATAAGAAGTCATTGGACTTTGTACATAATTTTGACAATCCTATGATCCTTTGAAGGAGTTTTTCCCTTGGGCCAAGAAAATTGAGTCTTTGATGACTTTATTTGAGGGAATCATACAAACCCTAAATGAGAAGAAACAAAGGTTAATGGAAGCTGAGCCAGAAAAGGCTCATACTATTTTGAGTAAACTTTAGCAAGAAAGAGTAATCCCACCAGGGGATTATGTAGTATATAAGAGGAGAGGATACACTACTATTATGCCCAAAATTCATAAACCTTCTCAGCATAAAGGAAAGAGTCTAGAAATTACTAGTGCCCAAGAAGTTCCCTCGCCCAAGAGACAAAAGGTGGAAGGAAAATAGCAAGAGAGTTAGTTGTACTCTCCCTCCCAATCCCCTATGCATTTTGATGACCAAGCCATTGCTAAGAAATTGGTTCAACTAAGGAATATTGGTGAAGTTTTTGTTACTGCCCATGAGTTACAAGAAGGGATGCTAGAGACACCTAGACATACAACTGCTGACCTCACAGTGGTAGAATTCTTAGGTAAAGAACTAGACCCAATGACCAAGCAAGCCAGCGAGGAGTTCTTGTTAGATGACAACTTTGTCAAGACTAGGGCATTCATTCAGTTTTTGTGGAGAATTCACATTGATGAATTCAATAATAAGTGTCAAAAGCTATAGGAAGCTCAACCTCATTATACTAAAGATGATACAAAGAAGGAAGTTAAGCAGGAGCTAATGTCTAGATTTGATAAGATCACCCCTGAAGAGGGTAGAGAATTAGTCAAGAAATGGGGTGTCCTCATCCTACCTCGGTGGGATTTAGCTGATGCGGTAGTCTTTGATGCTGTCAGAAAAGAGGCAAAACCACTGAGCACTGTTGGGACATCAATTGGTGCCCAGTTTAGTGAAGATCATGCAGCCTTGGAAATCTGTTCATTGAAGAAGAAAGACAAAAGAAGGTTGAAGGAAGATGATAAAATTGAGGATACAGGAAGCCTCATTGTCAAAAGAGTTTCTGATACTTCAGGAACTGAGGCAGCAAATCTTGTCTTGCAAACAGCTAACCTAAGCCTAAGGGTGGATAAGAAGGAGAAAGAGGCTTATAATAGCCTAAATCAAAAGTATTAATTTGTATTGAAGGCCTATAATGATGAAAGGGTTACGTCCCTACAAAAGGATAACATGATAGCAATTCTGGAAGGGAAGCATACAGTTCAATTAATTACCCAAGTGATGATTGCTTAGGGACCTCACCAACCTTCCTCATCTAGTCCATTTGTGACTTATCCCCCATCCCCTACACCTTTAAGTCCTACTACCCAAGAGGCAATTGATGCTAAGAGAGAAGAGCTAGAAGCTGAAAAGAACAAGCTGATTAGTGAAAGATCAAGGTTGGAGGAAGAAGGCAAGAGGGATATTGAGGATTCCCTTGCATACAAAGAAGCTGAGGAATTGGTAAAGTAGAGGTGTTCTGAAAAAATATACTCTAACCTCAAGAGGTGTGTCAGCGAAGCTAATCTTGCCAACCTCTATTTGATGGGGAAGAAGATTATTAGTATAATCAGCAAACATGATGAAGACAAAGAGCATTGGCACTTGATAATTGATAATTGGAAGGGGAAGAAAGCACATGTAAAATATTTCTATTCTACTTCAAAGGAGCAAAATAATATTGCTATCATTTTGATAATGACCTACAAATGCCTTAAATTAATGGCTAACTTAGATATCAAGAAGAATATGGTCATCAAAATGATATAGACCTTAAGAGGTGAGTTCTCCAGAGACAGATATGACATATTTCCCAATATGTTAAAAAAGGATGGAAGCATAAAAAATGAAGCCCTATGGCTAAGACAATTGAATGAAGCACTAACCAACAGGACAAATAGTATTATTACATTGGAAAGCACAAGTTGGTTTGGGTTAACTATTGACATCCTCAACAAGTCCAGAACATTTTTTGAATCTTGGGATTCAGAGATTAAAAAGGCCAGTGCTGATTGGGAGGAGTTCAATAGCCAGAAAGATGAGGTTCTCAACTTTAGTTGGCTAGATGATGAGGTGTTTACAACCTGGGTTAGCAGGTATGGTATTGTCATTCCAATAACAGAAAGTAGTAGTATAGGAGTGACATCGAGCACTAGTGATGCCTAGCTATCTTAACAAAGGCAAGTGCAAGTTTTACATCAAAAAAGAGGACAAATCCCAGATGATAAGGACCTATCAACCTTAGGGAAGCTCCAAGAATTCAGGCGGTCATAAGACAAAGGATTACATAACTTGCAACAAAGAACTGTTATTCTCTCCGCCTGATTTTTGTCTCATCTGTGAAGTGTATTTTTGTCCTATAGCCTAGTCATCCAAACCTTGTTGCATCCTTATTTTCCAAAAGGATTCCAAGATGACTAGGGCTATCTATAAATAACAAGTTGTAATATTTTGAAATGATGATAAAAATAAGACCACAAGGCAGACTTCTGAAGTGTGTCTAGGCTTTGGTTTTGAATATATTTGAATGTACTGATATCAGGCTTATATTGATAAAATACAATCGAATCTCCATTTTGACACCAATGAAGTCTTTTTGCATTTACTATTAGTTCTTTTATATTTAATTTGTAAGGCATTTTGAATATACTAGTTATAAGGTAGCCATGTCATTATTTGTGAGTTGCTTTCAAGGAGAGTTTAAATCTTGTAGAGGGTTAGGGTGTATGCAGGAATTTGATACAGGGGTGTAAGGATGAGAGGATAGTTTGTAAGGCATTCCATCTAAGGTTTATTTTTATTTCAATTAATTATCCCTGGTGTATGTATGTTTTATTCTGGCTCTATGACCCATGATTAGGCATTGGACAAAATACTGACAAGTGGTTGTTATCATCAATCCAATATTAATCAATCTTTATATTTCTTTTACCTTAAATAGATGTCTAGCTAATTGAAGTCAGTACAATTCACTTTAGTAATTCCTTGAAGAGAGAATCAATAGGTTAGCCTTCCTAAGCCTAGTGGCTTAAAAAGAAGGATCATGAATCCTTAATCCATTGTTAAAATTATTGAAAGATAGTACTCTGTTGAAGGTGCACCCACCTGGGTTTGTGGAGCCCAAAGTGTAGAAAGATGTTCATCCTTGTTAATTAGCCTTTTCCCTGTGAGAATCTAAATTGGGAATTAAAGAGTCAAGCATTCATTGCTACATACTGATCCTACAAGAAAAAGAGATAACAAGAAGTGTTGAAGATATTCAAGATGGAAGATTCCAAACTAGTTGGAACACCTATGGCTACTGGATGCAAGTTGACAAAGGAGGACAAGAAAAATGAGGTAAATTAGACCTTATATAGATCAATGATTGGCAAACTAATGTATGTTGTTCACACCAGACCAGATATAACACATGTAGTGTGGATAGTTGCAAGATTCTCTGCTAATCCCAAAGAATCACTTATGACTGCTATCAAAAGAATTCTAAGATGTTTGAAGAACACCGAGGACTATGGCTTATGGTACAAAAGAGAAGAAAAATTTGAGTTAAAATTCTATATAGATGTTGATTGGGCTGGAAACATTGATGACCGAAAGAGCACAACTGGAGGAGCATTCTTCATGGGTGACATACTTGTCACATGGATAAGAAAGAAGGAAGGATGCATCTCTTAGTATACTACAGAAGCAGAATATGTGGCTAGTGCTGCAACTTGCTCAAATATTGCATGGATCAAACAATTACTGGAAGGTATTGTTGGAGATTTTCCTTTGTGCAAATAGTTGATTGTATGTTTGTCAATGATGACAACATATAATATACAATGGTGTTCTATATGCAATTATTAATATAGCTATTTTGGAGCTATGTGTCTTTATTTCCATGGCATATACATGTTCTAGATGATATGTTCATTCATGTCGAGTAAGATATGAAGTTTCAATTGCGTTATGTTAATCAGTTATGGCAGTTACAGTGACTGAAGATTATCTATGAAGAGTCGACATAATTACATTATTTCTTGAGTTGTGCCTATCTTTGGGATATGGATGTTTGTATTCATGTTTAGTTATGAGTTAAAAATAATTATCTAAAGGCGCCAAACATGTTCTATCAGAATCATGAAGTTGGAGTTAATTTGGTGGAGCCGACTTTGTGATGCATCGTGTCTATTCAGTTTGGGTTGTGTGATTTTAATCAGGTTGCATGCTTGATGTGGCCGACTAAAGAAGTATTGAAGGGACTTCTAAAGCCGATGAAGATCACATCTTTTGGGAAGATACTTATAGTAGTTCATATGGTGAACACTAAGTGTGAATGATAAGAAAAGAGACAGAAAAAGTACAGAATAGAATGTCCGTTGTTTTGGGACAGTAAAGACATTTCATTCATCAAGAAAAGATCTATGTGAAGAAGAAGTGGAAGTATACAACACACTGGAACTGATCAAGATAGTACATCTACTAAAATAGTTCATTTATCATATATAGTGCATATCTATTTTACTGAAGGTTGCAACCTTTATCATTTTAGCAGTGAGCTTTTTGGACAGTGAGTCCTCACCCCTAACAAGGTTATTAGTAAAAGACTCCTAATAGGGTCAGACCCTTAACCATGTCATTGTGCTTATTCCATTGTAAAGAACAACTCCTAACAGGGTTGCAAGATCTCCTAATAGGGATATTTATACTCAAGTACAGTTCTTTGTGGGTGCTAATTCCCACTGAGGTTTTTACCTATTTGGTTTCCCCGTAACCAAAATTGTTGTGTTCTATCTTGTGTTATCTAAATGTGTTAATGCTTAATGTTATTCTATATTTAATTGAAGAAAAGAATTAAACTAGCTGATAACTGATTCACCCCCCCCTCTCAGTTATCCCTTGGGACTATTCTAACAGGTATGCATATGAAGATCCTTGAACCAGTAATTATCTATTGTGATAATACAAGTGCAATAAATATTTCAAAGAATACAGTCATGCATGCTAAGACTAAGCATATAGCTATCAAGTATCACTATCTGAGAGAAAAATTGCAAGCAAATGAAGTGACACTAGAATATGTTCAATCAAAGGAATAGTTAGCTGATATATTCACCAATCCATTACCGAAGGATACTTTTGAGTATCTAAGATAGAGAGTAGGGGTTTGACCCTTGTCTATCAGTCAATAATCTGACTAGGAGGTTGCATCAGCCTACACCACATCTGAAGATCAATCATGTTGATGCAAACACTGAGATGGACAACAACAGATATATTTGTACATTGCAAGGTACATATCTTCACTGAAAATCAGGACATTATATTGTTGATGGATAGGAAAATTCAAGGAGTATATTATGCAAAGGGATGGAAGATGATATAGAAGATAAAATAAGGAGAAGTATTTCTGTTTGGCATTGTTGTCAAAGGGAGAGAGATATTCTCATTATCATACCATGAAGAGAAGTTCCTGAGAATCAGAAATGAAGAGTTAATCAATATTCTAAGGGAGAGAAATTGATTACATATGAAATATTCATCGAGAAGTAACAAAGGGAGAGAGTTCAGACAAAGAGAAAGAATGTTGTCAAAAAAAAAAAGATTATCAAGAAGAGGAACAATCAAGGCAGAGCACATATCAGAACAGAGATATTAGATGGTACATCTATCTAGTGAGGGGATTAAAGATTGAAGACAACCACTCTGCATGAAACAAATCTAAGCTAATTTTGAGCTTACCAAGAGCCAGACATTTGTAATAGTTACATTAGAAAAGCTTGATGAAATTGTATATTTCATATTGTATTAGTGATAGTATAGTATGATAATGTAGTATGTTTCCATCAATGCCAAAGGGAGAGATTGATGACATGTAACTAATTGAATGTTTGAAGATGTTAAGTTGATCACCAAAATGCAGAAGGATAATGCAAGACATTAAATTAGTTAATGGATTGTATTTTCATTGATGTCAACTTGATATAATCTAGTCGGTTATATACAAAGTGTCAAAGACTTCAGAGAATCAGTGAGATAAAGATTATGCTTTCTATAATGCATAAAAGACAAGCATTCACATTGTAACTTCAAACACTGACGGTTAATTGAACTCGATGGATAGAGATCACTGACAATCAAGTCATAGTGATGCCTGAGAAAGAAAACCGATGAGCATTACCAATGAGCAGAATCACAAGAAAACCCGACGGCCAAAAACATAGTGTAAACCGATGAAGAAGCCCGAGGGAACTGAAGTGTTGACTGATGCCATCAGAGAGTTAAAACCAAAAATAACTGGAGTTCACAAATGACAAAATATATCTAGCTGGTAGAGCTAAATATAGACTTAACTGGTTGTTATCATTGTTTTCATCGACAAGATAAGCCAGAGATAAGTGATTGATTTAAATCTGATTTGTCTAGTTGATAAGAAGATCTCAGTGAGATAAAATAGGATTTTTTCTTTAAATCTAATTAGCGAAGATTGTGGATCATGCCAAGATCAAGAAAATCAAGAAGCTAACAACAGTGATATCATGTCTATAAAGAGACAAATCAATTCATTACGAATTGGTGTGGGGAGAGAATGAAATAGAGGGTGCTAAAGAGAAACTGGTGAAGAGAAACTTCATTCGGTGTTGATCAATCAAGCTAAGGAAAGAGCTAAATAATTCTGCGTACACCAAGCAACAGAGCATAGCATCACCAAGCAAAATCAAAGTGGAGCAAAGGTAAAAATAGATTTATATTGATCATAATAGTTTGTGAGATTATAATAGATCTAAAAATATGCAAGTATAGTTGTATATGTGAACAGATCATACTGTTTTAGTTTAACCATTGATTCAGAAAGTCTCTTAACCAAGCGGGATTTAAAGATTATTTCTATATTGAGATACATCCAATGGAGTATCAAAAAGTTTGATCATGAAGATAGCATGAGATGTCAAATACCTATTGATAGGCCAAGTGAGTGTTTGATCAAGGATGGTAGCATAGAGATGCTTGATATCAAGTGATAGACTAAACTTTCAAATCCTCTAACAAGGTCACACCTAACAGTGTGTTTTTAACCTTTAACAGGGTTGGCTCTTCACCGAGCTCACTTTAGAAGAGTGAAAATTTTGGGTTACCAGTCCCAAGTGGTTTTTCCCTTAACAGGGTTTCCATGTTAAAAATCCATGTTTCAATGTGTCTATGAGTCATTACTTTAGTGATTTGCATTTCACATAACTTAATTGGATTGATTGGTATACTCTAGATAATTTACTGTCTGTCGGTAAATTAACAAATTTCTTTTCGGTAAGCACACGGTAGAAGGTTTTACAAAGCATTCCGCTCAGTAGTAATTTGATAAAAGTTATTTGGAGGAATTCATCTTATAGGACTAAAGATAACTAGAGGTATAATTATGTGGTACTAAGTTTTAAGGGTTTATTGTTGGAATATTTTGAGGCCATTGATTCACCCCACCCTCTCAGTTATTACTAACAATAAGACAACTTTTAAGATTCAAGATACTAACTAAATTGAAAAGGTGAATGATATAAACATTTGGAAGAGAATGACCTATGCATTAACCCTCTTCATGGAATCTCTTTATCAGTTAGATTCTTTACTCAATAATTTTCCGTATTGCTTGAGTTGATAGTTAGGATGAATTAGTTTATGTTATCACTCTTATAAGATTATTTTATTTTGTTATTAAAATATTTTGTATACATGTACAAACCTAGATAAAATAATTGGTAATTATGTCTGTCTTGACTAAAAATTAAATTCTAAGATATGATTTTACTATGCCAAGGATTCAATAGTCAGGTCATGATACACTAGTTTCACTCAGAGTTCATTGTAGGTTGTTTTACAAAGGGAATTACACATTTTAGAGTCCAATACGAGACACATTAAGTAAAATATTAACAATTTTATTGGAAGATTTACAAGACTTGTAGATAATTTTGATCGATTCTTTTGAAACTAAATTGAAAGACACCCCAAAAAAATTAAAAACGAATGGTGGATTAGTAGGAAGGGGTTAGAAAGACTAATTTCTCGGTAATATTGCATGAGTATACTTCAATATTTTAAATAGACAATACAACTCTCAATTTATCTTTAACTAGGTTTATTTACAACTAAACATGAAATGGTGTGAATATTCCAAGGAAAACTCTACATATTGAGAAAGAGACTGAAATACATTGAAGAAATAGCATAATACTTTGGTATTCTAAAATATTGAAAAATAAAATTATATTTACTTGTGATTTACAATGTATGTTGTTTTAATTAGCATCAAATTCATAATTCTTACAAGTATAAATAAGATATCCTACTAATCTATGTGAAAGGAAATCATGAAGTGGACAAAACTTAAAAATTATTTAATTGTTTTCCCCATAGTTATCAATAATATCTAGTTTTATTTCTAGAATAATGATGACGATTTTATAGATATCAAGGAACTAAATTAAATTACATTCCAAGGGTCAAAATATTATCAAGATAAATGTGTGGTCAAAATTAAAAGCATATGAACATCCTTAAGACAATTGACATATTTGAGTTTAAAATGTAAAATATTCCTTTAGAATAGGCATCTTTGATATTATTTTGAACAAATAATTGTGTAGCACAAGAGGAATTAAGGAATAGAAAATCCATAAAATTAGTCGATAATTGGAATTTTTCAAAACCTAAAAGGTGGTCAAAACCCTCAAAGAAAAGGCTTCAAGCATCTAATCACTATCTATCTTAAAAATACAATATTTTTTCTTGGTAGACTCTCTTCTTTGATATTCTCCAAGGGAAACTAATACTTTATAAATTTCACTACAACTGAGATCCTATGACTCCATCTATATCTATATGTGTCATAGGTATTCAACGCCTTTTCTAACTTGGATTTTCCTCCTTTTGTCTTTTCGTGAGATTATTTTATCAATACTGATGCAGGAGCATCCAGGGTGGAAGAGCAATCTTGCATCACCCAAAATATTGTCTAGTTTTTCAATAAGGGCTATCTTTGAGAAGAGTTACTATTTTTGGAAAGTTTACTATATTTAGTAGGTTGTTCATTTGAACTCAAATCATTCCATTTACTTCCCTGGAGGTTCATTTTGGATATATATGTATGTCGGTAGAGTATCATGGCAAGATCAAGTCCAGTTTTGAAGATTTTCTATTTTGGCGGGGTGATACAAAAACTTTGAACTCAATTTTGAAGGCCTTAGAGTCTCCGAAAAGGGTTCAAACTTTGATCACATAGCATTTTGCTAGTATAGGGAATAGAGAACTTTGTGGAATTTCTAAAATGGGATCATAATAGCCAATCGACTCAACGATTCACTAGTTATGGTTTTTGGAAGTTGGGCCTCCAGGGCTCAAGTTTCAATACAAAAGGAATAGCAAGAAAAAACAATTAAGGTGGGAAATTGAACCATTGCATGCCAAAATGGGAAAATTTCACTTTCTATAATATTATAAGGTTGTTAATTGTGCTACTTATATAGGGCTGAAGGGGAATTTTAGGGTTCAGTTCCAGTTGTGTAGCTTGTGGCCCTGTCATGCAAAATATTGTAATGAAAATGCCCATGTGGCTATAGCATGTTATTTTTCTAAATATTTAATGTCATTTCATTGAAGATAATAGAAATGAAGTGTTTATGTTCTCGTCATTGTTCTGTTCTTGCAAATTTATTTCTATTTCTCTGTCATGTTGTGTGTGTTTGGTTGCATAAGGGGAGTACCCTTCATCAAATTCCATATCATGACATAGATTTATCCTTTACATGATTGAAATTAGATGATTTGGTATCAATGGAATTAGTGAAAAATAATTTGAATTGTATCAACAAGGCCTCATCATCTCTACATTGCTTATATAATAGAGAATCCCTTTCAACTTCTTAATAAAGGTTAGATCCTCAAATTTCAAATTCGTAACTTTTTATTTTGATTCTCCCATCTTATCATGGATATCTATAATCACATCTTTCTATAATTTGAGTTATTCAATTCATGTTCTTATATTAGGGATTGTGTCCCATTTTAAAATATCTTCTTTGATGAGTAGTTCATCATTCAATTATTCAATGTATAGAAATCTTGGCAACCTTGATTCATTTTTCTCTAGCTTCTCTTCATAGTCATATTTTAGTTTGATAACCTTATTCTCTCAAGTTGTATAAGTAGTTTCAAGTTACCTACTCTCCTTTTGATATCATATTTTTAATCCAACTATTGTTTACACTACTTACACATTTCATCTTATCCAAAGAAGAGAATTAATCTTTTGGTAGGACAAGATTAGTAGGAAAATTTGTTCTATAGATTGGACTAGGTCATTAGCTATATATTATATTTCATCTTTTGGTAGGACAATATTAGTAGGAAACTATTTTCTATAGATTGGACTAGGTCATTAGCTATTTATTATATAATTGAATTTCAATAACTTTTTCTTCTAATTTTTACTTCTTATCATTTTCCATTAAGACCCAACAACATCAATATTGGTCTAGCCCAACTTTGATATTGGGGATATAATAATTATCTTCATTCCTTGTCATATTTATCCTCTTGTGTAATTGGTGTAGTAAGATCTAGACTATCCTAGACCATGTGGTGTCTCTTGTAATAAAGAATAGAACTTTAGCCTTTCTCCTAGACTTGGGAGTTTCAATCTTCTACATCAAGCTCTTTAGAGAAATAGAGACTACTTCAATTTAATGTTGAGTTTAGAATTTATTAGAAATATAAGAAAGAGTATTATAATTGGATCTAATTTATTATTGTTGTGAACTCCTAGGTGAACTCTCTTGATTTATCCTTTCTTCATCTATAGTACCATGTATTTACTCTAGGTGAACTTCTTCCTCTATTACCATACTTTTTCCATGAATTTTCCATGGAGCTATCAATTTTGACATCTTTATTGCTTTCATGTACTTCTTAATTAATGGGTACCTTTTAGTGAACTTCAACTAAGACTGCTTCTTTTCCTATGACCATACTAATATCTTTCTTTTTTTTATTTGTTCCTCTTGGAAATCAGAATCAACTACTTCATTTGTTTCCTTTACCTTTTATAGTATCATTATCATTTTATCTAATTCAATCAATTCTTTTAGAAATTTTTATTTTATTTCTTGAATTATTGGAGAAATATTTAAGTTGATATATTTATTAGCTTCCTCAACACTATGTCGGGGATGATGAAAAACTTGTTACAATTTATGTAGCTCTTGTTAAGTCTCATGTAAAATTTCTTCATGTTCTTGTTTGTACTCAATATATTTTCCAAGTTTATCTATATTTATTTTTTATCTTGGGATTGACTCAATTATTTTTCCTTCAAGTTGCTAGATACTTCATATTCTCTTGAAAATTATTATCTTTCTAAATCCTCTACATTTTTTACTATATTGGATATAGAGGGACAATACATGAATATGTTCTTTATTGGAGAGGTAGAAGGTGTTATCATTTTCATTTTCTTTCCTTTGCATTTTTATTCATACATCTTCTATGTTGATGAAAGCCCTTTATTTGTGTGATTTATGGTAGGGGGTTCTTCTTGGAAAAAATGAAATGTAGTTAGTTGAACACCCATGCCACCAATTTAGGTAGAAAAATGAAATTTACCGTTTAGTTGGTTAATGCTATCACTTTAGGTGCTACTACAATAATTACCTAAGACACAAGTGGGGATTTAACTATGATAGCTCCTTCCCTTTGTTGAACTATTCTAGTTTCATAAATTATCCTCTTTTTAATAAGGGCATCATAAAAATCTAGATCATCCCTTTCCTTCCTCTTTTTATCTTTTCCCATGTTGTAAGTTACAACAAACCCTTTGGATTTCAAATATTTTATATGAGCATTAGGTCAAGAAAAAGACCCATCGAACAAATTGTGCCATTTCTTGTACTTAAGATCCTTACTTTTATACCCAAATAAGATGGTTTATTGGCTTGTCAAAGATCTTGTTCATATTATAACTAATGTGCAATATTTCTCCATCTTCATTGACTTTTTGGGAAATTAATAGGTAATTCATGTACTTAATAGTATTTTAAGGGTTTCAATAGGTATTTTTATTCTTCAACACTATGTGGTATTGTTTCCTAACAGGTATCAAATTGACTATGCTAGAAAATAAGGGTTGGAAATGAATGCTATTGGAGGCCTAAATTTATTATATAGATCTCTGAATCCTTTCACAATACATTACATAGATTCAATATTGTAAGAGGCATAAATATTTTCCAGCCTATTCTCTCAATTTGTGGCACCTATGAAAGTTTCATTTGTATCTAAAGGTATATGTTGAATCCCTCTATAACATCTCTCTTAATTTTTTTTAACTCTAGACCATTCAATCATGTCAATTATGATTAAATTCTTGTTAAATATTTTATTTCAAAGTAGTGAAAAGGTTCTAATGATATTTTTTCTTCCATACTCCATATTATTGAATTGACTCTTCTATCACATTATGATGATTGGTAAATTCTATTGGAGGCATCAATCCATTCTATAGGTCTTTTAGTCCTTCTAAGATACACTGTAGCATGAAACTTGAGAGGGAAACAATCAAACCTCGATGCTATCAAGACTATGACTTACTCAGGAATACAACTATGAATGCCATATATTTTGTAGATAGCTCTTTAAAACTATACAAAATTACTAGAGGTTGATGAAAAAAAATAAAATACATATGTATGGAGTCATGACCAAGACAGGGAAATGATAATAGGTTTAATAGGGTTATCCACTTAGTTTTTTTTTCCTAAACCTTTATGTGTAGCCCTATCACAATTCTCAACTAGGTTTTTAATTTCATAGATGGTTTTTCATGAGATTTGTGATGACATAAGTTTTTCCATTAGTATGCAAAGAGAAAATAGTTGTTTAAACCATCGGTTACACTACACCGAAAGTTAGGTTTCAGTTTAGACCAAAATTGCTAAGTATTAGGAAACCCAACGACACACTTTAACAGTGTAAACCAAAAGTGCAACCCGAAGATAATACACAGGAACCTGATGAGAAGATTACCCTATAAACTAAAAGAGTAGAAAAAGAGGAACCCGACAGAGCAAGGGAACCTGGTAGACAAAGGAACACCAAAAAATAGTCAAACTGATTTCAGAGAAAATTGAGCATTAGACACCGAAAGTCAATTATATCCTAAGAAAAGTGGATCTGACTTCCACGTCAGATAAAACACTCATGTTCTATATTTAGAGTTTTGATTTGTTTTAAATCCATTTCTTGAGTAACAAGAAACATAATTGTAATTGTTTTAATTAGTCTAACTGATTAAACACATGCAGACTAGGAGATCAAGGTCAAGTTGTAAACCTTTGATCATATAGTTAGTTTTGTAATACGTGAAACTTTATTAGGTCAATCTATTGTATAAATAGATGTAATAATTATTCACTTGAATGAATGAGAGGATGAATTTATCCTATGAGAACATCTATGGATCAGACTAAGAGTTTCAAGAAGTAGAACAACAAAAGATGAATTTGGTTATCAAGAACCAAGAACAAAGGCTAACAAGCAACAAAGGTATTAATCAATCACATTAGGTGATACTTTGTACATGTAATCTTGAATGGATCTATAATCAGCAATTGTAGAATTCATACACTCAGTTCAATGAGTATTTTTGTCTACATTCTAACAAGTATAGAAAATAGAAGAAATCCTTTCAAAAAAGGTGGATTTAAAAATCCTATTGTAAATCTCTTAACCGAGTGCACACTAAACACTATTGGTAAAGCTCTTAATAGAGTAGACCTTAACTAGTCTCCACACAATACTCCTAATAGGGTAGATCATCATAAGTGATCAAAATTGTAAGCCTTAACCGGCCCCTTCCAATCTGTAGATAGTGAAGTTTTTGTGGGTGCCATCCCCGCCACAATTTTTACCATCTAACAGGGGTTTTTTGCATTACCATATCTTCTGTTATGTGTTATTACATTTCATGAATGCTTCTATGAATGTTTACATGTTTGTTAAGTTTATGAATTTATATATCTTACACAAAGATAGTATAGAACATATGGTTGGTTATACAATTGATTACACAATGGTTAAAGGTTAAAAGAGATAAAAAAAATTTAGAGGTACTGATTCACCCCTCCCCTCTCAGTAAATACTTCTCATTATTTCCAACAATTGGTATCAAAGCTAGATCTCTTATTTGGAAATTTTAAAGACTTAAGAGAAAATATCATACAATGGAGGAGTACAGCCTTGACAAGAGTATTGAGAATCATAAGCTAGAAATTTAGATCTTCTATGAGAAGTATAAAGAAGCTAGAATCAAGATGAGATAGCTCCTAGATGAAAGAAAGATTATGAAATCTCACTGTAGTGAAATAGATTAACAAGAAGAAGAGATAGCATATCTATTTGAGTCTTTAGGATCTAATATAAGCAAAGCCTCAGACACATCAGAAGAAAGTATCACAAGTCTGAATGAAATCAATCAACATCTGGCTAGACAAGTGAAATCTCTGCAAATCGGTCAAGAGACACAGATGGTAAGAATGATTGATGTCATGAACAATGCTAGACAAGCTAAGCAAGAAAAAACACTATAAATTGATTACAGAAGGAAGATTACTGAAAAGCTACAAGAGAAAGAGTCAGAAATACAAAAACTTACAAAACATCATCATGAGATTACAAATCAGATTATTCTTATGAGTCAAGAGGCAAACAAAATGAATATAGAACTCATTGAAAGAATAGAAGCCATCAGTGAGCTAAGAGAAGAAAATGAAAAGCTAAAACATGAATTGAGAATTTAGCAACATCATAATGACATAATCAAGAGAGTTGAAAAGGATGGATGATTTTCTTGATGGACAAAGAAGAGTCAACAACAATACCAGACTAGGATATACCGAAAATGAAGAATCACCAAACCAAGCTGCTCCAAAGAATGTCTATGCAAATCCAAGACAAATAAAGTTGACATGCAATCACTGTGGAAGGCAAGGCCACACATCAAATGTATGTAGAAGAAAAATGAAAGGTATTCCTAAAACCACACCTTCATTCATAGGAATTTGTTATAAATGTAAAAAGAAAGGACATAAAGCATATGAATGTAAACCTGAGGTGAAACAACCAAAGAAGGAAACCTACATTGAAAAATATTGTTCTACTTGAAAAATGCATGGGCACACATCTCTTGAATGCTGGAAAAATAAAAGGCAAGCATGGAAGCCTAAATAAAATAAAACTGCCTATCAACCAAAAAGAGTTGGTAAACAATATGTATGGAATTACAACACATGGGAAAACTATACAACATGTGGAAGATTTGGTCACATAGCTGCAAACTATATGAGACAATGGACAAGAAATTCTAGAGGTTGGACTAACCCTGGAATGGCATCTACACTGTCATAAAGTTGGTCATCTGAAGAAAGACTGCAGAGACTGAATGAAAGAGACTAGCACCTTTGCCAATGGAAACACCATTGAAGACATCAAGAAGATGAGAAACAAAATGTAGAGGAAAGCTACAAACACTGATGAAACTGGACTGAGCAATGTAATTGGTGACACCTTATCTAATGGATCTAGTGACATCACCACCCCCACCTAAGCAGAACAAGTAAGTATGGAACTGCATTATACCAAGTTATATTTTACATCAATTCCATTATACATAGTTAAAATACCAAATCACCATGATTAAAGATGCACTATGGTATTACTTGTTATAACTCTGTGAAATCAATTTCATCGATCAATACATACCGAAATGCATCAATATACACATAGATCTAAGTTTTCAATACTTACCAAGAATTTTTGGTTAACATATAAAAGCTAAGTTGCTAAGTGCAAACTGAGATCCGTCAGTAATCATGAAAGTTGACATGTCATCTTCGCCATACACTAAAATCTGTCGGTGAATGTAACAAGTTAACAGATGCCTCGAAGCATCATTTTATCACCAAAAATGTTATTGTGTATCACCTGATGACTCCATCTTTACACACCGAGAAGTGGTTGAGCATTAATGACTCAACTTAGGGCAAAGTCTATAAATAGACAACGGAAGGGTTTCATTTTCACCAAGCGATTAGAGCGAAGCGATGAGAGAGAAACCAAAGCATGAAGCGACAAAATTATAGAGTGGCTCCAACTTGGTTCAAAGCACTCCAAACAGATCCCTTATAGCTATAGAGGTTGAAGTAATTAATGAAGATAACCGAGAATTCTACTTTTCATCATGAAAAAGCCCTAATTTTAGAAATGGTGGCAACTGAGTCTAGAACCTCAAAGATCAAGAATGATAAGGAGAATAAGGTCAAATTAACCAAGAATTCAACATGTGAGGAACCTAAGTAAAAGATATGTCCTAAGGTTTCTTCACAACCCGACAATGCTAGTGTATTCTCCAGTATACCAGCTAGGGCTTTGCTCATCGAAGATGTGCGAGCATATATACCATGTAAGATCACAGAATAGGCACCTTGGAAGTTGAACAAGCTTTCAAGAAGCTTTGCAACGATGATGGAACTATCAAGGAAGAGCACAAGCACATTGAGGTAAAAGGGCTCACAAATGCCCTATGATTCCCAAAGGAGCTCAAAACCAAATGAATTCAGTTAGTACTAAGTAGGATACATTATCGACAGATATGGCTAGATGAGCCAAAACTGATAACAAGGGATGTTATACACATTGTTACCAATTATCCCATAACTGATAAATTAAAGGCACTAAAACACCCGCCTAAAGCTGACATTGAGAAGAACACAAGAGCTAAATGGAATGGAAGAGGACTTAAGGTATCCACCATCACCGATGATGAAATGAAATTTGGAGCATGTGTCTTAGGATACAAGTTATTTCAGGCTAGCAGGATGAATAGTATTGCATCCGGAGTGGTAGATACAACATTCAAAATTGTCAAGAAGGGAATACAGTTGGATATGTCAGAAATTTTACGCAAGAAATTAAATGAGAACATGAAGACAATAAGAAATGCAAAGTCTAATTCATGTAAGTTTGGATCTCTGGTAATGTGCATATTTTTCTATTTCCAAGAATCCTTCCCATCAATAGGAAATTTCAAATGGGACACTACTAGATTAGTGACCACACAGATTAGTGATTTCATAAAATCACTAGGAGATAACTTTGAATCAGTCATAGATGAATATTTTGTTGGATTCAAAGAAAGAATTTAGAAAAGAATGAGGATTCCTAAGCATTTAGTAGAAAAATACATGAAGACTAAAATATGTTTTATGGTGGACACTGACTACACCTACATAAAGTTAGTTGTACCGAGGATATCATGGCTAGCACCACTTGATTATGAGGTGAATATAGATCAAGCGTCAAATGGTATTGAGGCATTGATTAATGAACCATTGGAAAAATCACAACCTAAGTTTGGAACTTATGAAGAAGCCAAAGAAAGGATTAAAACTGGCTTAGTTGTGAAAAAGATAGATAGGAAGAAAGACAAGATGATCAAGAACTTGGAGAAAAATCTATCGGTGAACAAAGAGGAAACTAAATAGAAAGAAGAAACCAAGGGATAGTCACCTGTCGTTGAAGCTAAGAAGGAAAGTGACTCAGAGTCCACAGAGTTAGATACACCACTACTTCCACTAGCCAAGAACCCAAGGACTACTATTGCAACTAGGACCAGGAGTCAGACAACAAAGGATGCAAGTCCTTCATCAATAAAGAAAGGTCAAGTAAGGACCTACAAAAGAAAACCTCAAACCAAACAGACCAAAGCACCAAAGAGGAGAAGGAAATTAATCTTAACTAAGGAAGATATTGAAGATACTCAGGAGGATAAATTTGTCCAAAAAGAAAAGAATAAGATTCCTGAAACTATTGATGAGGTATGTGCTTCAATTATCAAATCAGGAACAATCAATAATCATAAGATTGATAAATGGCTAACATTGGATCCTGAGGATCAAAATAAAATTGAAGAGGCAATTATCAAAATGATATGTATATTCAAATATCTTCCAATACAATTGGCAGATAAAATTCCAAAAGAAATTTAGGATAGATTATCGACAAGATGGACATTTTCTTTACACTCTGAGAAAGAGATTAGGGAAAGAGCCCTAGTATCTGTCATGCCTCCTGAATCCAAAATGGAGGAGATTAAATAAGTAATGAGGAAACACTCCACTAGGTTGTCACCAAAGTTAAGAACCTACCTAGTGCTTCAAGGACATCTACTTGAACTAGATAGGAAGCATGAGGCTGGATGGAGAAATATACTTGATATTCCTAAAAAGGATACAAGTCCCGAGTCACAAATAACTCTTACCAAAAATCAATAGAACAAAGATGATCATGCTAAACAGAGCCCCGGACACATTATTATAACTGATGAAGATGTCACAATGGTAGAATTGGACAAAGAAGAATTGAACACAATAGGAAACAAGGATATGGATGTTGTAGATGAAACATGGCCAGTCAATAAAATAATTAATATTACCAGAGGAGATCTTACAGATGAGATACAGAAAGATGAATATATCACTATTGTCAAGGACCGAACCAACGAACATGACACTACAATAGATTCTGCACAAGTACACATACCGAGACAGATGTCATTATTGATTCAAGCAATCAATATAATCTCATAGAAGGAGAAGACCCCCGAGCCCAATACTAGCATACCCAAGGACGCAGGAGAAGGAGAAAAGAAAGATACAACCAATGAACAGGTAGTCATCGGTGAAGAAAAAAAAGATGGATATAACACCGCAAAAGATGCACAAATAAAAGATACAAAAGAAGTGCAAAAAGAGAAAGATGAGAAAGATAAGAAGTTGATACCATGCCTAAGGACACCAAAGGTGAAGCTGCAGATACACCGAAGGTAGATAAGGAGACATCTTTAGACAACCAACATGCAAACACTGAATAGAAAGAAAAAGGTACAACACCATAGAAGCCATCAAGTAGCACATCAGACCAAGTAGAGAAGCTGGCTATGGTTTTACATACAGGTGCATCACAAAAGAAGAAGAATAAAATCAAGAAGAATAAGTTGGAGGTCACACTTGATGAGATCATAGAAATACCAAAGTGTGATCCAACTACTTTAGATTTTGAATCACTGCAAGAATATGGAGAAATTTGTCGAAGCAAATCTTTGCAAGAAAAGCTTAAAAAGCAACACCGAGACTCCTTAGTACTAGAGACCACAAGGAATATCTTAAATTAGATAGTTCCTGACATAGATGTTGATCACAATGCCCCCATCTTGGATCAACTTGTCATTCTCACCGATGTCATCACAACACTGAATGTGGATGCAGAAAAGGATATTGGGGAATGAGCATAACAAAAGTTCCAATATAAATTGACAGAAAAGATCAACCAAGAAGTGGTAGAAAATAAGGTAAAGCTTTCAAAACTGACAAATGAATTAGATCCAATCATTGCTGAAGCTATTTCCTTAATTCAAAAGCTATGCACTTTGGATAAGTTCACTAAGGATAATAGTGATAAGATTGAAAAGATTGATTCCAATCTAACTGCAAGTGAAAATATTCTAACCACATATGGAAATGCAATCAAATTGCATTATGAGAAGATAATTGAAATCAAGAGGTTAAGACAAGGACTTTGGGAAGAATAATCATAGCTTTGAGAAAAGGTTACTGAGCTACAAGCTCAAATTTTACCAAACCTCACACTTTTGCAACATCACATACATTCATAAAGACAACTAATTTCCACTCTCGAGATGTCTGTGGAAGACAACATCTACGATATGCATGTCAGGATCACACTAGAGCATATGGATCTTGAGAATCTCAAGGAGAAATGGGAGAAGAAGATGGAGGAAATGAAGACCTCTCACTCTCATATTTTTGATAAGCTATAGGTATACACCTTTCCCCTTACTATCAAAAAATAGGGAAAAGAAAAATGATATGTACAGAGCATGTAGTAAAATGGGGAAAAGGAAGAGATAGTATAAAGACAAGTGTACATACACATATACCATACTATACTGACATATGCATAGGGGGAGTCATGAAATGACTAAGTTATATACATGGTGTACATACTAAACACTTTAGTATTTTCCACATATCATTTTTTGATACTAATGTCAAAGGGGGAGATTGAGGACATAAGTTTTTCCATTAGTATGCAAAAAGAAAACAATTTTTTAAACCATCGGTTACACTACACCGAAAGTCAAGTTTCAGTTTAGATCGAAATTGCTAAGTATAAGGAAACTCGATGACACACTTTAAGAGTGTAAACCAAAAGTGCAACCTGAAGATAATACAGAGGAACCGGATGAGCAAGTTACACTATAAACTGAAAGAGAATAAACATAGGAACCCGATAGAGAAAGGGAACCTGAAAGACAAAGGAACACCAAAAAATAGTCAAACTGATTTTAGAGCAAACCAAGCATCAGACAACGAAAGTCAGTTATATCCCGAGAAAAGTGGAGCTGACTTCCACATCAGATAAAACACTCATGTTCTATATTTAGAGTTTTGATTTGTTTTAAATCCATTTCTTGAGGAACAAGAAACATTATTGTAATTGTTTTAATCAGTCTAACTGATTAAAAACATGCATACTAGGATATCAAGGTCAAGTTGTAAACCTTTGATCATAGGGTTAGTTTTGTAATTTGTGAAACTTTATTAGATCAATCTATTATATAAATAGATGTAGTAATCATTCAATTGAATCAATGAGAGGATGAATTTAGCCTATGAGCACATCTATGGATCAAACTAAGAGTTTCAAGAAGCAGAACAACAAAAGATGAATTTGGTTATCAAGAACCAAGAACAAAGGCTACAGAGCAACAAATGTATTAATCAATCACATTAGGTGATACTTTGTACATGTAATCTTGAATGGATCTGTAATCAGCAATTGTAGATTGCATACACTCATGTCAATGAGTATTTTTGTCTACATTCTAACAAGTGTAGCAAATAGAAGAAATCTTTTCAAGAAAGGTGGATTTGACAATCCTATTGTAAATCTCTTAATCGAGTGCACACTAAACAATGTTGCTAAAGCTCTTAACAGAGTAGACCTTAACCAGTCTCCACATAATACTCCTAACAGGGTAGATCATCAAAAGTGATCAAAACTGTAAGCCTTAACCGGCCCCTTCCAATCTGCAGATAGTGAAGTTTTTGTGGGTGTCATCCCCACCGTAGTTTTTACCTTCTAACAGGGGTTTTCTACATTACCATATCTTATGTTATGTGTTATTAAATTTCATGGATACTTCTATGAGTAACAAATTAAGAAGTGTCACTTTTCTCCTTTCCTCTCTAGTTGAAGTGGTGGAAACGATATGTGGATGACACCAACATTTGTTGGCCGCATGGCATTAAGAGCTTAGAAGAATTTCATGCCCACCTCAATAGCATATCCCACTGCATTTCCTTCACCAAGGAATTGGAAACTAATAACCAACTCTCATTCCTTGACATTCTTCTCATAAAGAAACCTGATGGCTCTCTTGGTCGTCAAGTTTATTGCAAAGCCACCTATACCGACTGCTACCTCCACTCATCTTCTCATCATCACCCCAGCCAAAAAATTGGCAATCTTAAGACCTTGGCCATGAGGGCTTATCACATTTGTGATAAGGATAATATTGGCCAAGAGCTGGTCCATCTCTATCATGTCTTCAATCTTAATGGGTACACCAGCAAACAGATTTCTAGAGCTTTCAACAAAAGCCAAGTCTCAGTTTCTCTCTAGTGCTAAGCCATCCCAACCTCATGCCCTTCCTTGTGCTTCCATCTCTTTCATTGAAGGAATTTCCCATAAAATCACCAAGATTCTTCTCAAGAAAGGTCTTTGGTGTGCTTTCAAGCCTTTCTCTTTGGTGAAGAATCACATCTCGCCTCTGAAAGACCAAAGGGACATCCTGCTATATGTTGGAGTTTACAAGATTTCTTTCTCTTGTTGTACTCCCTATATAGGGGAAATAGAGCATTCAATTTGCACCAAAATCAAAGAGCATAGTGCAGATATTAAACATGAGCAGACTCTCAAATCAGCTCTAGCCAACCATTCCTCTTCCACCAAACACCATATTTGCCTTGAGAACACCTGTGTCTTATGCAAAGAAGATAACTTCTTCAAAAGAAAATTATTGGAAGCCATCAAAATCCTGAATCACTTGACCAACCTTAATCGTGATGATGGTTGGAACGTTAGTGTTTCATGGCGTCTGCTTTTATCCAATCTTTGCTAATCTTTTTCTTCTCTCCCTATCTCTTCATTTTTCCTCCCCCCAGCCTGTGCTCCTTTCTTCCCCCTCCTTTTCTTTTGGTCTTTTCTCCCTATTCCCCCGTCCTCTCCTTTCTTCCTCCCCTCAGTCCCTTGGCACATTTTGTCCTTTTTGTATCTTTTTTTTTTTGGGTCTCTTTGTCATTTTTCACTTGTGCCACACACACACACACACACACACACACACATATTCTTTCTTTTATATTTGTATATATGTATCTATATATACTTTCTAGCATATATAATTGTAATTATATTCTTATATATATATATTTATAAATATATTCTTATATATCTATAAAGAATATATTTACAATTATATTTATAATTATATATACATAAGAATATATTCACAATTATATATGCTATTTATTTAATTTTTTGAGAATATATATATATATATATGTTCATTCTTTTATATTTGTATATATATATGTATATATATACTCTCTAGCATATATAATTGTAATTATATTCTTATATATATATA
>MU223935.1:4378757-4402947 GCA_018584345.1 Thuja plicata | reverse complement strand
TTTCAGTCTTCTGCCTCTTCTTCGACATCTGGACAGGATTTTGGACAGGGTCATGCATTACGGGCATCTGTTGCATCCCCTTCACAGGTCCCTTGGATACTGGATTCAGGTGCTTCTCACCATATGGTCTCTTCTCAGGATTTATTCTCTTCTTTTGAGACTTCTCCTATTCCTCATATTCTCATGGGGAATAACATTATACAGACAGTCTGCGGGACAGGTTCAGTCAGCATTCAGGATGGCACATTCAATGATGTATTGTATGTTCCATCTCTCTCTGCAAACTTTCTCTTGATTTATTAGATTACATGCAGTGGGTCAGGGAAGACAGTTGAGTTCATGGCCGATTCAGCCTTCATCAGGGATAGTGTGACAGGAGGCA
The DNA here is from genome assembly GCA_018584345.1 of Thuja plicata. Lineage (NCBI taxonomy): Eukaryota > Viridiplantae > Streptophyta > Pinopsida > Cupressales > Cupressaceae > Thuja > Thuja plicata. The sequence goes on along the minus strand of MU223935.1, from coordinate 4,402,565 downwards.
TTATTACTACAGGGATAGTTGATCATTCCTCATGTCTCTACATCTTTTCTCACTTTGGTCCACCATCTCCATTGTCGGAGCACAGCTCTCCTCTTTCGAGAGAGCATCATGTGGTGCAGTCAGGTCACTTGAACCTCTGTGTTGTTCCTGAGACCAGTGTTGTGACTACCATACCACATCCTGAGGTGTACTTTTCTCTTCAGCAGGATTCTTCTTCAGCACTGCTTGACCCTCCAGCTCCATTCATCGAGCCACCAGGTGCAGTTGTTGAGGATTCTTCAGAGGACACTCATCTCCTCTCTCATGACAGTGTCAGCACACCTATCATACCACTTGCATTGGGGATTCCCTTTCAGGATCCTTGTGTCTTCTCATTTGAGCATCAGCTCGGCCTTCCAGTGACACCTCATCTTTCGAGGTCACCTCTTCCGCACCCACTGACTTTCACTCCTCTGCATTAGATTCACAGTGGTTTGTTCATTGCTCCAGGGGTTCTTTCATTCTGGGGGGGCTTTGGAGCCTCAACCCTATCTCATGGGGGGGGTTAGCTACACGCATTGTACTACTGGCTTTGAGAGAGTCTCTTGAAGTCATTCCTTTTGTCTTTGCTTGCTTTTATATTTCTTTTTGGGGTAGGGTTTTTCCCACTGGGTTTTCTCTATTTCCCCGGTCTACAGAGATTTCTTTGTTGTTGGGTACCTGATCAGGCCTTGTTGCCGGGACCCATTTCCTACTTTCTTAGCTGTGCTAGGTTGCTTACCTCCTGAGCTTCACTTAAGGGGGGGTGTTAGAGTAATCAGTTAGTCCTTACTCTTTTTCTCTTAAGCTATCTCTTAGGTGCATATAATTAATACTTTATATTAATTTTATTGCACAACCTAGCTTTTATGTTTTTAGGGTTTCATTCACCTTTAAGGTTGAATGCTTGTATTTTGTTTTTTCATAACATAGAGAATGATTGTGACTCTTCTTTTGAGCATCTCTGTGTTCTGCTTTTTCATTTCTGTGCTTCTACTTTGTATCAGGTTATTTGTATGCAGGTGTATTTGGGTCTGTGGATTTGCATGTTTCTCAAATCCTATACATGTTTCTTTCCTTTCTTAGATTTATTGAGAACCAGCTGTGATCTAAAAGCATAATCAATCCCTTGTGGATTATAGTTATCATAATTTGACATTTCAAATGCAGTGAGTATGCCTATCAGATTTTCCAAATTTAGATTATTGTTAGGAGTACATCTCAATTCTTGAATTGCAGAAACTCTAATAGCATATACAAACCGTAAATTTCTCAGTACCTTGCTCATAATAGTGTTCTCATTAATTGTTCCATTATCCCCTCTAATGGAATTTACAACTTATTTTACTCTACCATAGTACTGAATAACATTTTCACTTTCTTGCATTTTCATCTCATCAAACTTACCTCTTAGACTTAATGATTTAGCTCTCAGCACATTTGTGTCTCCACCATAGACAATTGCAAGTTTTTCCCACATCTTCTTTGCATTTGTGCAGCTCTTTAGATCATCAAACTATGAATAGCTCAATGAGGAGGCGATCTCCAACATTGCTTGATTATGCTCTTGCTTTTCTTTTAGTTGTGCAACTATGAGAGGAGCAGTAGGTGGTACATAGGCATGTTCAATAAGTCTCTTAGCATCATCTCCAATACCAGCCAGATGCAGTTTCATCAAACTCTGCCATGTAGGGAAGTTATCTTTGTTCAGCTTAGGAACCTCCTTCTTATACATCTTGATCTTTTTTCTCCAAGTACCTTCAAAATATTTTCAGGAGACCAAAGCTCTAATACCAATTGTTAGAATGAATTTAGAATAACTGAGAGGGGAGGGGTGAATTAGTTATCCTCAGGTCTAGATGTAGCAAATAAAAACTTTCAGTATTTCAGATCCACTCGGCAGCAATAGCATAAGTCAACAACTTAATCATACAGTTTACTGTTAATTGAAATTTTCTTATAGAAACATAACAGTAAAACAAACCATAATAATTTACACAAGTTGACACAATTATTTAACTTGGAAACCCAATATGGGAAAAAACACCAGTAACATGCTATCAAGTTTTCACTCTTCTGAAGTGATGCCCTGTGAGGAGCCAACCCTGTTAAAGGTTACAATAACACACTGCTAGGGGTGACCTGGTTAAAGGATTTAATCACCCTATTAGGAGTGGTCTTGTTAGAGGACTTAGAACATTCCACCTAAATTTCACCTTGTTACAAGATTCATACAAATGACTGTTAAGTCAACCTTGTTAAAGGATTTAACTGATACAATGGTAAGAAAGTAATCAGTAGTTGTGATTTGATACATACAACTTAATTTCCAAATTTAGATCCAATTACAGCTCTAATGTTAACTTACTGGATAGCCTACACTGTCATTTCAACCTTTTGATCTGCTTGGAAATCTGTCAAGCAATCACACATGCAACTCTTTGCTTCTGTATTCAGCCTTCTCTACTAGATCATGCTAAATAGTAAATCAACTATGCAACTCTTTTGCATTCACATCCACTTCACATTCAGTAGCACACTACAACATACTAAATGAATAACCCCTTGAGGTTATCATATACCTCTCTATCTAGGTCAGATAAATCTTTTGCCGCTTAAACAATATTGTAGATCTTAGGTTAGGTCAGATCCAACAGATCATTCCATCTTTGTATTACATTTACTTCTCCAAAGTATTCTCTAATTAAATCTTGAAACCATGCATTAATTGAGGTTAACCATACATTAAATGACGTGGATCAATCTTTAATTAACATTACATATCCCAATAAAATCAACTAAGTCGGCCAAAGATCTCTAATCTCATCATTAATCCAATTACTGTAAGTCGGCCAACATCACTGTTTCCACTCAAAAATTTCAATGGTGCTCGGCATTGAACAAATTTTTCTTGTCACAAGCAACTTCACTCAGCACAAGAAACTTCCCTTAGCATAAGCAACTTTTCTCAGCACAAGCCAAACTTGCTCGACACAGAACAACCAAAAAAACTGTCTTTGAAAGATAAACAACTAATTACTTTGCCAAAGTGCCAACTGATCAAGTACCCTTTTAATTGCCTTAACTCAACCATTCACTTGGTCTTCTTGTTAAATATTCTTCATCATCAATAGATATGGTACTCAAACAGATAACAATAGTCTCACTAGTTAAGGTTTAACAGTAATGACAAAATAACAATTGCTTGCATTGTCACTCTCCAACATTCAGTGTATAGACTGCAGTACTTACAACTTCTTTCCAATATTTATGTGCAACATTTTTCTCCATCATTAGTGTTCTTTCACAGTCCATGATAGATATGTTCCTTCATTTAGCAATACCATTTTATGGAGGAGTCCTGGGTGTGGACATCTGTCTCTTTATGCGGTGAAGGATTATATCTAAGCTTAATTAGATAAATAATGGGGATAAAGGTACTAAATGTTTCTTCAGGTGCCTAAAGGATAAGCAATTAAGAGAGAAGATATAAAAAATCAATTTTGATGGCCATATTATTACTGATGATGAGGAGATTAGAAGAAATTTTTACACATTCTATAAGGATCTCTTCACCTCTAAAGATGTTGTCGATAATTGTGGAAGAGATAGAGGTCAGATTCATAGAATGATGCCCAAGAAAATTTGTGAGGTTGACTACCTTTTATTAAGAGAGGAAAACTTAGTCAAGGAAATTATAGAAGCCATATCCTCTCTTCAAAATGACAAAAATCTAAGAGAGGATGACCTCTCCATTGAATAATATAAGGCTAATATAAAATTGATCAACCTAGACCTATTCTATTTATACAAATAATCCCTCAACATAAGAACTCTAGGAAAAGATATCAATAAATAGATTATCAAGTTAATCCCTCAAGAAGGGAATAAGACCCTTATTAAAATTTGGAGGCCTATTACATTTCTTAATGTCTCCTATAAAATCCTAGCTAAGATGATTGAGAATATTCTTCCAAAATTCATTAGCAGTACACAGAATAGTTTTATAAAAGGAAGATTTATTGGAAAACCTTATTACAAGTTGGGAAGCTTTGGAGTGGGCTAGGATATCAAGCCAAGAGGCTACCATGTTTATACTTTATTTTGAAAAACCTTATGATAGAATAGAGTGGTCTTTATGGATGATGGTCCTTGATTCTTTTGGTTTTTCTAAGGAGTTTTGTAATATGGTGTGTACTTTGTTAAATTATGTTTTTACTCAAGTGGATGTTAATGGATATCTTACTCATGTCTTTCCTTTAGAGAGATAAATCATGCAAGATTTCCCTTTCCCTTATCCTATTTGTAATAGCAGTATATGCCCTTCATTTTTTTCTCAAAAGTGATATTGATTCACCAAGTATTAGAGGGATTACCCTCCCAAATGGAGATGACTTGATTAATATCCAATTTGTTGATGACATAGAACTATTTTTTAAGCTATATGAGGATAATATTAATAATCTTATTGTTAATTTAGATCTTTTATGCTTAGCATCTGGTGCAAAATCCTCTAAGGTTAATTCTAACTTGTTGGATTTGACTGATACTCCCCCAAGATAGTGGTCCAAAATTGATTTCCAATGGGGAGATCCTTCGAAATAGTTGGATATCATGGTATTCCACTTTTTGATTGTCCTAACTTAAAAGATATGTGGGTTTGGATTAAGAAAAAGATGGAAGGAAAGTTAGACAAGTGGGACAAACAATACCTCTCTTTGGGTGGAAGAATTTAAGTATGCTAAAAGATTCTCTCTTTATATAGCTCTTATTATGCATCTATTTGGTTTTTTAGTGGGTACCAAGTTAATGAAATTCAAAAAAGAATCAGAGCATTTTTATGGTCTGATAGAAAAGGAAATAAAAATAGTACTTAGTGAAGTGGTAATGGTGTATCATGGATAATATTTTAAGGGACCTAGGGCTAAAGGACCTCAGAATTTAAGGTATTGCATTGGCCACCAAATGTAATATAAAGGCTATAGAAGGAGACAAGCCATAGAAAGTTATTTTTAGAAATTGTATAGAACTTTTTTTTACAAATAATGGTAAAGAATGGTCAAGCATCTCTCTCAGAGTGGCATCCTTGTCGATAAATACAACTTCACTCATGTTGGGTTCAAGGTGTTTTAGAGTCTTTGGAAGGCTTGTAATATTGTCATGGAAAGGATTACCAACAATAACTTCCTAGCGAGAAAATATAAGCCTATTGGTTCCAGGTCTATATGGTGGAATCTAGAGCATAAAGGTAAACCTTTGGCACTACTACAAGGATGTTTAGTCGAGAAATGTTTTGAATTGGACATAAAAAAAAGTTCAAGGTTTTAATTATCAATGGAAACCTCATTGATTGAGCCTCTTTTATTAAGAGATTCAGCCTTCCCCAATCATAGTGGAGAACATACTCTATTCTTAGAGAGACATGAAAAATATCCAATACTCCGGTCTTATGTGTGAGAGATGATGGGCACTTCTCTAATTTTAAATGGTGTGATGATTTATTGTTATGCAATATCAAAACCATATATGTTTCTAGGACCCTTACCAATAGTCATTCCATTTATGATCATATTAATACTTACTATAATATTAATCATTGTGACTCTTTTTATAGAAAGAGTGTAGATGCCTAAATTTGATCAATGATTTTAATTAAATTTATCCTTATTAATTGAATTATTGATTAAATAATTATGCATTATTTAATTAATTAATGTTAACCTTCTAGTTAAATTAATTTAATTAATTAGTCTACAGTCCAATTAATCAAATGGCAATCTGTAACCATTTAATTAATTAAACCCTCCTTTTATCGTTTTAAATAAATACACTTATCTATTTAAATTAATTCATTTTATCCCTAACTATCCCACTTAGAATTAAATAATACATTAATTTTATTTGAGCACATGGATCCTAACTTTAACCCTCACCTAACCTCACTTCCCTAACCTAACCCATCCTTCTAACTTAGCCCAACCCACTTGCACACACTAATCCTCATGTAATAAAATACCTTCATTTTATTAATTAACCCTTCACTCATTCTCTCTCCTCCCATCACATCCTCCTAAATATCCTACTTTCCCACTAATTAATCCTAATCTCCCACCTAATCCACTTCCTAATCATTCTCACATTCTTAATCAACTTGGTTTAGCCACCCAAGTCAACTCTTGTCACATCAATCTCAATCCCCAAGCACATGTGTAAGGACCCACATGGGTCTCTTACACACTTGTCCCCTCCAAATAAATTTGTAATTCCTTTTTCACATCCTCCAACACCGTTAACATTCTCCAACCTTTCTTCCAACTTCCCAAAATGGTCACATTCCTCAAGGAATGGCCTTTGAGATTTGAGACAATATATGTCTTTATGGCATATCTTCCCAACCCCAAATGTCATCTCATCCTCTCTTATTGTGACACTTGTCACAATAAAATGCATTTGAGAAAGAAAATATATGTGCTCTCTCTTGGATGCATCCTACTCCTTCCCCATATTTGCATCTCAATCATTCATTCCTTCCTCTCTTTGCCTATTTTTTATTATTTTCATCCACCATTTATGCAAAGTTACCATGCCACTTTTAGATCAAAATCACAAAAAAAAATATCCTAATGTCAAAATCCTTCAAAATCTCAAACATTGAAGCTTGAGCAGACATATCAACCATCATCTTGGACAAATATGTTTCAAACAACTGTATTTTTTGTGCTTGTGCAAGTTTGGTGGGAATACGACTAGAATCGGAGGGAACGCACACAAAAAATTCTGGTAAAATATTTCATATTCTATTTTTTGTCATTTTTATTGATTTTTCTGACAGTCTTGTAGGAATGTTGTCACATTCCATGAGAATGCTTGTAAACAACTATATTTTGTGCATGTGCAAGTTTGGCAGGAACAAGGGAAGAACCGACAGAAATGCTTTAACATTTTTTAATTTAAAATTCATTCACACTTCAACTTGGTGCTTAACTAATTAACCTTGTATACTCAACACAGCATCTCACATTTTCAATTCGGTGCATTAAAATTAACAAAAATTAAAAATGAACAAGGCAATATAAATATTCCATTTTGGTGTATATAAAATTGAACCAGCAAACAACACTTCAATTGGTGTCATAAAAAGAATGCACTCGTGCTTGTTTGATTTTCCTAGCTTTTAGAAAACATATCCTTAACTTAAAATCAGATTAACACCATGTCAAAAGTATTTGATGTGCTTGCACATTTGTGTAGTGGACCTAATTACAACACACACTATCCTCTCCCCATGCTCTTGTGGTATTGTGTGCAAGAGAAAAGTGTTATTCACACCCTTTTTTTTAGAGATTCTTGTCTAGGAGGGAAGTGATCACCCACCAGAGAATGACCTCAAACTGGTAAATACCCTATCCAGAATACAAACAAGACTCTGAGTAAACTCTAGTCTTATCATGCCAAGCTCAAATGAGGTATGTTGATGATAGTTCAGATTGGGCGAATAGTGCATGTATAATATAAAATGGTGAGTAATGTTGGGAATGAAGATCACTCACCAAGGTATATTATAACATTAGGAATATCCCAAAGATCTCACCCTCAAAAAAATTTGATTAGAACAACCCAAAAAGGTTGCAAGGGATGCTAATGCAAGACCTAGATTCAAGGATGAGTTTTCTTTTAGGGGAGGATATTGTATTCCTTTGTTGATTTAATGATGTGTATGAACAAATTGATAAAATTAATATTATGAAAAAGGAAATGGAAAATAACAATGTATGATATCATATCTAATCTATAAAATTAAGTGTGAGAGGAAAATAGGAGGAATGAACTCACCTTAAAATAGGAAGAGGAAGATTGACCTTCAGATCTCAATTTAACTATTGTTGGAATGTCAGAATCAACTTTAATTACAGATCTAGAAACCTGATGCCTATAACTATTTTTGTGCAATTCTCAGCCAAGAAGTGTAGGACTATGTCAATTTTTCAAGACTATGTCAAGATCTAAACTTAGTCCCAGTAACTCTAAATCTGATGAAATTTTCCAAGGTTCCACAATTGTGTCTGAAGCTCCCAAATCTAGACTTGCAACTCCATAAATTGTTCTTGCACATAGAAAAGAAGGGGAAGTGCAAAGGGGTTTTCCTTGGTCAAACCCATTTATAGGAATCAACCTTGAACTGATATTGAAATTGCATAAAGGAAATTAATGTAAATAAGATAAATGTTAGATTCACCTTGCATGAAAAACACTCGTGAATGGATGTAGTAATCACTCAAATTTATGAAGATGCTTGAATGTGTTGATCTTGAAATAAATATAGAATCAAGGATGCCTTCACAACTGCATGGATCTACACTTTCCAATCATAGATATTGAATGAATATATACTTGATAACCTCAATAGAAAATGAGAGAAAATAAGAATGGATGTGTTGGTGTTTTAAAATATTTTACGCTTTATAATCTACCAATATACCTTTAGATGGATTTTGAAGAATGGTTAGTTCCAAATATGGGGAAATCTAATGTAACTCAACCAACTACAGGGACAAGACTTCCCTCTACACTTTTGGTTGTGCAAGACCAAGGAAGGTACACCTAATCTAGCTCAATATACAACACCTTACAACTCTCTCTGGATTTAAAATAGTAGAAAATGGTAAGAAAGTACAAAATGATAACCACTGATTCATGGACTCTCAATTACCATGAAGAACATACAACCCACAACCATAATACTTAAAAGGATTTTGAAATGGTTTTTATTTAAACTTTGCATAATATAGCCAAACCCAATCAAACATGTATCACTATAGAAGGTACTAATTCCATATCAGTCATTCATCCCTTGGGAAATATCTCTAATGTAGATGCAGAACACACAAACCAACTATTGTCAAAGATTCAAAGCCATAAATATAACTAACCCAGACCAAACGCTTCTTATAAATTCCTCGTGCAGACCAAATGAATCTATGTCTTATCCAGAGCAATATTTAATTTGATCCTAGATCAAAACTAAGGAATAACAACATACACATAGATAAAATCTATGCAATGAATCGGAAAATTCACAACTCAAGAAATACGCACAAAGGAGAGACTTGAATTTGGAATATTTATATTAAGTATGAAGAATTATATTCTAGTATAAATATGATTCAAAATATACGCCACTTCAATAAATGCAAAAGACCTAAAACTTTCTATTCTATATTGACACAGTCTAGATACAAATTTTTTATATCCCTGACTAGAAACATGTATACAACTTGATCACTCAATGTTTTTCTACCCTTCCTAATTTTTCAGCCCTTTCTAAATGATCTTGGAAATCCTTTTATAGAAAAATGATTGCAACAAGGATCAAATCATTTAGGTCAAGAGCTAAAAACCAAAACCCTAATGACCTGCATGAAAGAAAAAAATAAGCAACAGAACCAACAAGTGATTTATTACAAGATAATTTCTTATTGGACCACATGGCCTTTGCAATAACTCCAAAATTGTTCTTATTGGCCAAGTAAAACCTTTGTCTTTATTCCTTTCTTCACAATCTGATTTATGGTTGTCGATCACCTTGGGATGTTGGAGAATAGTCCCCTAGGGTTACAAAAGATTTGCAAATTTGATCATAAACCTCAAAACATCACCTCTCAACATAAATGCATTTTGAGCTATCAAATTTCCACCCTTCGGCACCCCACAATTGCATAAATGCAATCCAAGAGATCATATTTATCTATATACTCTCCTACAGCATAAAAAATAGAGCCACCACTTCAAAACCCTCTAGAAAATATTTAAAAATTCAAATATATGCTATAAAGGTCATCCCTAGTGTGGAAAACACCATCGACAGCCCATATCAAACTTTATATCCATCTTTAAAACATATCCATCGATCATCCTTTAAAACACCTACAAGCCTGGGAAAATGAAACACTTAAGCCCAATCAATGACTGCTTGGATATCCACGTGGCACTACATTACTAGCCTCAGAAATTCTTTATCTTTCTTTACCCACACTGACCGACCTAGATAGATGTCACTCAGGCATGATCCTATGAAGAGTATCCATCATGCAACTCATGATCAATCCATCATGCCTATTGTAGGATTGAATCAGATCTACTTCACCTTTATCATTCTTTGAAAACCTAGACCCATGATCTCAGATGGCTACATGTCAAACAGGCATGATTCTATGATGAATATCTTTAGTGCATCTTCGCATCAAAGCATCACACCATCCATTGGATTTTCTCAGATCTGCATGACACTTTACCTTTCAGCCCCACTTAGGCGTGATCTTCGATGGACACCTGTCAGCAAGGCATGATCCTGTGATGAATAAATCATCCTCATCTTCTATTTGTGGGATTGCACACACTGTTAGATTAATTCATATTTGACCTCACATTAACTTCTTTTAGGCTTTGAAACCATCAGCCCCACAACCAAGACTGGACATGTGGCATTCAAGTGTGTTTCCTTGAATAATAAACATCATGCAGCTCCTATTCTAGGCATTATGCCTATCATTTGATTAAATCTGATCTGTCTGACCTTTATTTTACCTTCTGCTTTGATCATGACCCACTATGTGCTACATGTCATAAAGGAGTGTTTCCATGATGAATAAAGAATAGACATATTTTGATTAAGGAATCACGCCAACTATTGGATGAAATCAAATCTAACAAACAATATATCTTTTCAATGCACCTAGACCCACGATCACATATGCTGTGTGTCAAAAAAGTATGATTATGTGGTGGATAAACAAAAAGCATCTCTACATCAAGGCATCACACCATCCATTAGATCAAATATGATCTGACTATCCTTTATGTTCCTTTGGCTCTACATTGGTCCCACCACTTTCCACGTGTCACATAGGTGTGATGTCATGAAGGATATCCTCCCTACAAGTTTTGATCCCAGAAATGCGCCAACCGCTCGATCAACTCAGATTTGACCTAAATTTATCTTGCTGCTAGCTTAGAAGGAGAGGGCCCCATGATCTTAGAGTGGACACTTGTTGCCTAGGCATGGTTCCTTGAAGAGTAAAATGGATTCATCTTTTGATCACAGGACCACGCTCTTTGTCAGATCAAAACACACCTACTCGACATCTGGTAAAGCATAAAACACCGCGGGGACTTTTAACTTAGGAAATATTAAAACAGGCCCCACTAGGACTTAGGAGTTAAAAGGAATGACCCCCCACACAATGAATTAAGGATCATGGGTTAAAATGACTTAAGTGGTTCCTAAAAAAGGTAACAACATTTTATAAAAAATATAGACGACCTAGGGTTTTTAACCAAAATAGAACCAAGGGTTTGGAATCAATGAAAAATAGGGTTTAAGAACCACGCTCAAACATTGTATAAACATGAGCATGACTCAGAACCATGGAAAATTTTGCATTCCTAATAGGATGTATGAAACTTCTTGCTTGCTTGTTAATTCCTCTACTTGGCCATCATGGGAGAGAAATTCACATCAATGAGAGAAGATTTCCTTTTCTTGAATGGATCTTGAAAAAATGGAGACTTGGAGATCTTGAATAGGATGCTTGCCTTCAAATCTTGAATCCAAATCCCCAATTGCATAACAACTTGAATGCTTGATGGAGAGATTGCAATTGCTTGATCTCTTGATTTCATGTCATGGAAAATGAGAGGATTTGATGTCCTTTTATACTCATTTTGGGATTTGATTTTTTTCAAGGTCGATCACAATTAAAAACCTTAGAAGAAAACCCCTCTATCAGGCCCTGGGCCAAATTTGGGCTCAAAAAGTAAGGACTAAGTTGAGATTTCAACTTGGTCTAGGTAAAATTACCTCAAAATTTGTTAAGATCTAGGGGAGTGTGATAAAATGTAGAGAGAGAAATTACAGATTGCTGGGATCAAGCATAATTATCATTCAAACCTTGAAATCACAAAAATGAGGTGTAATAGGTCTTAGAGCCTCCAATTATGGGTGCTAACATTTTAGGATGATACATTTAGCTCCCACTTCAGCGTGAGTATGAGATAAACTCATGCTCAATGTAAAGTAGATCAAATGCATATGAATGATCTCACCATTGTCAAGGAGACAAAGAAACATCAAGCCCCCATGTGACTTAAGCCTTCATTAAATCCAAAACCAAGATAAGATATGCATCACTTGAAAGAGAGAAGGAAAGAAAGAGAGAGAAAGGGTGTGATCACTAGCCCAGTAAGAGATTGTCTGACTGTGAACAACGCAAGTGGAAAGTGCCACAAAAGATGGAATTGAATGGTTTAGTAAGTTGTATTATGCTATTCAATCCACACAAAAATATCAAGCTTTAATGAAATCATTGAATGTTGGCATATTGGCATGTTGGATGTGTTTTAATTGATGTCAACATATCAAAGAAATTAGAGGAATCAGAAGAATTGATCAAAAGATTTATTTTTTTTGTTGCTAACCTAACTGTTGCAAGTTAGCCAATGGAACATGATGCTCATAGGTTTGGTGAGGATAAAATATTACACATATTAGGTATTGCATGTGGGAGATTTTTGAAGAAGGTCAGTTCTTAGTCCACTCCAAGTTTTAGATGATATCATGAAGATTTTAGCATGATTCAAGGTTAGAATTTGTAATTGGCAGATAGGGTGACAAATAGTGTTGACAAGAAGATAGAAAGAAGTTAGGCACACAAAATCAAGTTATAATATCATGGATTGAATCTAGGAGTGTGTTTGGGACATACTAAGATGTCTTTCATTCAGAGGGTTTGTACTTTAGAGGTCTGCATGACATATTTTTATTGTCTCTGAGACTTGTTGACAATGTTCTTGAGGTTCAGTAAAAAAGGGTTGTCAAGTCCAATGGCTGTGATGGATTTATGTGTTTGGGTGTTTATCATGATTCTATAGGATGTTCTTGAAGTATTTTCTTGATCATTTGGCAATACACATGGATCATAAGGATCAGATTGGTGGAATTTTTGGTCAATAATAATATTTTTATTATTATCTTTTGTTCTTGGCTGACTTAGTTGGTAAATCATATTGTACGAGTGCTAAATCATGAAATATGAGAGATTTATGATATCTAGGTGGTTGGTATAGGTGATCACCATGATTTTATAGTTAGAGATGAATTTTAAACATGAGATTTGGTGCGTTGATTTGAAGAGATGATGAACTAGGTTTTGTCGACCTAGTCCTTGATATAAGACAATGAATTAGGACAAAATCAGTGGGTGTGGAAGTGAAAGATTGGTTATGAATGCTAGAGATTGCTTGTAGAGAATTAGGTGAGATCTCTTAAAGGATAAATTTCTCATCTCAAGGAATCAAGGAGAATTTGAGCAGAGATCATTGTTGTACTTCAATGGAACTGACTTTGGCATAAGGTAGATATTGTTATCCAGTTCACAAACATTTTAGATCATTGTAGTGATCAAATTGTAAGGTAGTGAGCCTTCCTTAGGTTTGTAGCCTGTGGATTTCTCATTTGACCAGTGATATATAGGAAGTAATCTTGAATGCGTGTGCATTCCCCATATATTGTAATAGGTTTACACTTTTAACAAGATATTTACTTATTATGGGTATTTATCCGCACCATGGTTTTTCCCCTAACAGGGTTTCTACAATAAAAATCTTGTGTCAAATTGTGTGGATGTGATTCTAATTTGAGGATGCATGCATATTTAATTTTTAAGTAATCAAATCAGAATTTAGGGTATCTAAGTTTAAGGATTTTAAGGACTAAGGGTTTGAATTTTGAAGTTTTGGGAACAAGTAGTTCACACCTCCCTCTTAGTTGTTCACTGCCATATTATCAACAATTTCTATCAAAGCTTTAGTCCCTTGAAGGAAGCCTAATAACTTGAGGGAGATCAGATATGAAAACTTACAACAAGGATAGTCCAAGGTTTGAAGGCATAAACTAACCCATATGGAAAGGTCATATGATCACTCATCAAAGATGCATTGGAGAAGATTAATGGACTAGCACAAAGAACTCCTACTCTCCTCCTGCAAATCTTTCTATGGCTACATAAGATGAGAAGAAGAAATTTGAGTATAATACCATAGAAAAGGAATCATTGTTAAGTTCCCTATCAGATACAGAGTACAAAAATGTGATGGAATTGGAGACTGGTCATCAGATTTGGAAAAATCTTGAAACCTTTCATAAAGGAGATGCATGTGTCAAGTAAGCCATGTTATAAAGCCTAAAAGGAAGGTATGAATCCTGGATAATGCCTAAAGATGAGAATATCAACTCTTGCATGTTGAAGATAAATGAATTAGTTTGTAGCATTAGATGTGTTGGTGGTGTATTGGATGAAGGAGAGATTGTCTCAAAGGTGCTGAGATCTTTTCCTCCTTACAAGAGAAAATTTGTTTCTATTGAGGAAATTGAAACTGGTGTTGTTGTGACAAGAGATACATTAATTGGTAAGTTATCCACTTTTGAAATGAGTGATTTTGGTTATTCTTTACCCAAAGTTGAATCATCCTTCAAGGCTGCAATATTAGGAAGAGACATGCATAGATCAAATCAAGGTGAAGGAGCTACAAGAAGAGTATCAAGATTTGAAAAGGAGATGAGATAAATTGAAGAAGAAGAGAAAGAGATTTAGGAATTGGAAGCACTGGTTGCAAAGAGACTATCAAAAGGATATGGTAAGTACAAAGGAAAAATTCCTTTAAATGCTTTTTTTGTAAGAAGATAGGACATTATTCCTCTAGATGTCCAGAGATATTTCTTAAGTATAAGTCTTATAAGTCTAAACATGATAAAAACATGTAATTATGTTGCTAATTGTTAATTTTTGGATCAGATTTATGCCCTTTTAAATTTTCTCATATTAATTCAATATATATATATAATCTCAATATATATAATATATATTTAATCACTATATATATATATATATATATATAGTAATATATATATAATTATATATCCACTGTTTATATTATTATCAACTTTCTGCAACTGTTGAATAGCATGTATATTATTTATTATTACAAAGTAATAATATTTGCAAGTACAATTTATCAATCTGTTAATAACCCTGTTATATTTTCCTTGTATGTGCTTCATGGAAAATATATATAACTTGAACCCACTATTTCTGTTCTTAACACTTATGAATTTCTGTGTATGTAAGAAACAGTTCATTCATCATATTTATATTGATTGTAACTTAATGAAGAGTCACGTCTATGATAGACGTGACTCCCTAAGGAGTCATGCCTATCATAGACGTGACGGTTCATCATAGTGCATGCTTAATAAACTATCGGCGAACTCATATAACATATACCGTTCCATAATTATAAGTCTTTGGTAACATACGGTTATGTAATGTTGTTTTACCAATACAGTGAATCGTGGTTTAATATATCCATAACATAGTCGATGTTTTATATAAACCGATACCATTCGGTACTATCAACATTAATATGAATTGCCAATATAAACCGATATCAATAACAATCGGTATTTGATGTTTAGCATTTCAAATATGTAAACATTAATATATATGTATATTGATATATATATATATATATATATATATCATTATTATTTATATATATATATTAATAACATTATCTCATAATAATTTTATATATGTATATTAATATATATATAATAATATCATTATTATTTGTATATATATATATATTAATATGCATATATAGAATAATATAATGATGTCTATTTAATTCAATGCTAAGATCATTTTATCTGATCGAAGCTATAAACATCAACACTAATGACGAAGGGGTCATAGATGATGAATCTGATAATGTTAAGAATGATGATGAAATTGTGTATGTTTCTATTAAAGATTATGAATCTAAATCTATAGATCCTATGCCTAACAATTCTACTAAATATGTTGTTGAGGAAAAGGCTTTAGTTGCCCAAGTTATCAAAAGGGATGAATGAATTATTTATATTGGTTTCTCTCATCATATGACTGGTGGCAAGGATAAATTATTAATCTTTGAGAGGTATGATGGTGGAATGGTAAGATGGGGAGATAATTTTGGTGGTATGATCAGAGGAAGATGATCTATCTCATTAGATGATAAGACTACAACTGAAGATGTGTTATATGTATAAGGGTTAAGGCACAATCTTATCAGCACTAGACAACTAATGGACAAAGCATATTGATTGCATTTAAGGGATGCCAGATGCAAAATTGTGAATGACTGTGGAATAGAGATTGATATTTGTTCAAAAACAAAAGGTAATGTTTTCTATTTGAATAGTGGTCAAAAAACATGTTTGATTGCATAAATTGATGGAAGTTGGTTATGACACAAAACACTATGTCATGTGAATTTTTATAATATTGTGACATTGAGTTCTAATAATGTTGTTAGAGATTTACCTAAATTGAAGAATCTTGTCAATGCTACTTGGAAGGAGTGCCAACTAGGTAAGAAAATGAGAACTAATTTCAGATCTAAAATTGAAAATTCTAATAGACTACTTGATCTAGTACATACTGATTTGTGTGGACCAAAAAAGATAAGAAGTATGAAAGGTGATAGATATTTTATGCTACTTATTGATGACTACTCTAGAATGGTTTGGGTTACTTTCTTGAATGAAAAATTCTAAAGAACTTGATAAGTTCAAGATATTTAAGAATATGGTTGAGACTGAGACATGATTAAAAGTGAAGTGTATGAGATCAGACAAAGGTGGTGAATTCACATCTAGTAAGTTCAACTCCTTTTGTGAAAGACATGGAATTAAGAGGCAGTTCTCAGCCCTACAGACACCACAAAAAATGGAGTTGTTGAAAGAAATAACAGTTCAATTATTTATACTACAAGAATCATGATGATGGAAGGTAAATTTCCATAGATGTTTTGGAAAGAGGCATTGAGAAGTTTAGTTTACACTCTTAATTGAGTAAATATAAAAGGAGATACAGGCAAGACAACCTATGAACTTTGGTGTGGAAATGTTCCTACTATTAAGTACTTTAGGATCTTTGGAATCAAATTTTATATCAAGAGAGATGAGGACATTAGAAATTTTGATGCCAAATATGACGAAGGCATATTCCTTGGATACTCTACTAAGAGAAAGGCCTATAGATGTTACAAAAAAAAGATTGAAAAGGATAGTATAGAGTGCAAATGTAAAAGTAGAATTGCAAGTTTATCAAAATTAGGTGGATATGATTCAAATGATCAGAATGCTAACATGTTTCATAGAGATCTACAAAAGGAATAGATCCAATTCCAAGGAGACACAATGAATCAAATTGATGAAGCATATATGAGTGAAGGGGATGAAGTAAAAAGGGATGAAACAAGATTAAAAAAACCAAGGTATGTCAGATTAAATCATTCTAAATATAAAATCATTGGAGATAGGAATAAAGGTATTCAAACAAGAAGGAGAATTACTAAAGAAAAGGTATGCCTAATTTCACAAGTTGAGCCAAAAGATGTCAAGGAAGCTTGTAAGGATGAAAATTGGTACAAGGAAATGGAAGAAGAGTTGACACAAATTGAGGAAAACAATACTTGGATTCTCGTTCCTAGGCCTATAGAAAAAAATGTTATTGGCACCAAATGGGTACTCAAAAATAAGCTAAATGAAGATGGAGATGTGGTGAGAAATAAAGAAAGATTGGTTTGTAGGTTATGCACAAATGGAAGGTATTGATTATGTAGAAACATATGCACTGATGATCATATTTTGTCATTAGTATGCAAAGGAAACAATTTTTGAACCATCGGTAACATGATCACCAAAAGACAGGTTTATAGTGCTACCCGACACAACAGTTCACAGAGGTCACCAAAAATGATAAGTGAACTATCACCGATAGAATGGTTATAGTGTAAATCGACAGACAATCTACAGAGCAACCCGAGCACCATTCTACCGAGAGACAACTATAATTCTGAGAAATGTGGATCTGAGTTACATGTCAGATAAAACACTTGAGTTTTATATTTAGCTTTAAATCTTATCTTTAAAACCATTTCTTGAGGGACAAGTAAAGCACATGTAATTGTTTCAATCAATCTAAATTTTTGTAAACATGTAAACTAGGAGATCAAGGTCAAGTTGTAAACCTTTGATCATAGAGTTTTTATTGTAAAGCGTGAAACCTAGATAGGTCAATATATTATATAAATAGATGTAGAAAACAATTAGACATTAATGATTGTAAAGACATCTATGGATCAAATACAGAGTTTCATACAGAAGGACAACAAAAGATGAAATCAGCTATGAAGAACAAGATTCAAGGCTACCAAGCATAACAAAGGTATTAATCAATCACTAAAGGTGATACACATACATTGTGACCTTAAAGGATTTGTACTCAGCAATTCAAGATTGCATATAATCAAGTCAATAAGTATTTTTAACTGCATTCTAACAAGTGTAGCAAATAGAATAAATCCTTTAAGAATGTGGATTTAACAATCCTTATGTAAATCTCTTAAATGAGTCCACACTAAATAGTGTTTCTAAATCTCTTAACCAAGTAGACCTAACCAGTCTAAAATGTTACTCCTAACAGGGTAAGATCATCAGAAGTGATCAAACTTGTAGCCTTAATCGACACCTTCCATGCTGTAGATAGTGAAGCTTTGTGGGTTTCATCCCTATCGCATTTTTTACCTTCTAATAGGGGTTTTATACATTACCAATTCTTGTGTTATGTGTACTTCCATTTCATGAATGTTTCTATGAATGTTTACATGCAATTAATTTTATGATTTTATATTACATGCATAAGATAGAAAAGAATCTATGATTGGTAATGCAAGGAATTGATTACTAAAGGTTAAAGGTTCATTGATAAAAAAAATTTAAGGGTACTGATTCACCCCTCCCCTCTCAGTACACACCATTCCATTATTCCAACAACCTGTGACAAGATTGGAAGCAGTAAGACTATTTATTGCATATGTTGAACATAAGAAATTCAAGGTATACCAGATGGATGTCAAATCTACTTTCTAGAATTGAGAATTAGAAGAAGAGGTATACATTGAACAACCAGATGGATTACAGCTAAATGATCAACCAAACATGGTATGTTTATTGAAAAAGGCTCTATATGGACTAAAAAAAGCTCCTAGATCTTGGTACTCAAGATTGGATAAGAATATACCTAAGCTTGGTTTCAACAAAGGTAATGCTAATAACAATTTATATTTCAATATTGATAATGAGAAATTTCTAATTGTTGAGGTTTTCTAATGACATTATCTTTGCAGGTAATGAAAAGTTAAGTGAAGAGTTTTCCTTAGAGATGTAAAATGAATTTGAGATTTCCATGATAGGAGAAATGATTTTTTTCTTAGTATTGCAAATTATTCAATCAGATGAAGGAATATTTATATTACAAGACAAGTATGTGAAGGATTTGCTGAAGAAATTTTGTTTTGATGACTCAAAACTAGTGGGTACACCTATAGTGACTAGATAAAAAATAAGAAAAGATGATGAGACTCCAAAGGTAATTCACTCTAGATATAGATTAATGATTGGTGGCTTGTTGTATCTAACTCATACCATACCAAACATAATGAATGTAGTCTGTGTAGTTGCAAGATTTCAAGTAGAGATGAAGAGAAATCCTGAGATTGCAGTCAAGAGGATTTTTACATATTTGAAAGGGATAATTGACCTTAGGATATGGTATTCAAATATTTTACCTTGTGTGTATATATAGATGCAGATTGGGATAGATTTATTGATGATAGAAAAATAACAAGTGGTGGATCATTTTTCTTTGGTGGTAGACTGGTCTCTTGGATGAATATGAAACAAAATTGTACTTCACAATCTACAGATGAGGAATAATATGTTTCTGCTTCTATAAATTGCACATAGGTAGTATGGATGAAACAAATGTTGTCTTCTATTAGAATTGTCTTTGATGAACATATTATTATCTATTGTGATAACTCAAGTGCTATAAAAATTTCAAAAAATCTAGTGCAACACTCAAAAACAAAGCATATTTCAATCAAGTTCCATTTATTAAGGGAGAAGGTAAATGAAAAGAAGGTTGGAATACATACCTAGCAAAGAAAAAATTGTTGATATATATACCAAACCCTTTCCTAAGGAGACATTTGAATATCTCATAGGCAAGTTAGGGGTCATTTCCCCTCCTCATCAAAACTAAATGATGTTGGAAGATGCTTTAATCTAGTGAGCATAAAATTTCATCTTCAAAGTTTGGGTTGATGTAAGGAGGATACTATTGATGCAGAGCATCGATTGGATTCCTTCAAATCTGGATGTTAATACTTTCCTTCTTTATAAACATTGATTTAGAGGCTCGTAATCCATTGGGTACTCAAACAATACATCAACTTTACATTGTCTTCATTATTATTGCTGACACAAACTCATTAATGGGTATTTTACCTTCACCATAGGTTGGGAGTGAATCCACATATGTGTATATTATGTTTGCCACATTTTCTGTTAGCAAATGTTGAGCATAGAATAGAATGATCTTCGACTATCGTTATAAGATAGTCTTCGCTAGTTGTTATGGAATAACATTCCCCATCTTCGGCCGATGAACACAAGTACTGCTACAAATAAATCTCTTCCATAGTGACATGCCATCTCTCAAGCTCCCCCACACAATTGTATGGTACTCCACCACCTTTTCTCCACTCCAAGGCCGAGTTACCTATGGTTCTAAAAGTGTAATTCTCTTTGGTAGTGGTTGAAGGAGCAACCCATAATATCTTTTGGATGTTTTGAATACAAATATTTATGTAACTTTATCCCCCTTGGTTCTCTTTCCAATCCTACTATCAACACATCACCTCTCGGTTATCTATGTCATTAATAGACTGTCGTTATCATTATTTGAATCCACTAAAAGCTTAATATGGTTCTGGAAAGTTGTTATGGATTGAGATCAACTCGCTGTTAGATGAAACCATTTCTTTCCATCCCAAACATGATTGTTACCAAATCGACTTGGACAATGTAATGTCGACTACCAATAACTTAGAACCCATAACATGTCACTATTACATTCTCTACAACAGAAACCCAAAACAAGAAATTGATAATACTTCATAACCCAATTCATGAACAAAATGAACTCTTTAATGTCAGCTCCCAATAACAAAGAGAAACCTGAAATATAGAAACAGTTCTGAAACTAAAATTTGATAGCAAGTAAAATAATAAACTCCATTAATATAATGTCTATAATGAAAAATGAATGGCTCTCTGGCTACTACCAGAGAGCCATTTGGATTTTCTCTTCTATTCACTCTCTATCCGAGACTTCTCTTTCAACTCCCCCCTTTGATTACATAACTTGTTTTTTATTTAAAAACAAACTAATGGTTACAAAACTATTTACCTACTCTAAGACCATTCATATTCCCATGTCCCTTTGTATTCCATTTGGGATTTTGGTTACAATTGTCATATAATGTCTTTTTTGAATCATTACAATGCAATTTAACAAATTTATCTTTTCTAGACGTGATCACATGACTTAACAAATGACCCATAGCTTTAAATAATATGAAATTTGAAGGGGTAGGTGGTGCCCCTACACTAACTACTTAGGGGGAGTAATCAACATGGTAAGTGAATTGTTTAGTTGTTTCTACAGGTAAAAAACATGAGCACTTCTAATTAGTGAAGGATTGTTGGAAAAGAATGTCTTTGTCATTGATGTCAAAGGGGGAGAAGAGCATGTGAAAATTAAGTATAAGAAAATATTCGGTTAAGAAGAAGAATGCATAACTAAGGAGGATCTTTTTAATAAAGAGAAGAACCTGTAATTAGATTGGAACCAAGGGAAGCTTGCTTCCAAGGGGAGCAGATTATTGAGGAAGATGAGTTAGAGAGTTAAAACATAATTTTAGATATTGTTGGTAGTACTATTGATTATCCTTCTAGGAGTAAGATTAATGGTTTTTTATTGCATTACTTATTTTTTACATCATATGTTACCATCAATTCCAAAGGGGGATATATTTGGCATATTGGCATGTTGGATGTGTTTTTCATTGATGTCAACATATCAGAGGAATCATAGGAATTAATCAAAAGATTTATTTTTTTGTTGCTAACCTAAATATTGCAGGTTAGCCACTAGAACATGATTCTCATAGGTATGGTGAGGACCAAATAATATAGATATGAAGTCATGCACATGGTATGTTATTGAAGAAGGTAAGTACATAGTTCAATCCAAGTTTTAGAGGATATCTTGAATATTTGGGCATGATTCAAGGTCAAAATTGTGACTGGTAGACATGGTGACAGACAGTGTTGACAACAATGTTGGAATTATATTGGAATGATGTACTAAGAGGGGAGGGGTGAATCAGTACCTCTAAAACTTTTCTTGGTTAGCCCATTAACCATTAATCAACAGTTTGTAAATTATCTTATCTAACTGTTCATCTTTCTTTATGCATATGCAATCATATCATAAGTTCTTTAATATGTAACCATAAAAGAAACATTCATGAAAATAGATAACACATGACACAAGATATGATATCGCAGAAAACTCCTATTAGGAACTAAAAACTGTGGTGGGGATTGTTACCCACAAGACTTCACTATCTGTAGATAAGAAGGGGCTAGTTAAGGCTTATAATTGGTCACTTCTGATGACCTACCCTGTTAGGAGTATTACAGTGGAGACCTGTTAAGATCTAATTTGTTTGAAGCTTTAGCAACACTTTTAAGTGTGCACTCTGTTAAGATATTTGTAAAGAATGGTTAAGTCCACCTTCTACAAAAGGATTTTAGATGTGATGCACTTGTTAGAGTGCAACTACATAAGTCTTTGATATGATGATGTATGCAATCTCTAATTTCTAATAACAGATCCAATAAAAGCTTCCTATGTATGAGTAATCATCCTTCCATGATTGAATAATACCTTTGTCTACTCGTTGGTAGCCTCTATGTGGTCTTGACAATTGATATGATATATTTCTGAACTTTGCATGAATTCTACCTTCTGCTACTTAGATGCTCTTTGTGGCTATCAACGATAATGAATTCATAACTCACAATTGATTTGAACATCTATTTATACTAGATTTTGGCTCAATTCTCTATTCACGCTTCGTAAGTTAACTCTAGATCCAAGGTATACAACATGACCTTTATCTTTAGTTAGATATGTATTAGATCCATTAGGATTCTTTAAAACATTTACATAAAGCTTGCTTGACCCTCAAGTTATGATTTAAAACAAATTAAAACTCTATAAATAGAATTACATTGCTTTATCTGACATGTAAAACTTAGATCCACTTTTTGTGGGTTCTCCAATTGACTGTCGGTTCTGACGGTCAGTTTTCTTTTTCGTCGGTGTTCCTTTCTTGACCTGGTCATCAGGTATGCCTTTTCTATTATGTCATTTTTGCTCTAAAAACTATGTCATCGGTGATAATCTCAACATTATGTTATTGACCTGTCAGTGATGTCCTGTTCACTTCGTCGGTGCAACACTTGTTAGTGTTTGTCGGTCAATTCCATACATAGAATTTTCTCATGACCTTTCTGTTCTATCGGGTATGCTCACTGTCTGTCAGTAATGCTTGTAATCCATCGATAATGCTTGTACCGATGATCTCTATCAATTTTTTTCACTAAGTGTACTAATGGAAAAATTAATGTCATCAATCTCCCCCTTTGACATTAGTATCAAAAACATGATATGTGCAACATACTAAGTGTATTAGTATGTACACCTGTGTATACTC
>MU223935.1:4355975-4378594 GCA_018584345.1 Thuja plicata | reverse complement strand
CTAAAGGCAAAGGTACTTATAGCTTGTCAAAAAGGTGGGAATGTGAGGACTTGATCTCCTCCATCATCTTTTCCCATTTATCCTTTAGCATTTCTAGAGCCATGTGCTCCAGTGATATCCTTACATGGATATCATAGATGTTGTCTTCTACAGACATCTCTGGGGTTGCAATAAGGTTTCTTGCTTCAGAAATATGCTTCTATAGAATAGTAAGATTAGGCAAAATGTGTGTCTGTAGTTCTATAATCTCACCTATTAGTTGTGTTTCAGCATCCCATATTTCTTTCCTTAGCCTATTAGCCTCAATGACCTTGTCATGATGTGCCTTGATACTATCTGCATTTGAGGTTAGGCTTTGTGCACTTGCTATGACATTAGAATCTATCTCTGCTTTCTTGTCACTATTTTCTTTTGTAAAATTTTCAAGCGTGCACATCTCTTGAACTAAGGTAATTGCTTCAGCAATCATTGGCTCTAATTGATCAGTTAGTTCAGAGAGATTTACCTTGTTCAGTGCCACTTCTTGGCTGATTTTATCAATTACTTTTTATTGATACTTCTTTTCTGCTTGTTCTTCCATAGCTTGTTCTACATCTATATTCTACTCTGTGATTGCATCGGTAAGAACAACAATTTATTCCTTAACTATAGCATTTGCTTCAAGTTTTACCTCTGGAACAAGTTTTTGGAGAATTTCTCTTGCTTTGTCAAGTGCCATTGTTTCCCTGTGTTCTTGTATCATTTTCTTTTGAATGCCTTTTCTTTGACATAGCACTCCAAACTCTTGAACTTTATCACTGTCCAAAGTGGTAATATCCCAGTTTGGAACTTCTATTACTTTATCCAGTGTAACAGCCAAGATGTCTTTCTTTACTATTTTCTTCTTCTTCTTCTTTGGCTATGTGGCAGATTGATGTACTACCATCTCTAAAGCTTGAGATTGGGTTGACTTTGTAGGTGAGGGTCAAGAAGATGAGGTGTCCTTTTGTATCTCTTCTAAGTCCACTGACTGGTTTGGTGAAGACATCTCCTCACTTGCCTTAGGTGTATCAACAGATGTATCTTCTTTAAGTTTTATACCTTCATCCTACTTGACTCCTTCACTTTTATATTTTTCTTCACCCTTTCTTACTGTATCCTCTATTTTATTATCAGCTTCTTTGGTTTGTTCATTTGACACTTCTTGCTGATTGTCAGTTGCATCCTTCATTTCTATATCTGTATCCTTTTGAGTGTTGGATGCAACTTTGTTTTCATCTGTATCCATATCCTTGGTTATATTATCATCTTTCTTAGATGATATGTCCTGACTTGATTGAATATCAATAGCATCTATTAATATATTCATGTTTGTAGGTGTATTGACTGTTGCAGTGTCAATAGTTATATCCTATCTGTCGGTATTGCCCTTTGCAGCATTTATGTCTTCGTCTTTTTGAATTTCTACTATAGGGTCTTGTCCTATGGTGTCATTGACAATTTTGTCTAACCATGATTCATCATTTATATCATTAGTTAAGTTACCTTTTATTGACGATTCTTCTTTGGTAACTTCTTCATCCTCTAAACTGATGTGTATTGGACTTGCTGGTACTTGATTATCTTCACCGTCTTTTGGCCATTCTTCATCTATAATATCAATTTGTTTCTAGCCATTTATTTTCACTTCTTCACTATCTAACTCAGTTGTTGAGTTATCTCTATGATTGACGGTTTCCTTCTCATAAATTCTCTTCTCAGCAGGATTGAGTATCTTGCTCCATGTATCATGGGTTTCTTGTTCTAAATCTATAAGCTTCTCTTCAAGAAATTTATAAGCTCTCATCTTGGGTGAGAAAATTTTCGCATGTTTCTCCATGATTTCATTGATTTCTTCTCTTTTTAATTCAGGAGACATAAGAGAAACAAGTACTCTCTCTTATCCTCTTCTCCTCATGGAGTGCAAAAGTGAATCTAGAAGATATTCTAATTAACAGTTCTTGTGGTACATCACGTGTAGTGAATTGTAGTGGGATATAATAGTGTCTACACATCTTAGCTATAGGTGCATCTTCAATCTTATTCTATTCTATAGAATCCCATCTTAACCATTTTCTAATCTTAGGATGTCTAAGAGATGCTACTTCAGAAATATACTTACATATTTCATCAATGTCTTCAGTGGGTGATGTAACCTTTGTTGTTTCCTTTGCTTGTTTTGTAGTGTCAGGTTCATCCATAGCCGAGTCCTCTAAATCCTCATTTGTCTGAACAAATTTCCTCCTTTTGGTAGGTTCCCTAACTGGTTTTTTGCCTTTGGTGTGTCAGGTTTCCTTTTATACACCTTTCCTTTTACCATGGGAGAAGGAGTTTTATCCTTTTCTATTTGACTCCTTGTTCTTGACTTCTTAGGTGGAGGAGGAGGTGGTGAACCAAACTTCTCTTCCTCTGATTCATTTTTCTCTACTGTATCACCGATGGGAAGCTAGTCCTCGGTGAGTTCCTCCTTACCTTCTTGTTCTTCACCTTCTCTTTCTTCTTCTCCTTCAGAAGATATATTCAAGTTCTTTTTCAAATTCTTCACCATTCTTTTTTACTATTTAAAGCCTTCTTGACAACAAGATTTGTTTTAATCTTCTATTTGGCCTCTTCATAGGTACCAAATCTTAGTTTCTTGTTGTCTATTGGTTCATTTAATAGTTCCTTAATGCACTCATTGGCTAATCCTGCTTTGATTTCATATTTTAATTTTGAAAGCCATGATTTCCTTGGTACTACTACTTGGATGTATGTGAAATCAGTATCTACCATGAAACATATGTCTTCTCAGTGTTCCTCTATCATATTTTCAAGAATTCTTGTTCTGGCTTGCAACATTTCCTTAATGGTTCTGAAATACTCATGCATAACATTGTCAAAATCTGTTCCTAGTGATTCTATGAATTCACCTATCTGAATGGTTATGGTTCTGCTTGTGTCCCATACAACTTTTCCAATGGAAGGAAAGTATTCTTCAAAGTAAAATAATATGCACATTATGAGGGAACCAAACTTACAAGCGTTTTCCCTTGAAGACCTTATTGTGCACATGTTCTCCTCTAGTTGATGTAACAAGATCTCTACAAGATCCATCTTCTTCCCCTATTTGATAATCTTGTATGTTGTGCTCATAGTAGTACTAGATATGTTATTCATTCGGCTTGCTTGGAAGATCTTATATCCAACAACACATGCTCCAAACTTCATCTCTACATCGGTAATGGTGTTGACCTTTAGTGCTCTTTTATTTGATTTAGCACCAGTTAATTTTTCCACTTCTGCTAGAGATGGGTGCTTGTGAGCCTATGGTTTATCGATTCTAGGATAACCTGTGATGGCATGAATAACATCCTTTGTTATTGGCTTTGGTTTATTTAGCCATAGAGTCTTGTTGTGAACTTTATCAATTTTGTTTTGAAGACCTTGGGAAAATGCAATGCATTTGTGATTCCCTTTACTTCCAAATGTTTGTGCTCTTCTTTGAGCTTTCCAGCATCATCACATAGTTCCCTGTAGTCATTATCTAGGTCTAGATCTCCTATCTCTGAGGTCTTATAGTGAATATAGGACCTTACATCCTCTACCAGTAAAACCCTAGGTGGGATTCTGGAGAATGCTCTGGAATCGTCAGGTTGTGAAGCTATTTTAGGGTGTAGCTTGTATTTAGGTTCAGCACACAATCCTCTGATAACAAGCTTGAAGGATTTCTTCTTATCTTCCTTAATTTTCTCAACTCTAGAAGTCGATGCCATCTTGTTTGTAGAAATTTAGGGCTTTTCGCAAATAATACAGTGCGGTCAGTGAATGTTATTACTTACGGATTCTCTGTGATTGCATGCGAATGTGAATGCTTCATGTCAAATTGATTTCTGCTAGGTCTCTTTCCAAATTTATCTGAAATTGCTTTAGTCTAGTCTGCTCTGCTCCAAAATTGCAAGTGCAAAAATGAGTTTACCCGTCAGGCTTTTATAACCATTTTGTACCCTAAGTTGTCATTAATGCTTACCAACTCATTGGTATATGAAGACTAATTTTGTCGGTAGAGACATTCATAACATCTTTGGTGTCTTTGCAAAGCGTGAGGGTTGCTAGCAGTTTTGCAGACTTCATCGATGGTTGTCGGTGAGGTTGCGAAGACAGCTTTTGTTGATTCAATGTTAATCGATATCCATCGATTTACACTTAGCTTGTGTAATGACTGATACATTCTTGTAAGTAGTGCTAACCTTTCTGTGTGTGTTTACCGATGCAAATTGTGCCCAATAACTGATGGTTGCTTTTCAATATTTTATCAAATAATAATATATTGCATCTTTATTCATGCTAATATTACAATATGAACTATCTATGATGGAACCAATGTATAATGTAACTTGTCATAATGCAGTTACATACTTACTTGTGTAATTTAGTTGGATGTAGTGATGTCACCGGATCTGTTGGATGAGGTGTCACCATTTGCATTGCTTGTTCCAGCACCTTCAGTGTTTGTGGCTTTTACCCACATCTTATTTCTCATTCTCTTGATGTCATTAATGGTATTTCCATTGGGATGTGTACTTGTGTCTGTCCGTCGGTCTTTTCAATCTTTTATCACATGTCCAACCTTATGACAATGTAAACATGTCATACTTGGATTGGTCCAACCTCTTGACCTTCTGGTCCACTTTCTCATATAGTTGGCAGCAATATGACCATACCTTCCACATGATGTGTAGTTTACCCATGTGTTATAGTCCCAAACATATGAGTTACCTACTCTTGTTGGTTTGTAGCTTTTATCAATTTCCTTTGGTGTCCATACCTTTTTGTTCTTTTTCCAGCATTCCTTATGTATATGCCCATTCATCTTGCATGTAGGACAGTACTTGTCCATATAGGTTTTTCTCTTTGGATTTGTCACTTTGGATCTACACTCATGTGCCTTGTGTCCTTTCTTTTGAAATTTATAACAATTACCAATGAAAGTAGATTGAGTTTGAGAAATACCTTTCATTTTTCTTCTGCAAATGTTTGAGGTGTGACCTGGTTTTCCACAGTAATTGCAAGACAGCTTCTTGGATCTTGGGTTTGTGAAAGTATTCCTTTGATCTGGTTGATTAGAAGATTCACCATTCTTTTTGTACCCTAATCCTATGTAGTTGTTGACTCTTCTCTGTCCATCGAGAAAATCATCCATCATTTTCTTGCTATCTTCAGCCTTTTTGATCAATTCGTTGTGTTGATTCTAGATTTTGATTTCATGCTTCAATTTTTCATTCACTTCTCTTAGCTCACCAATGATCTATATTCTTTCAATGAGTTATGTATTTAATCTGTTTGCTTCTTGACTCATAAGAATAATCTGGTTGGTAACCTCATCGTGATGCTCAGTAAGTCTTTTAATCTCTGATTCTTTCTCTTGTAGTTTCTCTGTAATTTTCCTCCTATCATCAATGGCTAGTGTTCTTTCATTTTCAGCTTTTCTTGCATCATTCATGACATCAATCATTTTTACCATTTGAGTTTCTTGACTGATTTGTAGCATCTTGATTTGATCTGTCAGATGTAGAATGACCTCTTGTAGACTTGTGATTTCTTCTACTGATGCGTCTGAAGCTTTGCTCGTTGATGATTCTGCTATATCAAAGTAATCTTGTATTTCCAAATCTTTGTATTCTTTCTCATTCAGCCTGGTTGCCATAATTTTTCTTTCATCAGGAAGTTTTCTTAAGTTGATTCTCACCTCTTCATACTGCTCATAGTTCATCTCCATCTACAATTTCTCATTCTCAATAGTCTTGTCCAGTCTGTATTTTTCCATTGCTCCAATCTTTTCTCTTAAGTCTTTAAGCTTTTCAAGAAAGAGACTTAGCTTTGATACCAATTTTTGGAATTATATTGGAATGATGTACTGAGAGGGGACGGGTGAATAAGTACCTCTAAAACTTTTCTTGGTTAGCCCATTAACCCTTAATCATCAGTTTGTAAATTATCTTATCTAACTGTTCATCTTTCTTTATGCATATGCAATCATATCATAAGTTCTTTATATGTAACCATAAAAGAAACATTCATGAAAATAGATGACACATGACACAAGATATGATATCACAGAAAACTCCTATTAGGAAGTAAAAACTGCAGTGGGGATTGTTACC
The DNA here is from genome assembly GCA_018584345.1 of Thuja plicata. Taxonomy (NCBI): domain Eukaryota; kingdom Viridiplantae; phylum Streptophyta; class Pinopsida; order Cupressales; family Cupressaceae; genus Thuja; species Thuja plicata. The sequence continues at coordinate 4,372,436 of MU223935.1, read as the reverse complement.
CACAAGACTTCACTATCTGCAGATAAGAAGGGGTCAGTTAAGGCTTACAATTGGTCACTTCTAATGACCTACCCTGTTAGGATTATTACAGTGGAGACCTATTAAGATCTACTTCATTTGAAGCTTTAGAAACATTGTTAACTGTGCACTCTGTTAAGAGATTTTTAAAGAATGGTTAACTCCACCTTCTACAAAAGGATTTTAGATGTGATGCACTTGTAAGAATGCAACTACATAAGTCTTTGATCTGATGATGTATGCAATCTCTAATTTCTGATAACAAATCCAATAAAGCTTCCTATGTTTGAGTAATCATCCTTCCATGATTGAATAATACCTTTGTCTACTCGTCGGTAGCCTCTGTGTGTTCTTGAAAATTGATATGATCTGTTTCTGAACTTTGCAAGAATTCTACCTTCTGCTCCTTAGATGCTCTTTGTGGCAATCAACAACAATGAATTCATAACTCACAATTAATTTGAACATCTATTTATACTAGATTTTGGCTCAATTCTTGATTCACACTTCACAAGTTAACTCTAGGTCCAAGGTTTAAAACTTGCCCTTGATCTTTAGTTAGATATGTTTTAGATCCATTAGGATGCTTTAAAACATTTACATAAATCTTGCTTGACCCTCAAGTTATGATTTAAAACAAATTAAAACTCTATAAATAGAATTGCATTGCTTTATTTAACGTGTAAAACTCAGATCCACTTTTTGTGGGTTCTCTAACTGACTGTCGGTTCTGACGGTCGGATTTCTTTGTTGTCGGTGTTCCTCTCTTGAACTGGTCATCACATATGCCTTTTTTGTTCCATTGGTGTTATTCTCAAAACTGTGTCGTTGGTGATAATCTCAACGTTATGTTACTGACTCGTCAGTGATGTCCTATTCACTTCATTGGTGCAACACTTGTCATTGTTTGTTGGTCAAATCCATACTTAGCATTTTCTCATGACCTTTGTGTTCTATCAGGTATGCTCATTGTCTATCGGTAATGCTTGTAGTCCATTGGTAATGCTTGTACCGATGATCTCTATCAATGTTTTTCACTAAGTTTACTAATAGAAAAATTAATGTCATCAAACAAGATGTATTCAATTCAAAGGGTTTGTACTTTAGATGGCTGCATGACATATTTTTATTGTCTCAGAGACTTGTTGACAATGTTGTTAAGGTTCAGTGAAAAAGGACTAGCGAATTCAATGACTATGGTGGATTTATGTGCTTGAGTGTTGATCATGATGCTATAAGATGTTCTTGAAGTATGTGACTGATGAGTTGGTGATACACATGGATCAGAAGGATTAGATTGGTGGAATTTTTTGTCAATAACAATTTTTTATTATTATATTTTTTTCTTGTCCGACTTAGTTGGTAAATCATGTTTCCCAAGTGCTAAACCATGAAATCTGGGAGATTTATGATCTTGAGGTGGTTGGTATATTTCATAGTCATGATTTGATGGTCGATGATGGATTTGAAACATGAGATTTGGCATGTTGATTTGAAGAGATGGTGAATTAGTTTTTTTTTACCTAGTTCTTGATATAAGATGATGAATTAGGAAAAAATCTGTTGGTGTGGATGTGGAAGATTGGTTTCAAATGCCAGAGATTGCTTGTAGAGCATTGGATGAGATCTCTTGAAGGATAAATTTCTTGTTTTAAGGAGTTAGAGAGAATTTGAGTAGAGATCATTGTTTTACTTCAATGGAATTGAATTTGGCATAAGGTAGATGCTGCTATCCAGTTCACATACACTTAAAATCATTATAGTGATCAAATTTTAAGGAAGTGAGCCTTCCTCAGGGTTGTATCCCGATGATTTTTCATTTGAGTAGTGAGCTCTGGGAAGTGATCCTGAATGCATGTGCATTCCCCTTATATTGTAATAGGTTTATACTTCTAATATAGTATTTACTTATTGTGGGTATTCAACCCCACCGTGGTTTTTCCCCTAATAGGGTTTCTATGATAAAAAATCATGTGCCAAATTGTGTGGATGTGATTCTAATTTTTGGATGCATGCATATTTTATTTTTAATTAATCATATTATAATTCAGGGTATCTAAGTTTAAGGGTTTGAAGTTTGAAATTTTGGGAACAAGTAATTAACCCCCCCCCCCNTTCCCCCCCCCCCCCCCCCGTGTCTTAGTTGTTCACTGCCATATTATCAACATTGTATCCATTAAGGGATCCTTCAATAGAACGATCATGCCTAAGGAAAGCATTATATCCTTAGGGATCAAAAGAATATAATCAGGCCTAAGAAAAGCATTGTCTCCTTAGGGATCAAAAGAAGGTGATCAGGTCTAAGGAAAGCATTGTCTCCTTAGGGATCAAAAGAAGGCGATGAGGCCTGAGGAAATTATTTTCTCCTTAGGGATCAAAAGAAGGCTATTAGGCCTAAGGAAAACATTGTTTCCTTAGGGATCAAAGAGGGAGGATAAGTCCTAGAGGAATGTTGTTTCCATTAAGGGATCCAAGAAAAAGGACAAACACAAGGAAAGCATTGTCTCCTTGGTCATCTGCAAAAGATGTGTTACATCAAATCATAGTATGTGTGTGTGTGTGTGTGCAAAATGTGAAATATAGAGAAGACTATATGCCCCCACATTAAAGTGGTTGCAAATGCCTTAATGGGATATATGGATTTAACAGAACATACATGCATCCAAAAGAAATGTTTCCATTGTGAAATGCCCCCAAGAAAGGACAAGTCAAGGGAAATAAACACATTAAAAAAGAGAACATGGAAGGTATCTACTAACTTTGGTGTCAGTATGATCGTATGATAATACCTGAGATATTATATCAAAATGAAATTTCATCATCCCGAAACGTAGTAGAACTACAAGCACAATGGAAGAATAGTATGTAAGAGTTACAAAGAATAGTCTTTTTAGGCCAGCATCATGGAGACCAAAAAGACTAGGTGACTACTTTTTTTCATGATCCATAGTCAGAATACACAAAGGGAACATTTATACATAGTGGCACATGCATGACATAACATCTAATGACATATAGAGGAAGTGATTTAAAAATAGAAGAATGTTACAAAATTTTGATTCCTTTATCACCTTGTGCCAATGGAACAATAAGGGTCATTTAAAGAAATCTAAACAAAACATATAACATGCAACACATTATGGGGGAAGCACATTACAATAGGAAAACACACAAAATCCACCACACAAGAGGAGATAGTCAAGCATATAACCTAACCTCCCATCTCAATCTATAGTGTTTAGGGAAGGTGGGAAACTCACAAGAGGAGAAAAATCAAGAACGGAAGATGGAACAATAGCTAGTTCCTAAAAAGGACCATGCATTAAAGATAGATCACTTTGTTTGTCACTAGGAATGATAGATAATTGTTGTGAAAGAATAGGTGGTAAATCATGATCAATATCATAATTAGTAGCATGAATATAATTGTTAGAATTAAGAACATCATCATCAAGAGTATCTTCTTCATCCAAATTAATTGTAATATAATCTACGATACAAATAGAATTGTCATATTTGTTCAATTTTATCTTATTTAAATTTACTTTCTTCATTTTCAAAAGCATGGGTTGATCAAAGGGAAGTGAATCATGAGTAGGTCTATGAGGTGAAGCAATATTTTGAGAAACACATTGACGGGCTCTAGCACAGCGCTTATGATGATAGTCACGGGCATGATTATTGTGTTTGGTTTTGCTAGAAATTTGGTTTGGTTGAGGATCAATCAATATCGGGACCTTTTCGTCTTTAGGAGGAAGAATGAAAAGAACCACATTATATTGAGAGATTGGTGGAGGAGAATTTTCATAAGATATAGGAGGTGGAATAGAAGCATATATAGGAGGTTTAGGTGGTGTAGGAAGAAGTCCATGTCCAGGGAAAAGAGATGGAACATCCTTGGGTTTTCTATGTTCACAAATCTTTTGGACCTTGTAGGCTTGGTATGATAGAAAGACATGGTTAGGACGGGTTTGAGTTGGTTGAGGTATAGAAGGCAAAAATAAATCAAGGTCGACTGAGTCTCAAAGAATTAAAGGCTGATAAAGACTATGGTTAACAGTAATGGTGTCTCCCTTATGAGGAAATTTAATATATTTATGAATAGGGGAAGACACCGCTTGCATGGAGGTAAGCCAAGGAAAACCAATTTTGACTAGAAATTGATCAGAAGTTGGGATGACAGTGAAGGTAACATCTAAATTTTTACCAGCAACTTCAAAAGGAAATAAAATGGGACCATGGGAATGATAAGGAAACCATTGCAAGTTTGGATCATAAAATCATATCTATCATATAAATCATGTTGCAATCATCTACTAAAAAGATTTTCTTCGGTTATCACATTCACCATGAAAGTGGGATCAATAAGGACACCACAGGAATGAAGGTCATTAACCTTTACAACAATGTAGAGGGGACCATCAAGTGCTTTAATTCTCTCTATAGAGTCAAAGGTAATGCAAGGTTGATATTAAGTTTTAGGTGTAATTTTTTTCAACTTGGTTGACAAGATGACTAGCTTCATTAATTTTGTCATCGTAGTTAATGAATTTAGAAGAAGAAGAAGGTTGGGTAATATCAATGGTATTGGTTGAATAAGATGAAAAGGGTTTGGTATAGATTTGCAAGTTTTTTTTGGGAGGTGCCAAAGATTTTTTTCCTTGATCATCGTCACCTTCAATAGATATAGGCTTAGAATCAATAATATATTGGATAATAGTTTTCAAGCAGTATCATGTCCAGGTTAACCATGGTATTGGTAGAAATATTTATGAACAAAGGATTTGGGAAAAGGTTTGGATGTTTAAATGGGTTTGATAGGGGGAAGTGTTATCACATTAACATTAACTAACTTCAACATCACATTATGCAAAGATTCATAAAGCTAAGTATAATTATGATTAGTTTTAAATACGGATGATAAAGGAACCACACCTTTGGATATTGTTGCCACTTATTCATCAATAGTGTTGGATGAATATTTATTTTGATGAATGTTTTTGGTTTGTTGAAATTGTTGGATGTCACATCACTCTTATCAACGAGATCATGATCCATTAGAGTGGTGCTCTAAAAATCACTCATGTGAAGTTGATAATGATGAAGAACCACACATAATTGAGGAAAAGAAGAGAATTCAGAAAGAATGATCTTATCTCTAATGTATTTTGTAAATTAGAAATGAAAATGCACTGCACATGAATATCAGGCACATGAGAAGAAATATGAGCATGCAAATGCTTAAATCTACCAATGAAATCACTTAATTTTTCTTTAAGACCTTGTTTAAAATGCATTAAATCAGTCAAAGAGATTTTAGGACCAATGTTGATTTGGAATTGTTGAATGAAATAATTAGAAAGATTTTGGAAGGAATAAATGGAATAATGAGGAAAAGAACAATACCATTGAAAATCTTTGTCTCGAAAGGTTCTAGTGAACAACTTTTCCATGAACCTATGATCATGAGAAAAATCACTACACAAGAATTGAAATGTTTTAACATGAGTCAAAGGATAACCCTTACCATTATAACTCTCAAGGTGAGGAATCTCCATATATTGTGGGATAAAAGCATGAATAATATCCAAAGGTAAAGGACTATAAATTTCACAAGTATGAATGTTGAACTTGGATTGAGTTATGGAGGCAATTTTTTGTTGCAAAGAAGACACAATTTGGGAAAAATTATTAATGGTAGAATCGGTAGAAAGAATGGTAGGAGGGGAAACATTGGAAATATTATGAATGTTATTGGGAATTGAAGGATTGTTTGAATATAAAAAGGGACACTATGGTAGGTGGGCATGGATGAAGGCAATGAAACACATGGAACACTTGAAGGAATAGAAGGAATAATAGGATTAGGAAGACTCACATGTGTAGGATTAATATTTTGAATTGAAGTTGTTATGATAGGTGAAGCATAAGTGGACACACTAGGAATGGAAGTATAATAATCACAAAAATTGTAGTAGGTGGAATGAGGCCTAAATCTTGAGCACAATCCCTAATAGGCTTGACATTGGTATCAATGAGATGAAAAATGCTACACAAGATGTTACCACCATGTCCATCATTATGAATAAGTTTCCTTAATCCTTATACAATAGAAAGGACCTCAAGATTAGATTTTTCTTGACCTAACCATTGTTCAAAAATTTTAATGTCATGGAAAAGTTTTTGGACTTGGACAGGAGGAACCCTCAATGCTTCATCTTCATCATGAGAAGAATGAGAAGAGTTATTCTCTATGATAGGATTAATATTATTAAGATGCATGTTGGTCTCATCAAGATTCATAGAAAAGAAAGAGGGCTCAGGATCAAAGGAACCCATAAGTCCATGAATTATTTTAACCAAAATGCTATAGGTTGGACTCAAATTGATAACACTCATGCACAAGGGAATGAAAAGAAATGATAAATTCAATGAAATAATGAGATTTTAAGGGAATATACAAACCAATAGAGATTCTTTTATCAAAAGCACATTTAACTATCAAAAACATGTAATGTAAAGTATACACAAGTAATTGTGCTTATAGATCGGTATGCATACAAAGACTACCTAGATATGCTAAATGTAACAATATGATATGGATGCATACAAAAGAGAACTAGATGTATATAATGCAGAAAAATGTAATGTGAATTGCAATGCACACAAGGTAAATGTAGAAAACAAATCAGAAGTATGTAAAAAGTCAGGTTCACCAAAATGTTATAATATAAAATGGTGAGCAATGCTAGGAATGAAGATCACTCACCAAGGTATACAATAACATTAAAAATACCCCAAAGAGCTCACCCTCAAACAAATCTTATTAGCACAACCCAAAAATGATGCAAGGGATGCTAATGCAAGATCTAGATTCAAGGATGAGTTTTCTTTTAGGGGGGATATTGTATTCCTTTTTTGATTAATTGATATGTATAAATGAATTGATAAAATGTATATTATGATAAAGGAAATGATAAATAAAAATGTATGATATCAGATCTGATCTATAAAATTAAGTGCAAGAGGAAAATAGGAGGAATGAACTCACCTTAAAATAGGAAGAGGAAGATTGACTTTCAGATCTGAATTTGACTATCACCAAAATGTCAGAATCAGTTGTAATTCCAGATCTGGGAACCTGATGCCTATAACTATCCACTGTGCAATTTTTAGCCAAAAAGTGTAGGACTATGTTAGTTTTTTAGGATTATTTCAAGATCTTGACTTATTCCCAGTAACCCCAAATTCGATGAAAATTTTTGAGGATCTGCAACTGTGTCCAAAGCTCCTGAATCCAGACTTGCAACTCTATAAAATGTTCCTACACCAAAAAAGAATGGGAAAAAGTTGTGGAAATGGGTTTTCCTTGGTAAAACCCCTATATAGGGATCAACATTGAAATGATATTGAAATTGCGTAAAGGAAATTAATGTAAACAAGATAAATGTCAGATTCACCTTGCATAAAAAAAACCTCGTGAATCGATGTAGTAATCACTCAAACTCATGAAGATGCTTGAATGTTTTGATCTTGAAATGAATGTAGAATCAAGGATGCCTTCAAAACTACATGTATCTATACTTTCCAATCCTAGATCTTGAATGAATGTATTCTTGACAACCACAATGGAAAAGGAGAGAAAAGAGGAATGGATGTATGGATCTTCTTGCTTTCTTGTGAATTCTTCTACTTGGCCATCATGGGAGAGAAAATTTGCATGAATGAGAGAATATTGTCTTTTCTTGAATGGATCTTGAAGAAATGGAGACTTGAAGATCTTGAATTAGATGTTTTCCTTCAAATTTTGAGTCCAAATCCTTAATTGCACAAGAACTTGAGTGATTGATGGAGATCTTACACTTTCTTGATCTCTCAATTTTATGTTATGGAAAATGAGAGGAGTTTATGTCCTATGCTCATTTTGGGATTCAATTTTTATCAAGTCCAACTATAATTAAAAACCTTGGAAGAAAACCCCGCGATACAGGCCCCAAGCCAAATTTGGTCTCAAAAAGCCTGGACTAAGTTGATATTTCAACTTAGTCCCAGGAAAAATTTGAGATTTTGACTTGGTCCCAAGACAAACTTGAGATTTCAACTTGGTCCAATTAAAATTACCTCAAAATTTGTCAGGATCTAGGGGAGTGTGATAGAATGTGAAGAGAGAAATTACAAATTGTTGGGATCAAGCATAATGCTCATTCAGACCTCAAAATCACCAAAATAGGGTCTAATAGGCCCTACAGCCTCCAATTATGATTTCTAAATTTTAAGAACAATATAGTGACTAAGGAGCTGACGTGGTCAGCTAGAGACTTTAGTGTCACACATGTACACACCAATTGGCAGGACGCCATAGACCTTATTATAAACAAATTAAATATAAACCACCATTTTATCCTTGGTGTCTCATTTGTAGTGAAAGAGGATTTTGTCTTCCTCTGAAGTTACTCACCATATGTGTTTCCTAGGAGATGAGGTGAAGGTCTTGTTCTTGGCTAGAAATAGTCTTTTCTAAGATTGGGCAGTTTCCACCTGAATTGGGGCACCCTAGTCATCCACTCCTTGAAGATCTATTAAAGTGTTATAATCTCCCTTATTCTCAATAATATATTACATCCTTCTCTAAGAGGGACAATACACACGAGGATCAGAAACATTAGGTTTTGAAAGCAATTATCATGCATGTGAGACTACAAATGTTGTATTAAAACTATGTCCTTAGGATAGAATGTGCTTTATTGTGTTTTCATTATGATTGACCAATTAAAAACTCTATGGATTGAAATACTCATTTTAACATACACCAATGCAAAGTCAAAAAATTGTCTCTTTTTCTAAACAAATAAGTTATTACTATCTAGTCCAAAGTCAGTCTAACTCTTTATTCCCATAAGATTGCTTGTAACAAAACCTTTTTTTCATCTCAAGTCACATTCATCATGTTCATTCTATATGAGCATCATTACTATGATCTACCTTAGTCTCATCCCACATCATTTTCTTCTAGTTTTGTTGTTATTGTCTGCCATGAATTCCTCCTTTTCTCACCATATCCTAGGCTAGTAGAGTCATCTCTGTCATTCATCATCCCCTTTCTAGCTTCTTTGTAGTCATTCCTTCCTTCTATCCTAAGCTTAATACAAATACTAGTCTAAGCTTATTGTTCATCCTAATCTAAGCTTTTGTGTTTCATCCATCTGCATCCTTCATCCATATCCAACTCATCAACTAATCATCATGTAATAATTCTATTATGATGATTTTGGTCATCCTATCTTTTCTTCCACTTCATCACATTCTAATGATGATTAGGTTCTTTTTGATCATGATGAGTACATTGAAAACCTTACCAAGATTACTCCAAGCATCCTCCAAATCCAAGCATTCCTCCACACTACCCCATCATGTCTCCATGCATACCCACTAGCATGTTGTATCATTAATTTGGAAAGGTAAATCCATTATTATATTCATCCACACCTCCTTCCTATGTCATACCCACATATCTCAATCACATGACATTCATTCCTCCATGTTCTCCCATAGTTGTATCCCAAACATCATCTTTCCACAACAACCATACCACCTACATCCTTAATTTAGATCCATCATCCCTTATCCTCCAAACCATTTTCCAAGTCCTCCAATCAATTCTAATTATCCAATGTGTCACTATAATCCTCCTACTATTATTAATCCAATGTCATCCACTCTATCCTACTTGTCTCCTCCATCTACTCCATCTTATCTCAATCCACCATGCTCCATTCCCATCTATGTTGCCACAAATCAGCTTCCAAAATACACCTAAATACCTCATTAAGATTCATATGGTATGTCTCAATCTATCACTCCTCCCTCATTAGTTGGTCAATCTATTTTCACAAGTCACCTCCACACCTTATTACATGAACTATCTAGCCATGCCATCTTCCACACCTAATTCTACACCATCATTCATTCAACCAAGTTTACAACCCACTACCACACCTTCATACATAAACTATCTTATCTTCCCACCATCTACATATTCTAACCATCCACCTAAGCCTCAAACATGCAAGTCTCCGAGAAATTTCACAAGGAATCCAATAAAAAATATGTCTCCTAAATTTAATGCATCATATCATTTCACCCCATCATGTGAATCCACTAGTGATGAGGCCCTTCCACATCCCACACCTATAAATTATCCTCCCACACCTATCATTTCCCTTCCACCTACCACACTAACCAATTCTATTCCATCTTCTAACACCATTGGAACCCTCCCATCTGTTGACTTCATCCAATTCCCATCCCCATATTCTCCTCCTATAACTTTTGAAACCCCATCATATGAACCTCATGAGTCCACCCTTCTTCCCTCTATCCCAATTATAGAATCTCTCATACTTCCATCTACTCCATCTAAAGAGCCCATTAATACACCGCCCATTACACCATCCACATCCATCTACTCATGTAAAGATCTTGTCCAAAAGCATGTTAAAATATCCATTGACCTAAATCAAGATCCTACCATTTCACTTCCTCCATTACATGATCCATTGTTTTCACCCACTCCATCTCATTATTCATTATCATCCACTCCTTCAAATCAAGATTCTATCATTCTACCTACTCCATCTCAAGATCCATTACCATTACCCTATTCGAGTCAAAAGAACAACTTACCATCCCCTCCCTTTCATGATCCTTTATTTCCAGCTCCAATCCAAGCTATCCCATCACCATCACTCTATCCCCTTGGTTCACTTACATTCATCCATGGTTCTCCACTTGCAGCACAAGAAACAAATTTCAAATCCACCCCTTACACTCCACGTAATAATGGACTCACATATTGTTCCCTAAGTAAGAAGTATCCTAGCTTGGATCAAATGCTCAAGAAAATGAATTATCAAGGTAAAGGTTTAGGCCTCCATGAACAAGGTACCTTGGATCCCATCCATGTCAAATAAAATCCATGATATTATGGTCTTGGTTACAAATCTCTAGGCACTTCATCCAAAAAAGTTGGTACACCTAATACAAATTCCAAGTGTACTTCCAAATCCACCATCACATCTTCCCATCATTCCTTCAAAATAAATACCGACATCCCCCCTCCTCCATCATTATGAACCAAGATGAACTATCACATTCCTCCTTCATCCTCTAAGTCTATTTTGGGTCCCTATATCCCAAAATCTACCATCGCATATCCTCCACATACCAAATTTATTTTGGGCCCTTGCATCCCAAACTCCCATCTCCCATCTTATCCTACTCATTCCAAAATCCACCAATCCCATATCCCTATCACCTATCATAGAAATCTCACCTATTACATTCATAATTAGGATCAATAAAGGCACATACCCATTCACCCTATCCATCATCCTACCTCCATCACTTCACCCATATTTTCTCCATCCCGTGCAATTGTCATATTCCTTCCAATGTTACATGCAGTAATTTGGATGCCAAATAAAAAATACATAAATATAAATATCTACAACAATCTAAATATTTCCATGTCCACTCCAAAAGGCATGCTCAAGAAAAGAAAAATCCAATCAAAAAATGCACTACATCCCAAAAGCCACAAAGTCCCACCAAAGAAAAATAAAAAACTATGTGGATCCCAAAGAAAAAAGATGAAATGCATCTAAAAGAAAAATCCACAATGGAATCCAAAGTTTCTAATCCACAAACTAATCATTCCTCTCCTCCATCTCCTAAATCTATTTTGGGTCCTAATGTCCCAAAACTACCTATTATAACTCCTCCATCATATCCACTCTTTCCATACCCCTCACAACAAGTGCCAAGGTTGGTCCTGACAACATCCCCCTATCACACTCACTTTCCATCATTTCATCCTAACACTTCCTACCACCATATTACTTACCCCACATATATCCTCCATAATAACCATCATATCCATGCCTTTGCATAAGCCACTCATCCTAAATAAGGTTGTACCAACATCTATTAATAACTCCAAATGGGCTCCTATTACCTTAATATTGAACTTTATGCTTGAGTCCTCCATCCATATCCTCCTTATCATTCCATCCATAAAATACCTCCAAAAAATCCCAAAAGTTTTAAAAAAGGTAAAGAGAAATATTCATCCAATGGTAAAAACTTGGCAAACAAGTACCTTGAAAAAGTGCCATGATGAAAATCTAGAAAATGTACATCATGTGTAATCCCTCCATCTGGTTTCTCACCACACACTTGGGGGAAAATTATTTTAGCATATCCTCTCTATCCCTTCCTCCATCTCATACCTATCATATCTTAGTCATTTCACCTCCTCCATCCTCCTTTGGATCTTGAATTAAAAAAAAATAGAGGCCACCATGTATACATGCTTTTGACACCTTTTGGCATCTATTTCTTCATCACAATTTCATCCACCTAACTATATCCACCCATCCTTACATCCTATCATATCCCTCCACCTACCTTTCTCAACCTCATCAACCCATTATATTATCCTATATCTCCCTACCTCATTCACCCATCATCTTATCCTCTATCTCCCTACCTCATTCACCCATCATCTTATCTTCCATCCTATTATACCCCTCCTAATGCATCCTCATGTATAACATATTCTATGTGGAACATCTTATTCCTTGGTGACATATTCCTTGGAGACCTTATTATATCCACCTTTTACCTCCCAATCCTTGTATATCTCCACCCCTTCATCCCCAATCCTTTTACCTCCCAATCCTTGTCTTTCCACATCACTTCATTCACAATCCTTCCATCCATCAATCCTTTTCTATTAATTCTTCTACCCTCGAATCCCCCCATCATTTCCTCCATATTTCCATCACTTGGTACATCTCTTTTTATTGGTATCTATCTCTAAACTACCCCCATGCATCCAATTTCATCTATTTCTATCCCAATTCTCCTCACATTCTACCATCGCATGCAAATCCTACTCCATATCCTCTAGTTATCTAAAATTAAACATCAATGATCCCATCCAATCACATCCTTGGTCTTGTTCCCAGCATTTTTTCAAGCCTTGACCATAATCTAATCATCATCATTGGAATACATCATTCCCAATCCTTATGTTGTTTTGGGATATATCATTCCCACATCAACAACACCCTATCCACCATCAATCCATCTTGAATTTTTAGCTTTATTGGGGAAACATCATGCATAGTGTCAGTCGTGTCTCCACCTAAGCTCATTTTTATAAATGCATCTTTAGGTCCCATCCTTGTGTCATCTAGGCATCTATTACTATCTAGTTGGTGCTTCAATAATCATCCACTGGTCCCTTTAAGGTTCTAGCATCTTACTTATCTCTTTTTATAGGATTCCTAGTTTAGAAATCCATCATCGGTCTCGCAAGATGTATCCTTCCTCATATCAAACCAATCAAATCAATTTTTTATAATGTTAAGTTGATGTTATTCATGTTGTTTTTATTAATGGTTGTCATTTATGTCAACATATCCTATGCATTTTCATGTTCTGGTTATATCAGTTGTTGTGTACCAATAGTCTTGGTGGTATCAGTTGTTGTACCGATAGCATGTGTGTCATTGTAGAAGTTTTTACTGACAAGATTTCTCTTTCGGTGGTGGTTCTACATTGTGTGAAACATTTGGTGGATTGGTTATTTGGTTCAGTCCTATCTAGAGCATGTTTTTTGTTTGTTCGGTTCCATTTTCTATGTAACATGTTCATCATGTCCATTGGAACCGATGGCATTGGAGATAGTGTTGTGTGTTGGTATATGCGAGGCAATATGTATTGGTTGAGGTGGTCCACATCTCATTTCTTACCACCAAGGGAAATTCTTGGTGAGACCTATTTAAAATTGTGTCTTGCTGACATGGTTGATGTCATCAAGCAGTATAAGAAGGGTGAGGATTTTTGTTGCTCATATGGCTTATGTTTTTCTTGTATGCAAAATTATTGTGAATCTATTTTTGGAGATCTACATGTTGTTGATCGTGCATGTGGAAGAATATTGGTGATAGTGGTCTAAGTGGTGGATTCAATTTTATTTCAAATACTTTGGTATTTAACCTGTATTGGTAGTGAGCCTCTTTGTATTGGTAATGAGTCTCTTTGTATTGGTAGTGAGCCCTTTTTCATATTTCAAGGGTAGTTAGCCCGACTAGCAGTGAGCCTTACCTATAGTGAGAACTACCGAAAGTGAGCCTTTTTATAAGTTACCTTTACCAGTGTTTATATTTCATGAGAATTACCTTCTCTGTAGTTTTTCCCAATTTGGGTTTTCCATGTAAATCTTGGTGCTCTCTATGTCATAAATCAGAAGTTGTTACAGTTGATGCTTAATAGTTTACCGAAAAATAAAAAGTTTTGTAAAGTATGTGGGAATAACTTGTTAGAGTAGTCGAGTATTGCTAATAATTAAATTAGTTAATTATTAGTTCATCTACTCTTAGCTTAAGTTAGACTTAGGAAAGTTTCCTTTTTTGAGTTGTTTCCCTTTTAGGGTTTCGGTATTCCTTTATAAGGAATGACCTCTTTGTATTTCGTAAGGAGATTGTATTATTTTCATCATTGTGTTAATAGAAGATAATTTCTTTCACAATGGGTTTGCAGTCTCTGGCCTATCGGCCGCCATAGCTTTCTGGATCCTTCTCTCTTCTGTCTGTTTCATTCTATTTGTAATAGCTATGCATGCAGGTGTTCTTGGGTAGATTGATGTTCATCAATCTCAACATGGTATCAGAGCCACTCTGCAGCTGGCTGTTCATTCTCTGTTGAAGCAGCGAGGGTTTGAAGCTTTCAGAAGCTTTTCCAGCATTTGTCTCTGGTTCTGGGGGGGTCTGTATTTTTTGGATCTATTTGAGCCAAAATGGACTCCACCATTGCGTCCAGAAGGCCCGGGAGAGTCGAAATCATATAAAATTTTGACCATTTTGGTTACAGGGGCCTCTGGGAAAAAAATTTGGCCTCCCGAGGGCCGTACGGATGAGAAAATTAAAAAAAAATCATAAAAAACCATTGTTTTTTAATGGTTTTTTGGTTCTGTTTTAAGCGCAGCCGTGTATTTTTGTTGGGCCGCCGCCGCGCCACCACCACCGGCTGCGGGCGCCTTCGGCAGCAGCCCCCGCCGGCCTTCCCCACCGGCCCTACACAGCGCGGCCACCGCTGAGCACAAACGCCGCCGCCACCCCCGCGGCCCCTCCACCTCTGCGGCCCGCTGCCACCACCGCCCCGCCTGCACCGGCTCCCGCCGCCCGACCTCCCCCGTCACAGCCGCTCTGCAGTCAGTTCCTGTCAGCGGTGTTTCTCTCTGCGCCACCCCTCTTGTGCCACTCCGCCCGGTGGCGGGTCCTCTGCCACCCCGCGGGCTTATTATGCCATCTGCGCGGTCCTATTAAGGACCAGGGGCTGCGGACCAGCCCCCGGTGCTCTCCATGCGACCGGGGGCTCCTTTTTTTAGCCCCTGGGGCCTTTTGTAACCCTTTTTGCCTTTTTGGGGGTACCTGGGCTTTTTTCTCTCTATAGGGAGCATACGGGGGTATTTTTCTAACTTCTATATATCGTCGGAAAGCTCTTTCCGAGAACTTTCCGATGAGAGAAGTTAGAGGTTTTGGTTCCACCATTTCAATAGCATTTTTTTCTGTTGAAGTCTGATGTTTTGTTTTGCCTTCCGGGAGTCATATCTGGCTCATCCGAACTCCTTTTTCGGCAAACGAGATATCGTCGGAAAGCTGATTCTGTGTACTATTCAGTGGCAAAGGTATTTCTTCTAGATTCTACTCTAGGTTTTCACTCCTCTGAGTTATGCAGTTTATGCCCTCTGGTGGTGTGCTTGGTTCTACAGGTCCGGGGATCTCTTCCTCTGAGTTCATAGTTCACTCTACTTTTTGACATCTGAGTTTGCATGCTCTTTCTGATGTATCTTTGTTCTGTAAATGCACTGAGATAAAGTGCCTTCTTCTACTTTTTTGGGATCCTGCACACCTGGTTCAGTCTTAGTACTCGCACTCTGTTATAAAGTGCCATGGGGGGATTATGATGCATATGCCTTAGGCGCATCCACTCTTGTCAAGCGAGCGTACCTTCCATGACATTAGCCCATGTAGAATGTGTCTGTGACACCGCCCTTTATCCTGTGTGTGTGCTTGTGTTGCACTGTTGGTGTTCCTGATTCTTCTTCTGCAGCTGTTTCTGGTACTGCATTCCAGTGTTCCTGTCACCTCTCCCAGTTCAACATTATGGGGGGTTCACCTGTTGGTTCTATTGCTTCCTGGTTCGATTGATCAGCTCTTCAGACACTTGTCTTCTCTACCTGATCATGTACTTCAGTGGGGGTTCCAGCAGTATCTTCTGACAGATTTTTCAGACATGCTTCAGAGATGCTTCTTGCTCTATTCTTTTCCCTTTATGTTTTGGGTACCTGATCAGGCCTAGTTGCCGGGACCCATC
>MU223935.1:4336612-4348106 GCA_018584345.1 Thuja plicata | reverse complement strand
GTTGATGACATTATCTTTGGAGGTAATGACAAGCTTAGTATAACATTTACAAAAGAAATGCAGAATGAATTTGAAATGAGTATGATTGGTCCTATAAAATACTTTTTGGGATTAAATGTAAAATAGATAGACAAAGTAATATTCATTAATCAGTCAAAATATGTAAAGAAAATATTGAAAACCTTCAAAATGGAGGATTGCAAGCCAGTATGCACTCCTATGATCACAGGAAGTAAACTTTCAAAAGATGATGACTCCACAGCAGTTGATAAAACATTGTATAAATCTATGTTTGGAAAGATTATTTATCTAACTCAATCAAGACCTGACATATCTAATGCAGTTGGAATTGTTGGAAGATTTGCAGCTAAACTCAAGCATAATCACTTAATGGAAATCAAGAGGATATTCAGATATCTTAAGGGAACTATAGACTATGGTTTATGGTATCCTAAATCAGAGAATACACAACTTCATGTGTATACTGATGCAGATTGAGCAGGTTGTATTGATGACAAGAAGAGCACTTCAAGAGGAGTAGTATTTCTTGGAGAAAGGTTGGTATCTTGGACAAGCAAGAAGAAAAAATGTATTTCTCAGTCAATGGCAGAGGTAGAATATGTTGTAGCAGCACTGAATTGTATAACAATTGTTTGGATCAAACAGATGGTTAAAGACTTTGGTATTCAGGTTGAATATCCTATTGTTATTCACTGTGACAACACCAGTACTATTAACATGTCTAAGAACCTTGTAATGCACGCAAAGAAAAAACACATAGAGATCAAGTATCACTTTCTGAGAGAGAAAGTTGCAGACAAGGAAGTGACATTGGATTATGTAAACACAAAAGATCAGCTAGCAGACATTTTCACAAAGCCTTTAGCAAAGGATAATTTTGAGTATCTAAGGGAGAAGTTGGGATTCATTCCCTCTCCTAAGTCTGATTAGAAAAAGTAGCAAGTACATCAGTTTTGTGTGACTGATGAATGGTTGACTACTCTACTTCTAGAGTAGTACCTGTGTAGAATGGTTTATGGCACCCTTTTCCATTGATGTCAATGGGGGAGTATGTACCAATAAAAACAAGAAAAACAAGGAACACATACAAGGAGCTTATACTATGGGGGAGTAAAGGAACACAGTAGGGAAGTATGACAATGGGGGAGTATTTAGAGAATACAAAGTACATGAAACTATAGCAGTGTAGATGAATCTTTGTTGAGGATATTGAGAAGACTATAAAAGAAAGAAGAAACCATGAACATAAGTTGTTTTTATATTATATGTTGCCATCAATGCCAAAGGGGGAGATTGTTGGAGATTTGATTCTGAACAGTTGATTGATAGTATGTTTGTCATTGATGACAACATATAATACACAGTAGTACTTCTGTATGTACTTATCAATATGATGACATGAAGACCAATGTGGATAGATACATTTTTTTGACATGTTTACTATGCTATGTTCATACATGCAAACTCAGATATGAATTTTCAGTAAAGATATGTAATTCTGTTATTGACAGCTACTGTTCTGGAGGAATAACAGTTTAAGGCCGACGTATGTAACATGTTGATCGAGTTGTGCCTATCTTCAGGATATGTGTGTGTATATTAATTATTATTTATGTGTTTTTGATATTGTTCTAGAGGCGCAAGACGTGTTTCAAGAATATTACAAAGTTATGATTAATTTGGTGAAGCTAACTTGTGAAGCGACACATCTGCTCAGCATTGACTTGCATGGTTTTAATTATGCTTACGCGCTTAGTAGAGCTGACAAGGATGTTAAGAAGAGTTTTCCTACAGGTCCCATGATCTCATACTTGGTGTATGTACTTATAGAAGGTCATTTGTGATAAGAAGAGTTGCGAAAGACAGAGATTGACAAGCAGAGCAGAGTGTTGATGCAGCAAAGCTATATTTATCATATGTTGATAATATAGATGTTTATGTTGAAGCATTCAGAATATAGATTAGATTGTTATATTGCTTTACAAGAGGTTAAAGCATCGGCGCATAAAAGGAACTGATTAGACAAGCAATGTCACAAACAATAATTCATCTTGTTGATACAGTGTGTATCAAATAACCAGAAGGTTGTAGCCTTCACCACTTGGACAGTGAATCCTTGGATAGTGAGTCCTCCACCTCTAACAGGGTTATTGTAAAAGACTCCTAACAGGGTCTGACCCTTAACCAGGTCACTATACTACTGCATTGTAATGTACAACTCCTAACAGGGTTGGAAGATCTTTTAACAGGGTTGGAAGTTCTTTGTGGGTACTAATTCCCACTGGGGTTTTTACCATTTGGTTTCCCCGTAACCAAATTGATGTGTTGTGTAAAGTGTTATCTGTATGTGCATTTACTTTGTATCAATCTGGATTAATAAGTATAAGATAAAGATTTAAAGTTGCAGATAACTGATTCACCCCCCCCCCCCTCTCAGTTATCTCTGAAGTATTCTAACAGGACATATATTTGATAGGAAAGAAGTTTAAGAAAGGTTCTACCGACAACAATCTATATTACAAGAAAGATTCAAATCAAATTATGATTTTTGTTGTGTATGTTGATGATATTATTTTCGAAGGCAAGGATGATTTTTGAAAAAGATTTGCAAAAGAGATGCAAAAATATTTTAAAATTTCTATGATAGGAGAGTTGAATTTATTTCTTGGATTGTAGGTAAATCATAATAGCAAAGGCATTTTCATTTCTCAACCCAAGTATGTCAAGGAAGTATTAAATAATTTTGGGTTGGAGAATTCCAAACTAGTATGTAATCCAATTATTACTGGTTATAAACTAACTAAGGAAGATGAGTCACTGAAAGAAGATGCAAGTAAATATAGATCAATTATTGGTGGATTGTTGTACTTGACTTCTACTAGATCAGATATTATGTATGTAGTATGCCCAGCAACCAGATTTTACCAAGAACCGAATGAATCACATGTTATGGAAGTAAAAAGGATATTCAGATATCTAAAAGGAACATAAGATTTTGGTTTGTGGTAATCAAAAGGTCCATATTTTACACAAACATCTTATACCAATGCAAATTGGGCAGGATGTTTGGATAGCTAGAGAGGTACCAGTGGTGGAGATTACTTTCTTGGATCCTGATTAGTTTCTTGGTCAAGCAAGAAGCGGGATTTTATAAATTTATAAAATGTTGAATCAGAATACATTGCAGCATCCTTGTGTTATGCTCAGGTATTATGGATGAAACATAATTTGAAGGATATAGGAGTTACATTTGAAGAACCAATTTCAATCATGTGTGATAATAACAATACAATAAGTATGTCAAATAATCCAGTACAAAATTATAGAACAAAGGATATATCTATTAGGTATCATTTTATCAAAGAGAAGGTGATATATGGTGAAGTAAAGCTTGATTATGTGCCCAAATGGAGTAGAGAAGACATACTCAAAAAACCTTTGTGCAAGGATACTTTTAAGTATCATATGGGGAATTGGGCATTCTTCCTTTTCCTAGCATTCGCTAGAATAAACCAGTGTGTGCATTGCTCTAGCATGTTGCATGAATATTCCTTTCTAGATCAGTATCTAGCGGCTTCCTCTCAAGGGGAGAAGAGTGGTTTTTTCAAGGTTAGTTTTTCCCTTTTTCATTGTTGTCAAAGGGGGAGAAAGTTAGAGAAAGCTGGAATAGCTGAGAAACTTATTGGTGATATCATTTGGAGTTGTTTGTTTTATTATTGATGAATTTTTTCATCAATGAAAAAGGGGGAAATTGTTAGAATGTGAATTTGATGATATTCATGTTATAGTCATTAATGGTTGTCATTGTTGTCAACATATCCTATTCATTTTCATGTTTTGGTCGTATCGGTTTTTGTGTACCAATAGTCTTGGCGGTATCAGTTGTTGTACCGATAGGATGTGTGTCTTGGTAGAAGTGTTCACCAACAATATTTCTCTTTCGTTGGTGCTTCTATGTTGTGTGCAAAATTTGGTGGATCAATTTTTTGGGTCGATCCTATCTGGAGTGTGTTTGTTGTGTGTTCGGTCCCAGTCATTGCTATGTAACGTGTTCATCATGTATGTTGGAACCGATGGCTTTGGATATAATGTTGCATCTTGGCATGTACTAGACAAGTTGCATTGGTAGAGGTGGTCCACATCTCATTCCTTACCATGGCAGAAGTTTCTTGGTGTGACCTATTTCAAATTACGTCTCGCCGACATGGTTGATGGCATCAAGCAATATAAGAAGGGAGAGGATTTTTTTTGCTCATGTGGCTTATGTTTTACTTGTATGTGAAGTTATTGTGAATCCATTTCTAGAGATCTACGTGTTTTTATCATGCATGTGGAATATTTTTGGTGACAGTGGTCTTAGTGGTGGATTCAATTTAATTTCAAATACTTTAGAAGTGAGCCTCTTTGTATTGGCAGTGAGCCCTTTTTTGATATTTCAAGGGTAGTTAGCCCAACTTGAAGTAAGCCTTACCTATAGTGAGCACTACCAACAGTGAGCCTTTTTATAAGTTACCTTTACCGGTGTTTACATTTCATGAGAATTAGCTTCTCTGTGGTTTTTCCCAGTTTGAGTTTTCCTCATAAATCTTGGTGTTCTCTATGTCGGTATTATTGTATTTACGTGTTTACATTTTCTATGATTGTTTTATGTTCTTAACGATAAATCAAAATTTGTTACAGTTGATGCTTAATATTTTACCGACAAAGAAAAAGTTTTGTAAAGTGTGTGGAAATAACTAATTCACCCCCCTCTGAGTTATTCAGCTTGTTCAACACAATCATCATCCATCATCCTCCCTATGGTAGAAGGTATGTGAGATATTGATCATTTCTTTGGTTCTTTTGGATCTTTTTAATATTTTATCTTAAGCTTCCTAATTTTACCTTCTCATGGTTTCCATGATCTTTTATATCATGATGTTCTACAAATGGTGAAACTAGGGGCGGGTCTTGATAATTCTCTTTTTGCATGTTTATGTATTCAGACGTGTCCCTTGCATTTCCAACATGCGATCCTTATGGTCATGTGATGCACTTGGGGCATTTTGATTTCTTGTGGGTTTTTATAGCATCATATCCACCTTAGTCCTATGTGGCTTTGTGTGATGTTGTTTTAATCTTTTTCTATTTGTTGAGTCAATCCTATGCAAAATCTATGACAAGGCCTTAGTTCTTCATAACCTTGATAGGTCCAATATATTTCCAAATCAAAATAAGTGCTCACTATATGACATCTCCTATTTGGGAGGTACTACCTCAAGCTTATTATATCTCCATCCACTTATCATTCAACCATCATGCATGCATCCTCTTTTCTATTTTGAGAGAACACCCGTGTTCTCTTCAACTCGACTGTCCTCTCAAGGGGACATCCTCATCCTCATCTCCCATCATCCTTCCTCCTAATTACTCTTCTAATTGACTAGGGAGTCTTTTCTAATTCAACCATTTTCGTCCTCACTCTATGTCTTCTTTTTCTTCAAAATGATGGTACTTCGTAACACCATCTCAAAGAGGGCAAAATGTAGACACCTAAATTTGATCAATAATTTTAATTAAATTTAGGCTTCTTATTTGTATTATTGATTAAATAATTATGCATTGTTTAATTGATTAATATTTATTTATTTGATTGATGTTAACCTTCTAGCTAAACTAATTTAATTAATTAGGCTATATTCCAATTAATCAATGACAAACTATAACCATTTAATGAATCAAACCCGCCTTCTATCAATTTAAATAAATACACTTATCTATTTAAATTAATTCATTTTATCCATAATTATCCCACTTGAAATTAAATAATTCATTTAATTCTATTTGAGCACATGGCTCCTAACTTTAACCCTCACCTAACCTCACTTCCCTAACCTAACCCATCCTTCTAACTCAACCCAACTCACTTGTACACACGAATCCTCATTTAATTAAATACAATAATTTTCTTAATTAACCCTCCATGCATTCTCTCTTCTCCCATATCATCCTCCTAAATATCCCACTAATTAATACTAGTCTCTCATATAATTCCCTTCCTAATCATTTTCACATTCTTAATCAACTTGGTTTATCCACCCAAGTCAACTCTTGTCACATAAATCCCAATCCCTAACCACATGTGTAAGGGTCCATATGGGTCTCTTACACACTTGTCCCCTCCAAAGGAATTTTAAATTCCTTTTTCACATCTTCCAATACCCTTCACATTCTCCAACCTTCCTTCCCACTTCTCAAAAATGGTCTCATTCCTCAAGGAATGGCCTTTGGGATTTGAGACAAGATATGTCTTTATGGCATATCTTCCCAACTTCCAATATCCTCTCATCCTCTCTCAATGTGACACTTGTCACAATGAGATGAATTTGAGAAATCAAATCCATGTGCTCTCACTTGGATGCATCCTAGCCCTTCCCCATCTTTGAATCTCAACCATCGATTCCTTCATCTCTTTTCCTATAAAATCCTTCATTTTCATCCACCTTTTATGCAAAGTTACCATGCCACTTTGAGACCAAAATCACAAGAAAAACAACATCCTAATGCCAAAATCCTTCCAACTACCAAACATTGAAGCTTGAGCACATATTGAGCACACATATCAACCATCATCCTGGACAAATCTATTTCAACAAGGGAGCTTCTAAAGGGTTTTAGCAAGGTTTGAATTTTCTTAAGTTTTTTCTTCTTTTTTCATGTCTAATATATGTGTTGTAGTAAGTTAGTTGTTTGAATTCTTAACTAGTTTATGTATTCTATTAAACACACTAATTTCATTGCATACAAAGACTTTTCAAAACTTATGGAAATATGTTGCTAAGCCTAAAAATGCATGCTTTTGATGGTTATTCTTGCTGCAAAAACTGCCTTTTAAAAAACACTCTCATGATGCTAGCCTTTGTTTAATCTGCAAAAAATATGAAACTATAAGACATATCTTCTTTGACTGTCTTTATGCCAAATAAATTTGGCTTATGTTCTGTAATGGATTTACTAGTTGGAATTCTTGTGGCAGTGATTCTATTAATGATGTTTTATTTGGTTACTTTAATAATTCAGGGAAATGGTTGTCTTTAACTATTGAAATTCTTTAGCATCTTTAGAAATGAAGAGTTGTTTAATTGTACAAGGAGGATGCTTACTGTGTTTCATAAAAAAGCTCACTTATTTCAATATTTCCTCATAACTTACGATTACTATGGATATATCTAAGGATAATTTTAACAATTTGTTGGGAGATGGGATCACTACAATAAATAGATGAGAAGTGAGGGATGGGCATACTTAGGCGTATGATAAGGAGACCAACCCCCCTTCCACAAACACCAAAGGGAACTACAAAATAGAGTGAACGATCTTGTAGCAGAGAAGGCGACTGCTAGCAAAAAGAAGGAAAAGAAACATGGGCCAAGGTTCTTGTTCAAAAGTGATAGAGGATCAGACATTGAAGTGGTTAATTCTAATGAAGACCTCTCTATGGTTTCCCCCTCATTAGGACATCTTATACGAGATTAGATTGACAAGAGAAAGAATTAGTAATGGATTAGATATCAGTTGACTATTAGATACTTGTCTTTATCCTATATGTACAATTGATATACTTATTTTTGTAAGTGTCTAAAGTCAAAATAGTTATTTTTTTGTTGCTCCTATTAGTATAACTGATTTTGATTAGGATTATAGATTAAAATTTATATTTTCAAAACTTAGATAAAAACTAATTGAAATATCATATTAGTATTAATAATATTAAAAAATTCCATTATTATTATTTTTTAATATGAAAAAAAATCACAAAGAAAAATAAAGTTTAAATAAAATAAAGAAAAATTAAAAATGAGAAAAGAAAATTTTAAAAAGGAAACCTATCTTAATATTTAGAAGAGATCAATCTTTTAAGTTTAGGAATTTTCTAAAAATTAAAATCAGTGTTTATCTTCTAGAGGGAAGTGAGAGATAGATAAGGATAGATGGAAAAAACTACTATAGATTAGGCTTTATAAGGGGATTGATTAAAATGTTTTGGGGCATAAAAGAATGGAAAATTTAAAAAATATTAAAAATATTGATCTGGAAGTGGATGGGAGAAAGAAGTAGCAGAGTGGAAGAAGGGATGTCAATCTATGAGAGAGAATTTGGTGTGATTAATTCTTTCTTTCTTTATTTTACAAATATTTAAAATGCTTTTTGGTTCATTAGAAAAAAAAATTAAAAAAATTTATTTATACAATGAAGATTGAAATTGAAGTATTTGTTCAATTTTATGTCCTGTGTAACCATGAAGTTTTTTATTATTTTACATGCACATATGTGCTATACTTGATCAATAGTTTCTAAATATTTTATACAAAATCCTTCTGTACATATACCTTTTCCAAGACAACAAAATTTATTTCTTGAGAAATATTGTCTTATGTTTGTATGCTAATCTCTGTAGTCACATATGCTTAGATGTTTTTAAAGTCCTATTATAGAAATCCATTTTACATATACCTAGAAAATTTGAGATCTCGTTTGTTACTTGTATTTTTTTAGACAACTCACAAGCCTTGTCCATGCATGTGTATTAATTTATTCATCCTTTAAATTTGTCATATTGAACCTTTAATGATAGAAATCACCTATCTTTCAATGTCAGATATATGAATAGCTAAGTATAATGGTCTACTCCTATGCAATGTAAGATCCATTTCCTTATCTAGCCAAGTTGAACAACATGACAATTTTTTCTCAATATTGCATTAAGTAATGCATGCTATTTAAATTAAAGAGAGAATGATTTATTACCTATAATATAGAGGGATTATTTGTTAGACATAATAGATATTAAAATATTACGTAATGTTAAAATTCTTGTAGTAATAACAACCATCTAAAAAGTTGTAGAAACATTGTAGGGTAGGCCAACGGTCATGACAGACCAACAGAGACTGGACTAGGGAGGGTTTTGACAGCACCAAGAACTAAAGTTTAATCAGGGCATAGTGTGGATGGCCTTTCAATGGGAGATTCCAAACTAGGTTTAATAGAAAAGCAAGGCTCACAATGCAAATGCATAGTGATTTGAGGGAACGACCATGGTGAATCCATGGAAAAGAAGTATGGAGAATAGGGTGGAGTCAAATTGTGAGGACTCAAGAATGATAAATAAATGGGGATATGCCTCTATTTGACTAAATAACCAAATAGATTTCAAAAAACTGGAGCACAATTTTTGGCACCCGAAACAACAGGTGAACAAGGCATAGGAACCGATGGTAAGAAATACCCTTATCCACTCAAACATGATCTCTTTTGTTGCATATCATTGTATAGTCAGAAAATAGAAGCACTTCCATTGTAGACCAGTTTAGCCTTCCAAGTAAGTGGTTTGGGGTCATTTCAAGCACCTTGAATGGGTCTTTGACTTGGATCTATCCTTTTCCCCTATTTTTCTCCATTTCCCACTTCTACAGCCTATTTCTGACATCCAAAACTGAAAACTAAGGTTTTTGACCTCAAGGTCAAAATCAACCTTTCTGGGTCAAGGTTGACCTCACCCTTGACCTAGGTCAAGGTCAACCTCACCCTTTACCTAGGTCAAGGTTGACCTCACCCCTGACCTAGGTCAAGTTCAACCTCGGCCTTCACCCAGGGTCCAAATTTTAGGATCTCACAGTTTCTGGATGTCGGGCTTTGAAAAAGTTTAATTCCCACTTCCGAGTCGGCTATTTTGGGTTTCGAAATGATGATTCCTAAATTATATATAATATAGGTCCTCTCCTAGGGTTAAAGGCTTTAATGGGAATTTAATTCTCCTATGTCAGCCTCCTTAGAAGATTGTGCCCTAATTTCATATAAAAGGGAGCCTTTCTCCTCACATTTTCTCTAAGTCCTCTATTGAAGCCTAAGCATTATTGAGAAATTGAGAAGTATTATCAAGTGAAGTTCAAGAAAGATAAGGAGAAATATTTGAAGCAATCATCTACTCTCAAGCATTCAAGCATCCAATTCATCAAGGAGGTCCATTTGTAGCCATTGAAGGATTCAAGCTCCATGGAGCCCTCTTGTTGAAGATTTCTTCAACCACATTCCTCCAAGCCTCTTCCTCTTCCAAGATCCATTCAAGATTGGTGTTGAAGATATACATGCAATTTATTGAATACATCCTACATCCTACATTCTACATCCATTTTGGTGCATCCATACTTGTGGATTCAAGGATTCAAATCCTCCACAAGGACTTTTACATGAGCAAGGTGAATTGTTTCATTTACTTTGTTTACTTCTGAAATTTCAATTATATATTTGAGGTTAATTCCAAAACTAGGGTTTTACCAAGGAAAATCCCTCCCCCCCAAAAAAACAAACCATTTTTCTTGCAGGTACATGTTCGGGACTGTGGATTTGAACTCAGGTCTGGATACCCTTTTCAGCAAACTATCAGGATCCGCGAACAGATTTTCGTTCAAACCTGTGCAGGTCAGGGTCAAGATTATTGGGTTAGGGGTGACATTTTGGGGTCAAGGTTGAGATTTTGGGTTCAAGGTCAAGATTTTTGGGTCAAGGGTGACATTTTCGGGTCAAGGTCGAGATTCAGGGGTCAACGGTGACATTTTGGGGTCAAGGTCAAGATTTTTGTCAAGACAGTGTCAGATCGGAAAATGATTTCTGGGTTTTGTTCGTCTCTGCATTTTGGTTTCGGATCATACTTTAGATTTTCCAGAAATAGAGTAAAAACCTCAAAAATAGCATTCTTTGATCTGTCATATCTTAATGTTAGTACTTTTCTCCTATTCATTTCAATCTTTCTAAATCTATCACACATTCCTTTCCATAAAATAGGAATTTAAGATCTTCTTCCTTACTCTCATTTCCAAATGATTGATTCATTTGTGTATTGATCCTTCTCTTTGGGTTAATCAATTTGGATCGGTCATTTGTGCGCCATGGGATTGAAGAGGAATATCTTATCTTTCCCCCTCTTATTTCAAATGTTACACTTCTTATGTTACACATTTTTATATGTTACATTTTGGTGAACCTGTGATAGACAACACTTTCTTTTTGGTGTTAGATTTGCATCTTATGTTAGATCTTACATGCATTTAAAATTAGATTTCTTTTATGCTCTTGCATTTATATATCAAAAATTAAAAATCACAAATTGCTTTAAAAATACAAAAACATTTACATTTTTCATGCTTATAGATTTCATTTGAATGCATTGGGATATATTTA
This sequence comes from Thuja plicata, assembly GCA_018584345.1. Taxonomy (NCBI): domain Eukaryota; kingdom Viridiplantae; phylum Streptophyta; class Pinopsida; order Cupressales; family Cupressaceae; genus Thuja; species Thuja plicata. The sequence goes on along the minus strand of MU223935.1, from coordinate 4,336,865 downwards.
AATCTATTTTCTATACATTTCTTTATTCGTTATCATGTTGCACAAGTTGTTTCAAGTGTTTTCCAAACATCCTTCTATAACTTTTGGGATTAAACAACATCCTCCTCTTACCTTACCATTGCATGGTGTTACATCTAGAAAGACTTTATTTAGTGCATGTGATGTTGCTTTGTCCTCTCTTGTATTACCTTGTAAGGATATATTAGAGCAAGAAGATGACTTTAATCTTTCTCTCCATCATATTTCTCTTTAT
>MU223935.1:4296411-4335232 GCA_018584345.1 Thuja plicata | reverse complement strand
TTCCTCTAATGCTCTTCCTAGAGATGATTGGGGAACCTTGAATTTTAATCCTACCTTTATTGGAGAATATAAGGTTTCTGATCTTGATTTTATGAAGCCACAAAGAGAGTTTGAACAATGAATCTTTACTTCTACTTCTAATGCCCTTCGTAATAAATTTGTCGCTACTTCTACCCACTATGAATTTGTCAAACCTACTAGTAATGACATAGTGACTATTGAAGTTCCATTGTCTCCTTCTGACATGGCTTCTCATTATGGTCCTGGTTATCATTTACTAGTTAAAAAAGGATTCCATGGTGAAGGATGTGGTAAGCATAAACAGGGAATTCAAATGCCCTTACAGAATGGGGGGCATGAGAATTCTTATGTATTGGTATTTAATCCTCAACAACACATCAATAACAACATCTCAAATAACACTTCAAAAAATGATGACCCTATGAAGGAATTTGATCAAGAATTTCTTTTGCCTAAACTCCTTCGTGCTAAGATGATTACTAGACCTAAACACAAAAAGAAATGTAGTCCACACTTCAAGACTCTTCCTTTTTGTTTATATCATAGATTTCATTATCACTCTACTAATGAATGTCAAGCTTTACATTATAAGATTAGGAAGCTCATTGATGGTCAAGTTATTTCTATATCATATGGAAATGAGTTGTATCTCAATCTTGTTTTCTCTAAATAACATTTATGTTCCTATTATGGAACTCCACATTATGTAAACAATGTTAGCCTAATCGTTGGAGGCTCATTGTCTTGCATAGTATTGTGAGTGATATAATAGGTCCCCTTTCATCCTTGTTCCCATGCTTGGGGGGCAAGGATGACATCTCCTTCTTTTCTATATTTCCAGGATTCATTCTTCTCTTGGTTAAGAAGTATCTATCTATTATGTTATATTCAATCATACATGAACATTTTCGTTTGCATTGAGGATCTATGTCCTTGATCATAACCTATTTCTTTGTTTAACATTGGGTTTCTATGGTTGATAAATCTCTCACCTTGGAAACTGAATACTATGTTATCCCTCACAGGGGTTACTTTTTCACTTCTTGTATGATATCTCTTTACATTCATCCCTTCCATGGCCTCATAGGAGCTGTGACCTTCTTGGCTTGGACTGCGTGTTGTCTATAGATATTGTCTTGATGTTGAATATGGCTTTATCCTTGTTCTTTTCTTTCGTTAACATGTCAAAATAGTATGTACTTTTCCATCTTAAGGAGGGAGCATATATACAGCCTCCCTCATTTTATATTATGCATTTTTGTTCTAACATTTTGTTTTGCAGCATGCTAAATCCTCTGAAGGTAATGCACATAAGTTTCTAAATCCTGAAGAGATACACATTCAATTACAATTCAATATGCTAAATCCTTAGAAGGTAATGCACAAAAGTTGCTAAATCCTGAAGAGATACGCATTTTACAAATGTATTCCATGGTGATATAAGAATATGGATCCATGGGTACTTCATAAAAGCCATTAGAAGATGCACTACATACATGCAAAAATCTGCTAGAAGGTCCACAACTTTATGGGGTGACTATCAAGTGCTTTCTTGGTGGGCCATCCTATCCTTTTTTTGGTTCACAGTGAGATACACACATCTTATTGGGCAAGCTAACCACTCCTCTCTCTCTCTCTTTCTCTTTGACCAGTGATGTCTCTCTTATCGTGATCTTAGGGTTGATAAAGACTTAATTCCCTAAAGTCTTAAGGATTCCTTTTTCCCTTTTGATTTCAATAAGATTATCTTTTCTTCATGATCTCCTTTACCAAGAGTTTGCATTGAGTCCATACTCTTGCTAAAGTGGGGGCTAAATGTATAGTCAGAAAATGGAAGCACTTCCATTGTAGACCAGTTTAGCCTTTCGAGTAAGTGGTTTGGGATCATTTCAAGCACCTTAAATGGGTCTTTGACTTGGATCTAGCCTTTTCCCTTATTCTGCCCCATTTCCCACTTTTCCAGCCTATTTCTGACATCCAAAACTAAAAACTGGGATTTTTGACCTCAGGGTCAAAATTCACCTTTCTGGGTCAAGGTCAACCTCACCCTTGACCTAAGTCAAGTTTGACCTCACCCTTGACCTAGGTGAAGTTCAACCTCACCCCTGACCTAGGTCAAGGTTGACCTCAACATTGACACAGGGTCCAGATTTCAGGATCTCACAGTTTCTGGATGTCAGGCTTTGAAAAAGTTTAATTCCCGCTTCCGAGTCGGCTATTTTGGGTTCCGAATTGATGATTCCTAAATTATATTTAATATAGGTCCTCTCCTAGGGGTAAAGGCTTTAATATAAATTTAATTCTCCTATTTTGGCCTCCTTAGAAGATTGTGCCCTAATTTCATATAAACGGGAGCCTTTCTCCTCTCATTTTCTCTAAGTCCTCTATTGAAGCCTAAGCATTATTGAGAAATTGAGAAGTATTATCAAGTGAAGTTCAAGAAAGCCAAGGAGAAAGATTTTAAGAAAGCATCTACTCTCAAGCATTCAAGCATCCAATTCATCAAGGAGGTCCATTTGTAACCATTGAAGGATTCAAGCTCCATGGAGCCCTCTTGTTGAAGATTTCTTCATCCACATTCCTCCAAGCCTCTTCCTCTTGCAAGATCCATTCAAGATTGGTGTTGAAGATATACAATAAATTGATTGAATAAATCCTACATCATAAATCCTACATTCTACATCCATTTTGGTGCGTCCATACTTGTGGATTCAAGGATTTGAATCCTCCACAAGGACTTTTACATGAGCAAGGTGAATTGTTTCATTTACTTTGTTTACTTCTGCAATTTTAATTATATATTTGAGGTTAATTCCAAAACTAAGGTTTGACCAAGGAAAACCCCTCCCCCCCAAAAAAACAAACCATTTTTCTTACAGGTATAGGTTCGGGACTGTGGATTTGAACTCAGACCTAGATACCCTTTTTAGCAAACTATCGGGATCCGCAAACAGATTTTCTGTCAAACCTGTGCAGATCAGGGTTGAGATTATTGGGTCAAGGGTGAAATTTTGGGGTCAAGGTTGAGATTTTGGGGTTGAGGTCAAGATTTTGGGGTCAAGGGTGACATTTTGGGGTCAAGGTCGAGATTCTAGGGTCAACAGTGACATTTTGGGGTCAAGGTCAAGACTTTTATCAAGACGGTGTCAGATCAGAAAATGATTTCTGGGTTTTGTTTGTCTCTGCGTTCCAGTTCTGGATCATATCTTAAGGTTAGTAATTTTCTCCTATTCATTTCAATTTTTCTAAATCTATCACACATTCCTTTCCATAAAACAGGAATTTAAGATCTTCTTCCTTACTCTCATTTCCAAATGATTGATTCATTTGTGTATTGATCCTTCTCTTGGGGTTAATCAATTTGGATCGGTCATTTGTGCGCCTTGGGATCGAAGAGGAATATCTTATCTTTCCCCCACTTATTTCAAATGTTACATTTCTTATGTTATACATTTTATATGTTACAATCATAAAGAATGGAATGATTTGGTTAATTTTTACAAGGAAAAATATTTCTTATGAAATGGAGTGGGGAATGGACAGCCTTTGCAAGAGTCATACGATGGTGTGATGAGCACTGGGGGAAGGGTTGTGAGATTAAAACCCTACCAAATGATTTTTATATGGTGGTATGTGATACAACAAAGGATAAGGAGTGGATTTTGAAAAGTGGCCCATTTATGATGTGGGGTAAGGGTTTTCACTTGATAGACTAGAGACCAAACTTTGATCCTAAAATGGAAACCATTAAGGAGGTACCAGTCTAGATTACGTTATACAATATTCCACACAAGTATTGGGACAAAGAGATCTTGAAGAGTATTGGAAACAAACTGGGAGTCTTTTTCAAAGCCGATGAAGCAGTCGAGCTAAAAGAGCACAGTATGTATGCATGGATATGTATTTTGTGGAAAGATATACACCCGCTCCTAGAAATGATAGAGTCAAAAACAAGTGACGGGGTCTTGAGATAAGCTATTGAAATGGAGGAGATCCTAGAGAAGTGTAGCATGTGTAATGATGAAAGGCATAACAATGAGTATTTCCTAAGAAATGAAAAAGGTAAGGGCCTATTTGGTGCATGGCATTAATTTATCTAGAATAGCCCTATTCAAGAATAAGGACCTATTCTCAGATTAATTAATCCTGAAAATGAAAGCTGGAATAAGCTATTCTGCGTTTGGATCCCATATTGTGGAATTGGAATAAGGATTATTTTTCATTTTTTTATTTAATTTGAAAAATATGTATTTTCAACTTGTATAAACACATACACATCTACATATACACACATATAAACTCATCTACATATACACATACACATATACATGTGTGTATATACACATGTGTGTGTATATATACATGTGTGTATATACACACACATGTGTATGTATATACACATATGTGTGTGTATACACACATGTCTGTATATATACACACATGTGTATATATATACATACCCACATTAAAAAAAAGATTTAAAAAAAAATTAATAAAATAAAATAAATTTGAATCCATAAATAGCTTATTCTCGAATAAGAAATGAATTCCAGCTATTTTTAGAATTAACTAATGCAAGCATTGGCCCCAAAATGGGGATTAGTTTTCTAATTCGAGAATTCGTAAAATGCCCACAAACAGAGAATTAAATTATTCTAACATTAACTAATGCTTATTCTAGGTTAATCCCTAGCACCAAACGGGCCATAAAGGGTTGGAGAAAAATGTCATCATATATTTATCATTGTCCTTAGGAAAAGAGAAAGATAAGGATGAAACATATATACTGATGTGCCCCTCAACCCCATATGAAAAGGGTAATGAGGATTTCTTTGATAGAGGTAGCTGGCAGAAGGATTTTTTTTTAGTGCTATCTTTTCTAAACGATGTGAAAATACTAATGAGGGATGGATGATTGAGGAAAGTTTGGAAGCTAAACCTCCTACTATTCAGGGCCTAGAAGAATTTCAAATTAAAGAAATTTTGAACATTTTTGTTGCTACTTTGGAAGGATTAGAGGATGTAAATCCAAACAGAGATATTGATTCTGAATCTATAGTGAGGAGTGTTGTGAAAGAACAGAGGATTGGGTCAAAGAGGGAGGTAGAAATGGAACCCCAAAAACATCATGAGACTAGCAGGGATTGTCACCCAAGTGAGGAGGAAGTGGTATACAATGATATTTAGATCTCCCCAATTAGAAACCTGGAGAAAACATTTGAGGAAGTAGGATTGGGGTAGCACACACTTTTAAGGAAGATAGCTTCTTAGAGTTTGAAATGGAGGAGCCAGATTCAGATGGCATGGGTTTGAATGTGTCTTTGGATATAAAAGACAAAATATGTATAATCCTATCAATGGCTAGATCAAAAAAAGTGAAGGTGGGAGAGAAGAAAAGAAGAGGGTGCGAGAACAATGAAGGAGCTTGTGTAAATTGTTGGAAGTTAAATAGGTCAGAGAAAATTGAGATCAGGAAAAGGATCGAGAGGGATGAAGATCCTTTTGTGGAATTTCAAAAGTTGCAATGCCCTTGACAAAAGATGTTTTATTAAGAGATATCTTGATCAAACAAGGTTGGATGTGTTAATACTTCAGGAAACCAGATTAAAAGGGGATGAGTGTGTGTTATTACCCAAGGTTTCAGATGATGGGGATGCACTATGGCATAAGTCATTCAGGCCTCTGGAGGACTAGGAGTGATTTGGGATGAATTAAAGGTTGAGTTTCAAGTTATACAATAGGGTAGGTTTTGGCTAGGCTGCAGGGTCTTATTCAAAATACATAATGTAGTCTTCACAATTGTAAATATCTATGGACAAAGAAGTATAGAAGCGAAGAGGGGTATTTGGCAGGAGATTGCATCTTTTTAGAAAATAGAGAAAGATTTCTTATGTATTATTGGTGGGGATTTTAATTCAACTCTCCATCCTAGTGACAAAAAAGGTGGTGTTGGATGGGGGAATAGAGTTCAGAAGGATTTTGGTAATTTTATGATTAAGGTTCAGTTTAAAAAAGGAGTGTTTACATTGACCAATTGAAGGAGTGGGTTTGTTAGTATAGCATAAAATTTGGATAGGTTCTTTTTGGTAGGTAAATGGGATGGTGCCAATTGGGTGTTTGAGGCTGAAATCCTTCCACTGACTGGATCAGCTCATTATCTGATAAGTTTAAACTTCCAGGTTGATGCTCCATCGGCCAAATGTCTGTTTAAGTTTGAGAAGATGTGGCTCAGAGCAAAGGGGTTCAAATATTTGATTCAATGGTGGTGGAATAATGCCCCACCAAGAATGGGCACTAAAGCTTTTATTTTCTTCATAAAATTACAGTTTTTGAAAGAATGCTTGAAGAGGTGGAATAGAGAATCTTTTAAGAACATATTTTTGGAAAAATTGAGACAAGAAGAGGATTTAAGTAGGCTTCATTCCAAATTTATTAAAAATGGAATGACATATATGGATTTTAAACTGGAAAAAATTTTAAATATGGAGTATGTTGAATTTCTTAGGTGGGAAGAAATATTATGGCGTTAAAAATCATGGGAAACATAGCTTATGGAAGGAGATAGAAACATAAAATTCTTCTAAAATTCGGTAAAGGTTAGAAGATGCTTTAACAAGATTATCTCAATAAATGATTCAGAAGGAAATTTTTTGACAAACCAAGAGGAGATTAGTGTTAAGGCTATACATTTCTTTAAGGGGATGGATAACCAAGGCCATAATAGAGAATATGATCAATGTTTTTGGGATGTGATTGTAGAATGTATCACTGGGGCATAGAAGAACATGATGATGAAGCCAATTTTATTGGAAGAGGTGAGGTAGGATCTTATCTCACTAGGAAGTGATAACGCTCCAAGACCAGACGATTTTCCTACTGGTTTTTTCTAGCAATTATGGGACATATTTGCAAAAGATCTTTGGGAGGTTGTGGAAGAATCAAGATACAAGGTTCATTTTGAAGGACTTGAATAATACCTTCATTTCTCTAATTCCCAAAAAACATTAGGTAGCATCCTTTAAGTTAATTTTATCCAATTTATTTGTGTAATACTATCTATAAAATTATTTCTAAAGTTATTGCCAATAGATTACAAACTGTCCTAAAGGATATCATTTCCAAAGAAAAAAGTGGGTTTTGTCCACATAGATCAATAGTTGAGGGTATCATCATAGCTCATGAGATAATACATTCAATCTGAGTGGAAAAAATAGAGAGGATGATGATAAAATTAGGTATAAAAAAGGCATACATCTGATGACGTTTACAATGGTTTACTGCTGAACATTCTCCATAAATTTGGTTTTTTTGAATCATGGGTGGCTTGGGTGGAAAGCTGCATATGTTCCCTGTGCCTCTCGGTGCTGGTTAATGGTAGTCCACAAGGTTTCTTTGAGACCTCAAAAGGAATAAGGCAAGGAGATCCTCTATTTCCCTTCCTATTTATTATTATGGTAGAAGCTCTAGGTAGGATGATCACAAAATCTAGAAGGGATGAGAGATGGAAGGGGGTTGGTGTTGCAGGAGGGGTTGGTCCCATCTCACACTTGCAATTTGTGGATGATACTTTTTTGGCAAGGGAGGAAACCTTGAGAGAGGCCCATAATATGAATAAGATTGTGGATCAGTATAGCATATTGTGGGGATAGTGTGTTAATTGGCATAAGTCAGAAGTGTTTGTCTTTATTACTTCACTCCAAAAGCAAAGGGAAATCTATTTAATTCTCAACATCAGACCAAGAATATTGCTGGGGAAATACTTGGGTACCCCTCTTTTGTGTGGATCTAGTAAGGTTTCCCTATGGAAAAATATGGTTGATTGTTTTCTAAGAAGGATGGAGGGCTGGAAGATTTAGTGATTTTTCTGGAATGGAGCCAGAGAACTAGATAAAGTCTGTCTTTTGGCATGGGAGAAGATTTGTAAACCTAAAGAGGAAGGAGGTGTAGGGATTAGAGATTAGAAGGTAATGAATAAGGTGATGGGAGAGAAACTAGTATGGAGTATGTATGAAATTTTGACACAGTTGTGGGTAAGGATCCTTAAAGTGAAATATCTGGATTCAAATGAAAATCACCGCATCTTCACAATCAGAAATCTGCCCCAAGGCTCAGCTATTTGAAACATTATTCTGAGTTGGCAACAAGTAGTTATTGTCCATCTAACATGGAAAATTGGGGATGGTAGAATGACAAAATTTTGGGATGGATTGTGGGATGGGTATCCAGTGATTGCAGGAAATAAACAATTGTTAAATCTAAAGCTCCTTATGACTCAAAGATGGGGTAGTAGAGTAATTGATTATGCAGAATGTAGGCAAGGTCCATATGGAGAAGAATGGGTGTGGAAGGATGTTACACAGGAAGGCTTCACCCTGGAACAAAAAAGGTGTCTAAAGGATATTTTTTATAGAAGGATAATCCTTCTTTTAGGAAGAGAAGATAAAGTCGTATGGTGTGCTGCAAAAGATGGGAAATACTCAGTTGAACTGGGTTATAAACTAATTTTTCATAGGAAAAGGATTGAAATGTGGCCAATACAGATATTTTGGGAAAAGGAGTGCCTCCCCAAAGAAGGTACATTTGCATAGATGGCATACAGAGGAAGGATATTGACAAGGGAAAGGAGAAAAATATTGGGGTTTCAAGGACCATCCTAGTGTGTTATGTGTAATAAGTACGAGGAAACAGTGGATCACCTCCTTTTACAGTGTAAAGTGGCTCATAAATGTTGGGAAATGGTATTAGGAAATTTAGGATGGCAGTGTCCTCTACCGAATACTCTGAAGGACTTATTCTTAGGATGGTCGAGTATGAATTCAAAATCAACTTTTTCATGTATCTTGAGTGTTAGTCCTCCAATAATTGTGTGGGAAATTTGGAAAGAGAAAAATAGAAGAATCTTTCAGGAGAAAAGTGAAAAATTGGAAATAACCTACCATAGAATCAATCATTTTATTGAAGAAGTTGTTGGAACTGTATTATCAAAATATTTTAATCTAGATGTGCTATTTACCAAACATGATAAAGCAATACAAGGTGAATGGTTGGGTATCAAAATTAGGCCCGTTAAGGGGTAGAGTTGGGTTGATCCAGCAATGAAGAAGACTGAAAAAATATGTTGGATATGTCTAGAAAAAGGATGGACCAAAATTAACTTTGATGGTTCTTCGAAAGGTAATATAGGCCCAAGTAAAATTGGTTGTGTTGCTAGGGAGTGGGAAGGGAATATAACAATAATGGAAGCTAAAAGAATTGAGGATGAGATGATTAATGTGGTAGAAGCGTTAGCTACTCTATAGGCTATAAGGTTTGGATGAAAATGGGAATTAAAACATTGAATTTGGAAGGTGATTCATTAATAATTATAGAAGCAATAATGGAGGGGTCAATGTTGGTTTGGCATTTGCATAAATATATTAATATTATTCAAGAAGAATTACAATTTTTTGATGAGTTCCAAATCACACACATCAAATAAGCAGGTAATGATGTGGTAGACACATTATCGAAATGGGCTTTAAGATTGGAAATTAATGAGATAAAAGAGGAAGATTTTGGTGATCTCAAACTAGCTGAGGGAAATGATGAAGAGGTGAGGGAATGATGAAGGGCCATGGAAAGGATATTTTTCATTCAATGATCAATTTGGAAATGTGTGATGGGATGGCAAGGTGTACGATGGTCTTTAAAGAAGGGTTGTGAGAAGAGAGTTACTTATTGTGATGTCGACTAGTGTTTTGAGCAGAGAAATGAAGAAATACATGGAGGTGAATTTCTCTCTACTCACGATACAATAGAAAGCCTTCTTTGGTGAGGTTAAGAGTAGGTGCCTCAAAAGGTTCCTTAAATGCAAACACAAGAGGGTGGTGAAGGTTATTATGGTTGTTTTAGGGGATGAATTTGTTAACACCAGACACTGATATTGGATAAATATGGATATCATGAGTATGGTTCTTGCATGGGGGATGGAATTGGTAGAGGATGAGGTGATTATCAAGTGGGTGTTGCAGAAATTAGTGGAGGATGACATGTTTCTAGGGATCATCTCCATCTTTGAATGGGTTCTACTTGATGTAGGGTTTGACATTTCAGAAGGTATAGAGGACCTAGAGGAGGCAGAAAGGTTTGGCATTGTGTCTTTTTCATTGGCCAAGTTGTTTAAATAGAGAGGCATACAAAAACAAATGAGGGAGGCGTGAGCAGATTTGAAACGGGCATTGCATGCAAAGGATGGGAGAATTCTTTGGGCCCTTAAGGCGGATGCACGAAGGCATGAGCCAAGAAGGGGATGTGGGCAAAGGGAAAGATGTAGATATGGGAGGAGGAACGAGGATGCTCAGGGGTAGGGAAACAAGTTTCATGGTGGAGTGTCTAAGTCTTTCTAGTTTTCTTTTTTGAAGTATGGTTCGAAAGTCCCTGTTAAGGGACAAAACATGTAAAGGTAGTTTTCTTATGTGTCTATATAGTTGATGTTGGTCTGTAAATTTGATATAGTCTGTAAAGGTGGTGTTTTGTCGATCATGTAATGGTGGTCTATGTAACAGGGGTTATGTCGAATAGTGTAAAGGAAATTTTGTGTAGTGCATAGTCGAATAGCAGAAGGATGTAGGAGTGGTATGGGGTTGATGAACCATTGGAGAAGTGGTTTTTTGATAGGCGGGTGAGGGTTTTTGGTATACCATGGTTTCAAAACTTTTAAATGAATATACTTACTTTTATTATTATTAATAAAATATACACAAATTACGGATACAAAAAAATGTTACATAATGTTAGGATAAATTAAAGCATACCTTATAGTTTATCATGTGATTACTATCATAAAGAGAACTTTAGGTGTCAATTATTGGTAGAATTAAAAGTATAGACTAATGTATTCTTATAATTTAAACTATCAATTTGTGATTATTATACTATAATTTAAACATAATATCAATACTTGTTATAGTGGTTAGCTTAGATTATGAATTTAGAGTAAAATAGTGATTGTGATTTATTGAAATATTTTATTTATTGTTGTATTGAGGAATATAAAGATTTATTTTATTTAGGAAATTTACACATTATTCCTAATCTGGTAAATCAATTCCTTTCATTAGTCAATATTTATTCTTTTTTGAAATTATTGTATAAATATGAAAGTTAACTTTAGTAACACATTAATTGAATTACTCTTAAAACTTTAAGTAAAATCCCTTTTTATCATAGGTAGATTAGTAGTACCCTCATGCTTTGAAATAGATAAAAAATTATGTCCTTACGTGACTCTAGAGGGATTTTGTATGCTTATTATAGGTTACTTATGATCTACCACTAAATGATAATTGAATACAAGGAATAGACTAGGTTAATAGCTTTACTTCCATAAACCAAAAGGGTATTTATTTATAAAGTTATCCCTTTAAGTTTTTGAGTATGTGTTCAAAATCTATTAAGAAAATATTATGAAAAATATACTTAGCAAATTATAGATTAACAATTAATATAACTTATTCAATATGATTAAGAATATTTGAGTTTTGTCTTGTGATTATTATTTATAGTTCAACCTTGCAACTATTAAAAAAGTGTATAAGGATAATTAGGAAATAATTAGTGTACCAATTTTATAAGGAAATAAAGAAAGAGAACTGAGAAATATATGGAAGATGGTTATGATATTGACAATAAATATTCATATTATTGAAAAAGACATTTTTTACATTACTTATTTGAGATTATATAAGTACAAGCATTCTTTAATTGAAATAGTAATATGCAAATTAAAGAGTATTAATATATAAACTTTGAAGACAACCTTTGTACTCATTATTAAGTTGAATCTTAGAGATTGATAGTGAGAGTTCTATACATTGAATTTAGGCCAAGGTCAAGATTATTTGAAAATATTTATCTCATTATTATATAAATTTCACTTGGATATTGTAATACAATTATGTTCTCTTGATTCTTTCAAAGTATTTTACTTGGATTGATGTTGAAATGTATTGTGTGACTTACTATATTTTGTCACATATATCTTTGAAAAATGCTATTGTCATGATGAATAATGTGACTGAAAGATTCATTGGCTTTAGGAATAAACGCATGGCTAAATTTTTGTGTCTTCCTTGCCTATATTTTTATGATATCATTACATTAGTATTAAAGGTAGATAGGTCACACTTTACAAATTACATTAGTCCTACCGGATTTAATTTGTATTGTTAGTCTTTCCCATGTTGGGTCAAGTATCTTTTGTGTCATGAAATATTTTGGGAAAGTGTAAATACTTTGTGGTAGGGCAGATACACACCCAGAATATGTTCTCTCCCGTGGTAGACAAGTTGTCAAGAGATCATGTCATGGTGGTCTTCATAAAATGTTCTTTACGTATAAATATTGTAATCAATCTTATGGTCTATTGTAAAAGGGAATGTGTTTCCTTTGTTGGTCCACTAAGAGGGGAGGGTGAATCAGACAAAATAAAATCTTAATGCTCAAAACTTAACTCACTGATTGACTTAGTAGAGCTGAATACTATAATAACTGATTCACCAAACAACTTAATAACTTAAACAACCATACATCTCATAATATGTAAATCAATCATTCAAACTCATTAACATCATATTAAACTTAGTTGACACCAGATTTAATGAGGAAACCCAATTTGGGAAAAAACCTCTGTGAGAATTGTGACCCATAATAAAAAAATGTACCCTTCTGAAGTACGCTCGGTTAAGAACTTGTCATGTTAAAGATTACAAACACATTTTCTAAATGTGACCCTGCTAGGGGATTTACCTCAGATATGTTAATATATTCACCCTGTTAGGAGTGGCCTTGTTAGAGGTCTTTAAACACTCTTTTGGAATGTCACCTACTTCTAGGATTTATAAATAGGATGGTTAAATCCACTCAGTTAAGAGATTTATGTGTTACAAATGTTAATAAGAAACGAGATAAACTTTGATATATAAATATAGAAACTACCTTTGCTTGTGTCATATCCTTTATGCTCAATTAAATATTGGCATCACATACTCCATTTATCTCTTTCTTAGACTGTAGATTCTTCAATATTTGTTTCTCTAAACTACTCAGTAAATGTTGTTCTTCAGCTTCTTCTTCTTCTCTGTTCAACTCGCTAGCTTCTCTCTTTCTTTATATAGACATAATTTTGCCTCTTAATCTCCTTAATTAGATTTTCCATCATTTACGCTCTGTCGTTCTATTATCTTCTTCATGAATCTCAACTCGGTAAACCACTTTACTTTTACCTCGTAACTTGAACTTTTCTTGGAACTCACATAATAAGGTTTAACCACTTGATCTTCACCTTAGATCTTCTCATTGAATTTTCACATTCGTAGATCTTCTAACAAACTTCATTTAATTCTTATCCTTGTCCAACTCATCATCGCTTCTCATTAAATTTGATCTTATCATCATTTACAACCAATATCCTGTACTCAGTAAACTTGCTTTGCAACTCGATAACTGTCTTCATTCACTAATCAGTGTCTAACTCATCTTCGATGCTTGGCACTTGTCTTTCTCTCAGTGTTTGGTAACTGTGACCGACTTACATAACTCTATACTGATTGACTCTGTCTAGCTCGGTAAAGTAACTCTTTCAATCATAACTTAACTCTTTGCAATTTTTGACTTAATCAATCAATTGTACCAACTTGATAACATCAAATATATAGTAGAAAAGAACTATATCATCATTACTTCATCATTTTCTGATATGTATTTGTCACCCATTTAACTTCTCCTCTTAAGATATGGTAACATAATAAAAATCAATAATCAATTGCTTGACATCAATGACAAAACAACAACTGATCTAACCATTTCTACAATCATGATACTCAGTATCACTTGGTTTTCATCATCTTCATCACTTGATTAACATCCTTATGTTTCGACTTGTTATTGACTTCTGTACTAAATCGTCATGTTTAATGTTTTTTTTTCAAGTCTCTGATCTTCTATATTTCGACATGTGGCAATGATTGATGTTCGTTTATGTGTATTATTGTGAATTGTGATAATTACGTTATTTTGTAATTATGGTGATCCTTACAACATTCATTATGTCCTTGAGAATACTCAAATATATTTGAAATGATATTATTTAAGCTCATATTGAGTAATTTACTATGAAATGTTAAAGAAATTATTTAAATAGTTCTTTAAAAAATAATAAATCCATGGGATAAATAGAAACGCGTTCAATAGAATACTATTTCAAAGTACATATAAATAACTTGGCTAATGTATTTTCTTTATAAACAACAAAACATGAAGTTGTGAAATATCTCAAATGTGTATTGGAATCACCTTTATCAGTTTACTTTTCAAAATGAGATGAAACAAGACCATTAAGTAAAAGATAGATAACAATGTCAAAAAATAAATGGTGTATTTTGTGCCTCGCTATATTCATTTTTGTCTTTATTTCTTCACACGTAATTGACTTTACACATCACTCTAGTTTTTTTTTTCCATTGCATCCAAGGTGAAAGCAGGGATAGTGGTAGTAAGAACATGAGAAGAAAAGATGGGTTATAATTAGGTGGATAGGAGAAATGGTGATAAGGTATAAACAATAGCTAGATGTTTTTGATTAAAAAAATAGCCAAAACAAGGGGGCTGGCCCAAAGAATGTTAGGGAAAAGAACAATAGCTAAATGTTAAGGGAAACAAAATAAGGAATAAAATCAAGAATAAAGAAAGAAATAAAGAGATGGTAATAGTATGGGCATGAAAACAATAGAAAAGCAACACTAGTGGAGGGGTTTTGAGTGATAGATGGAATACTAGAGTATTGTTAGTAATGGCATTAAGGACAACATGGAAAGTGGGTGCAAAAATAATGGGATGGACATAAGAAAAAATATGTGTAGAGGCATTAATATTGAGATAACACTTTAAAGAGTAGAAATATTGTATAATTGATGGGATGTATATGATGACCATGTGTATATTTGATGATTATAAATAAAAATTGTATGGAAAACAGATATGATGACCATACATGCATTTTGGGTAACCAAATTTTAATTAATTATTTTATATTATTGATTTTATAATATTTAAGTTTATTTAAATAGTCTTAAAGACATTTTATTTAGATTTAGAATTTTAATCATAAAAAAATGAATCATTTCTTTTTTTACTTCTACCATTTCCCCATGTCCCCACTACTTAAAATTTGAAAATAAGCTTGGAAAAAGGAGAGAGTTGGAAATAAGCAGCAATTGCTTATTGGAAAAAAATGACACATAGTTCTCGAAATTGTTTTTCTTCCTTTTATTTGCTTTTTATGTTTTCTCTAAATTCTATCCAAAAAAAATTATTAATGATTTCATTTTAAAATATTATTTAAGATTCTAAAAAATAAGCAGCAAAATTTAATAATCATAAGACCATTAGTTCCACAAATTATTGCTAAAAAATTTTGAGTACAAATTGATAGCCAAAATAAACTAAACAGCTCTATAAAGACTTGTCCTTACATTTGAACTAATTTAAAATTTTATATAGATATCACCTTCAAACATATCTCCCCATGCCTATTCCTCTCTCAATTGAAAAAAAAAAAAACAACAAACAGCGCTTTTGACTTAATAAAGTACACTTTTGTAATAATAACTTAATGAACAAAATAGTAGATTTTGTTTAATTGCTATGTAAACATTTAATGTGAAGAATAGGGGCCAAAATTTAAGCTTAGCAAACAAAATTAAGTTGAGGGGATTTACACACGACATATTTATTTTTCGAGCAAACGTCGGCCTTTGTTATTCTTTACAAGAACGTGTCCCTTGACCTCTATTTAACTCTTTGGCTGCTATTCTTCAAACACATTTTAAAGCATTTGAATCCCCCAAACATCATTTTTACAGCTTTTGAATATTTTTAAGCATATTACTTTCCCAAGGAATACAAGGAGTAAAGTACAGATAAAGATAAGAGTTTCACCATGAACCGTACTGAAGAAGAAAACTATAAGATTGTGTCAAGAGCGATCTCATATAAGGCTCTTGCATCTCGCAATGCAGAGAAACTTAAGCTTCTTGCAGACCAATTACAGAAAACAAAAATGGAGAAAAATCAGGTAGAAGAACAGAGAAATGTAGAGGAACAAGCAAAGATTCAATTTATAAAAGCATTTGAGGAGAGCCAAGCTGCAATCCAGGTTTGGAAAGATGAACTACAAGTGCTGAAAACTACTAATAGCGAAGTTGAAGTAGATTTGCAGAAGATCAAAAGGGAGAAAATGCAAGTGCTGGAAGAGAAGAAGACAATGGAAAAAGATATGATTGAGAAAATAAAAGAGAAGGAGACTGCCATGGATGGTCTGTCTTTGGAATTGGATACCATGAAAATGACTGAAAAGAAACTCCTGCAAGAAATAGAGTTTCAGAAAAGGGAAGTTGAAGCAAAGTTGCAGAAGGAAATGGTGGATCTAGAGAATCGGCAGCTAAAAGAGAAGGAAGAGAATGAAATTGCTATTGAGAATTTGAATGCACAATTGGAAGCCATGAAGAAGACTGAAGAGAATAGAAAGGAAACCCAATGCAGAGTATTAAAACAGGCGATGGAGAGCCAGCGTATCATTCAGGATCTGAAAGCTGAAATAGAATTGATTAAAAAGGCTGCTCATGAACAAGTTCAACAATTGCAATTGCATGCAAGAGATGCTGAGATAGAGCTGCAGAAGAAATTTAAGGAAACCCAAGAGGATTTGGCTCTACAGAAAAGGAAGAACAATGAGCTAGAAGCAATTTCTGCTCTGCAATTGGAAAATTTCAGGCTCATTGATTGTTGTTTTCAAAAGTTCTTAAGTGCCCCAGTTCCAGCACTTCATCAAATAAGCATTGTCAATCGGCCCACTGAAGATGAAATCTCAATGTTGGAAGAACAGCTAAATGTGTTAGCTAATGCTGCAACAAACTATCCCCTGGTTGCTGCAGAGAACCGACTGTTGTACAATGAAGTCCAAGATTTGAAAGGCAATATCCGTGTGTATTGCAGAGTGAAGCCTTGTGAAAAACAGAGCACAATTGAATATACCTGTGAAAATGGAGAGTTGTTAATTACTAGTCCTAATAAGCAAAACAAGGATCATAATTCCAGAAAGAAGTTTACTTTCAACAAAGTTTTTGGTCCCTCTGCAACTCAAGAAGAAGTATTCAGTGATACAAAGCCATTAGTCAGGTCTGTTCTAGATGGGTACAATGTATGCATTTTTGCATATGGTCAGAGTGGTTCTGGAAAGACCTATACAATGACTGGATCCAAGGGAGACCCAGGAGTTAATTGTAGAGCACTCACTGACCTTTTCCAAATTTCTGAAAACAGAAAAGGCTCATTCAAATATTCATTTGGAATCCAGATGATTGAAATCTATAATGAACAAGTTCATGATTTGCTAACAAAAGATGGGTCTCTTAAGAATCTTGGAATAAAAAACATATCTCAGGCCAAGGGTGTAAGTGTTCCTGATGCTAACATGTTGCATGTTGAGTCCAGAGAAGATGCTTTGGGTTTGATCAAAATGGGTGAGAAGAACAGAGCAGCAAGAGCTACTGCCCTAAATGAATACAGCAGCAGGTCTCACAGTATTGTGACTATTTATGTGGAAGGAACAAACTTATCCTGTGGAACAATTCTCAGAGGTTGTCTTCATTTGATTGATTTGGCTGGAAGTGAGAGGATTAACAAGTCAGAGGTCAGTGGGCACAGGCTTAAAGAAGCAGTGCACATTAACCAATCTCTCTCTGCTCTTGGGGATGTCATTCAGGCTTTAGCCAACAAAAGTGCTCATGTGCCATACAGGAACAGCAAGCTCACTCAAATTCTTCAGGATTCCTTGGGAGGGCAAGCAAAGACACTCATGTTTGTGCAGTTTAATCCAGACATTGAATCCTATTCAGAGACAATGAGCACATTGAAATTTGCAGAGAGAGTGTGTTCTGTTGAACTGGGTGCTGCACATAACAACAGACAGCCAATTAAGGAGGGTAGAAATGATACTAGGAGAAAAGATGTTGAGGCCAAGTGTTTGGAAAAAGAGAATGAAAAACCCATTGTTGCAAACCCTCCAGTTGAATCAGATAGAGTGAGAACAACTGGAAGATCTAGCCTTCTCAAGACCGTTAAACCAATTGGCAATTCTGATGATAATCATAATGAGCATAGTGTGGATTCAAAGAGGTTTGGAAGAAAGTCCATTGGTTCTAAGATGGGGCTTACTACACAATCCAAAGACATGTAGAAGATGATTTGGCACTGGAAACTCTCTATCAGCTACTTTCTTTCTGTATTTACCATTAAAATTGAATGCTCATTTTCAAAAATTAAGCCTTATTTAATGTCACTGTTCAATTAAATGGTCTGATTTAAATGTATATCTTCATTTACAAGATGTACTTTTTTTTCTGTGTTGATATTAAATTATTGATTTTTTAATGGGATTTATGCATAGCATGTTTATACTAGGCCGAGAATAATTAGAATAGAGTTTTGTTTTAATAATTTTAGGGTTTACTTTATTTAGAAAATTTACTATTATTTTGAAAAAATATTATGATTTAAAAAAAATAAAATTATATAATAATGTTGGGTGAATTTGGAGATAAAGGGTATTTCAATTTCTATTTTAGATTAAAAAATAGGAGATTTCAAGTTTGTATGCACTTTATTAAAAGGAAGATATAATTTTTTAGTTTTTTGGGTTTTGAAATTTTAATAAAATATAGAAAATTACAATTTTAAATTCAATTTGAGTGTTTTAATTTGTAGATAGAATATTTTTCAATATAAATTAATATTATACATATTTTTCAATAATTTTAAGGTTTACTTTATTTTGAAAATTTAGTTATTATGAAAAAATATTATGTTTTAAAAAAAAAATTATACAATAATGTTGGGTGAATTTGGAGATGAAGGGTATTTCTTTTTAAAAAAAAATTAAGAATAGGTGATTTCAAGTTCATATGCACTTTATTAAGAGGAAGAAAGAACTTTTTGGTTTTTTTTGGTTTTTGGAATTTTAATAAAATATAGAAAATTATAATTTAAAATTCAATTTGAGTGTTTTAATTTGTGGATAGAATATTTTTCAATATAAAATAAAATTATACATATTTGAGAATCATTTTTTGAAAGTTGTGTATGGGTTTTTGTCCCACACCTGAAACATAGATTTAGAGTGTTGAACATGTAGGTTTGAGGCCAATGGTATGAAAGGAGTTGCTCTCATTATTTGTGTTAGAGTCGTAATGGACTCAATCCTCTAGGGTCATTTGCAAAACCAAAAAGATGTCTTCAACAAGGGACCAAAAAGAGTAAAACAATGCCTCATTATGGACATAATGGATTAGATTGAATTGGATACTACTACAAAAAGTGTACACATGATTCCTTGCTTATTAAGTTAAGGTTGATAGATAGAATTAGACAATATTATGGCATGTGTCTTGATCCTATACAATAAGAAAACTAACTTGAAAAATATTAAATGACCTAAGACTCGAGAATTAAATTTTAAAAGATAAGATAAGATCTAATTGACAATTAAGACCTTTTAGAAAGATTCCTAGGACCTAAGTAAATCTCACATGTGAATTGGACCGACTAGTGAACTGCTGAAATAAAATATCTTATCTACACCAACAATTGCCTCCTTAAATGGAACTTATGGAGTAGTAGACATGTGCAAATGATGCAAAGCATGAAGATTATTATGGGTCCCAACTACTAGGTCATATTAGTTACCCATTTACAATTTAATCTCTCACAAACAAAGAAAAGGGGAAAAACCAGTGGAACAAAACTCCTATGCAAAAGAGAGAAACAAAAAAATATGAACAAGTGATGGAAGGGTGATAAATGGAGAAATTAATTATGCCTCATAAGAACTACATCCATCACAAACATACAATAAATTAACCCTCTATAGGAAGGACAAAGTGAGACTATTAACCCACCCCCACTCTTCCCCCACCAAACCACAATATGTAATCTTTTATCAAAATGGTAAATGCTTGAATACAACAAGATCTAATTCCTACAAACAACACCTATCTCTTTGGGAAGAAGATTGACCAAGTACAAATGTAGGAATGCTTCCAATTTTGGATGGGAATTAGTAGAAAGAATGATCCAAATGTATGTTGAATGTGTGTCTCATATCTGCACATGTCTTGGCATGTCTATAGTAGATGACGCCACAATACAATTAGGCACATGTCAAATCAAATTAGAAGGTGACAAACCAAGATCAAGTGCTAACTACTTTTAAATTATATCTAAAGACAATGATGTTGAGACAAAAATGTGTCATGACTATCATCAAAGAGGAGAAATAACCCCTCAAATTAATCCTCCAAGTTTGAAATGTGAGACTCTATAAACAAGTGTTGAACACCTATCACATGCTATAAAGTGTACCACAATACAAATTATATACCCTTTATAATTTCATCCTATGTTTAGCACTCATTTTGGTGGTTGTACTTGAATCTATGTGAATGTGCTTCTCTCAAGTCTAGATTTATAACATTAACTCAACCCTAGTTACTAGCCATAGTATAGCTTAAAAGATTTGGACAGTGACACCCAACACTAGTGTCATATCAATTTGGCTCCAAATTCAAATACTTGAATGTCAACTTCGAGCCTTTAATGGGTGGAATATTTTCTCAGCCTCTCCTAAATAGTTTTTGCAAAAAAACTGCAAGACACATATAAAGGTGAGCCCCCCTCTCATTTTGAAAGTTTGGTTGATGAATTCTCTCTAGGTACTCTAGTGATCAATTCAATTCTCTCAAGATATTATAAATCTATCAAATAGAGAAATATGAAGATTTTCAAAAAAATATTGAGATATTTTATCAAGCATCATTCATTTTTTTTATCATATTGCATCTATATTTTTTAAGACTTCATGAGAGCAAGTCAACATCACCTTACATGAGATTTAAGAAAGGTTTTTGTGCCTAAGGTAGTCATTTCAATTTTTTATTTTATTTTTCTTCTAAGCTTGATGAATAATGTGATTTTTATCATTCATCATTGATGTTGTGGAGGTGGGAACACCAACATGGGGTTTGAGTTAGGCAAACCTTTATATACAATAACATTTTTTCCTTTTGTGTGTGCAAGTGAAGATCTAAACATTTTAGTTTATGACAATTACAGTAAGAGATGGAGAAGAAAGTGACAAATTTTTAGACTTTATAGAGCCCAAAACCCTAGGACCATAGCATCCCCAATTCTAGTTTCCTCTTGATTTTCCCTTAGTTATTGAGGATAGTAACCTACAAAAGCTCCTAATCTGGTTCTCAACAGTGGTATATGTACTGATTTGATTCTAGACTCCAACACCCAGCGCCTTTTTCTAGCAAATTTAATTGTAAATCACACTCAGAGTTTCCTCTTTGTACCTCATTTCCAGATATATGCTACTTTCATTTGTACTTCTATTTTTTTGTTTATTGCATTCTTTCAATCTTGTTTAAATTAGCCTATTTAAACTTAGTTATTTGCAAGTATTCAATCAATCCCTAATCATGTATATTAACACACAAACTAATGAGGTGTGTATACAAGATAGTTTGGCTCTCCCTTGAGCATTGTAGCCAAACCCATTCACACCTCTTCTTAGGAAATCTATTGGAAAATGAATTTATTTTAGATTAATGCACATGTTACCCTAGGATCACTTTTTACTTCATTTCAAAAATAATCACTAGAATATTTTGATAAAATGTCTTTGGAATCAAGAATAAAAATAAGAGATGGATGTGCAACATCAATTTAAGGTAACATCACATCAAATCTCGAGAGAATAAAGCCTTAATTTGTTGTAGACTTTCTGTTGATGGGACTTTGTGACCGGGTCCGCCAACAGAGGTAAGTTGTCACTGGGTACCGGGGTACCGGCCAACTCCGCCTGTAAAGGTTGTCTGGGGAAATGAGATTCTCTGGGCCTCCAAGCATGTGAGAGTCAGGTCTCAACGGTGCGGGGCTCAGTTGGGAGATGTGACTATTTTTGAGGGGGATAGCTGGTTATCTTCAACTCATCATCTTCGGGGATTCAAGTAAATGGGGGTTTCCTCCAAACATGCTTACACTTAACAAATAAACTTAAAAAGATCTTGCAAAGTTAGAAGTATTTCATCTACCTATAGCTATGCTAAACATTCAAAACATCGACAATGCTCTAATACACTACACTAAATACCGAAGAAACATACAACCATCAATGAATATTTTTTTAGTAGCGAAAGAAAGGAGGTCGTTAATCTACTTTAAGCATTAGAGAAAATGACGTGAAGAACACAAAGCATAAAATACCGTTAACCCAGAAGATAGAATGCTAACAAATTCATTGTGAGAACCCTTCCTTCTTCATTAACATCTTTCTAGCAAGCACTGGTGCGTGGTACAATAATAACTCCCAGGGAGCTATTAACTGTGGACTGCAAAATCATCAATTTCGCCGACCCTTGGAATGAGGTCAGACTTATTATTTATACACATCTTCTGACCTAAACCTAACCCTAACTCATTTCACACTTTACAATAAAATACATTATTCGATGGCCGATACTACCTGCGCCATGTTACAGAAGACCTCGAGATGGAAAGGCCTGACATGTCAGAAGAATAAGACAAGAGAGATGGAGTGGAATAATCAGCCTCGAGAAGAGAATCGGGAAGGAGAAAGAAGAAATCTATTCCCCCAGGGATTGAGGCTACATGCCTCATAAATGGGAAAGTGGCGCCCTGTCTCCGATGTACCAGGTGTATCTCTGAAGTGGTGCCTTTGGAAGACCATCTGTCAGAAACCTCTTGTCGAGATGACGTGCCTTGTTGTAGTTCCCCATCTCCTGACAACCTTTATTACTATCCTAAAAGTGACCAGTCGGCATTGGGAATCGAGACACGGGTCACATGAAGAATTCAAAAATGTGGGATCCGAAACTCCGGGATCCGGGGACTTGCGTTCCAAAAGAATACAAAATATGATGTCGAGCTAAATTCTCCCAGATCCGGAGAACGTTATTGACTTATGTTTTTTCCCAAGCCTCTAACACTTGGCTAATTCTCTCTTCATATATGCTCTGGATGCTATCCCACCTGCTACGGATAGCCTCCATTGCATCCTCAACCTCTCCGGCCCCGCTCCAAAATTCGTTCACCATCTTGATGGCGTCATGTGACCGAATCATGATCTTTGACAACCGGGACAACCTTCCTTGATCAAAATCTCCGCCTGGCGGATATAGGGACTCCATCCTTTCGTCGAACTTACTAAGGACATAGTCCTCTAGGGTACATGTTCCGGTGGTGAAGGGATCAACTTGCGATACCCCGACCATGAATGTCTTGAATAAACCCAAGGGATATTGGGCAGCTGTCAACTTCTCTTTTAAGGTCTTAACTAGTTCCTTGCAAACCTCAATTTTGAGGACAAGTCTAGAGTCCTGGACCTAGAGGGAATCATATGATTCTTCTCCCAAAATGTCAGACTCTATGGAAACCTCTTCGCCAATGTTGCAGATTTCTTCTAACCCAGCTTTCCATTTCTTGTATTTTTCTAAGTCCTGCTCCCATATCTGAGTGGAGCTTCTTGCATGTCCAAGGGCGAGATCTACCCTATAAAAGTCTGGGAGGGATGCCGTCAGAAATTCTCTCATCGTCGTTATTTGCTCGGCTGCCCACCCGTCTATTGCTTGCGCCTTTTTCTTCATCATGCGCAGTGAGTCCACGTCACCCTGTGCAAGTGGCAATTTGGAAGAGGGGGTTCCGGGGTGGACTTCGGCTAAGGGCCATTTTAATTCTGCGAGAAGCGCAAGGAGATTGGTATTTGTTTCTCTTTCCTCTTGCAGCTTCTGGCCCTGCTTTGCGTACTAGGCCTCTATCGCCCGGGTAGACTCCTTCAGCAAGTCTAGTTCTCCCTTGCTTGTCTCTTTTCCCCATCTCTACCTCCGTTATACTATAGTCTTCAGGCCTTGTGGCCGCTGCATCTATATTTTTTGGGGGTGTTGCAATGATCACAACGGTGCTTCCTACTGGGTTGGTCCAGAGAGTATGGACCACCCATGCCCTTTTGGGCTTCTTTGTCTCGGCATTCTTGGCCATCATCTCAGCCAGTGATAGAGGAGAGCCCGTAGTCACCGTCGGAGCTTTCCTTTTCTTGGTTTCTACCAGCCATTGGGGCGGCTAGGGCGGCATTGCTACCAATTCTTGTTCATTGGGGTCCATTTCAGAATCTGACGGTGCATTCGATGAGTCTACGCTATCCTCAGGCTCCTTTTCCTGCTCCTATTCTGGTTATTTTATTACTTCTTGTTCTTTTTCTATTTCTTGTTCTCCGGAATCCTTGATATTTTTTGCCATGCTGGCGTCCTCTATAAAATCACCCAGAATTTTTTCCCTGGTCTCAATTTCTGTATTCTCAGGGACTTCATCTTCCCTAGTGGCACCGGCAGCCTCTTCATTTTCTTCTTCCGAGACCTCTTGGTCCATTGGTTGCTCCTGTTCTTGGGCCTTATTGACCTCATCCTCTGCAATATTTTATTCCTTCATTAGGACGTCTTCCAGAGGTGGGTGAGGTCGCTGGCCAAAGTTTAACAAGGCAGCAGCTATTACGACTTCACCGAAATTGCTTCGAGGCACTTGGTCACCCAAAGTCTCCAAAGGCACCAAGAGTGTGATGGTTGGAAGTACGGTTGTTCCCTGGGATCTAGGTTCTCCTTCCATTAGGGGCTCATCCATGGGCTACCTTGGCAAATTCATGATCTTCTGGACCTGTAATTCTTCCTGTTCAGGCTCACTATTTTCCTCCCGAGCCTCTTGCTCTGATATGTCCTTTTCCATGGGGAGTTCTTCTTCTGTAGGGGCCTCTTCCTCTTGAGCCTTGATTTCTTTCACTACAGTATTGATGCCCTCCCTGATCTCCAGAAGCTCCTCTGCCGAGAAGGTGTCATCAAAATCATCATGCGGCGGAGAGGAGTCTGAGATATCCTCAAGTTTGGGAGAATCTGAACTTACATCCACCAGGGCCTTCTCGGGCATAACAAGGGCGGTGCTTGGTGCGGGGGTCATAGTTGTTTTCTTTTTCCTGGTTAGAGAATCCCCGGTGTCCAGAATGCTGGAAGACTCTGCCTCAGCAAAAGTCTGCCTATTCATCATTACTGCCAATGAAGGGGGTCTCGTCAAGCGAGTAGATGCCATTGGGGTGATTGGGAGACCGGCAGCCACCTTCATGCTGATTTGTTGACTGGCCAATTTTTATGCTTCCATCTGGTCATGTAGCTTCGCCATTAGAAGTGTGCGAATCTGAGGGGATGCCTTGGGCACCGGGACTCCCTCTTTTGTTTTTTCATTTTCTCACACTCGCTTCAGCGGGTGTGGCGGTTGAAGAAGGTCCGGTGTCGGCTGAAGAAGGGATGGTCTTCTTGACCGCTACTTTCTTGCAGGTGATTTTGGGGCACACCTGGGCAGAATACTTGTGACTTTCTCCCAGGATGGGGTGGCATACCCCATCAATCGTCAAATTCTCTGGAGTGGCCCAATCCACTGGAGGGAGGTCTAATTTGTCTAACCCTTGTCCCTTGTACGCTAGATCTTCTAGTGGCCCACCGTCATTGAAACCCTTTGGGAAAGTCCAAAGCTCTAGCGCCTCCATGAGCCCTTTGCTCATTTTTGTATGTTGTCGAGCCCTGAGATCAAAGCTATCTTGGCAATCTGCCTAGAAGTCTTCAATGTCCTCTTCGTGTGAGGGGGACGCCCTAGGTAGTGTGGCGGCAATCTTGCCACAGGGATCATAATTCTTCTGGGCGTGGTTGAATTCAACCAGCCCCAATCCTTTTAACTCATTATCTGCCTCCTGGGCCACGGTGAGGCTGCATGTGTAATCCCCACAAGAGAAGGGGAATGGGACATTGACGAACTTCTTCAATGTGAAGAAGGCATGCAGATCCATCATCTGCCTGCAAAATTCCAAAAGAATAATCCTATCCCCGCAATACCAGGGAAGGAGGTAGGGCTACCTGTTGATGCCTATCACCCTGATGTATGTATGGTGCCTGAATTGAATAAAATACTGGCCATAAGAATTGACCAGTGTCATTGCTTCCTGTGAGAGGCGGTACCCAGAATCTCAGGTAAGTGTAAGAATGTTGTGGCAAACGAAGGCATCATTTACCTGGCAGAAATTATGGAAGCTTAACTCCCACTGCAATGGGGATAATGGTCCCAAGGTGTAACCTATCCCGAACCATTCTCGAGCTCTCCAACTGTCCCTAGGCCTTGAAAATCTGACCTTTGCTGTACCAGTGCCCACTGCACATATGAAGTCATATAGAATTGTGAATTTTGGGTGACAGTCTTCATCTGTGTATCTACATGATTTGATATAATTGTCGCCCAGTTGAAATTCTTGTTGTGCGTTGTTATGTAGTATAAGAAATAATACATCCAAGCTGAGAATTCCCAGGCGTGGGGCCATCCGAAGATTCTGCACAAAAGTATTATGCCCGCTTGAATGGGTTCCTTGAAATCCCCGCGGGGAATTTCCAATTTCATCCTTTTATTGTCTCTCTTTGGAGACTTCAACCAATGATTATTGAGGTGTTACTGGGAAATGGTCTCGGCCTCACTGAATTTCCTTAGTGAGCTGGCCTTGGTGATTACTGCGAACCCTTTGAGCTGTGGAATTCCCAACCCGGAAACAAAGGTGGGGGCGTCCAACGTGATGATTGTGGCAGGATATTGCAGCAGCCGGGGATCTGGAAGCAAGACTGAGCGAGTGGCCGAATTATACAATACCACCAGCTGCCTTATAAGCTTGGGTGCTTGCACCGCACATGGAAAGTTTGTGGCCTTGACAATGTCGGAGGCAGCTAGGTAAGTGGCTATCTTATCCCCCTGCTCTTTTAACCTATAAGTGGTCTGGATTAGACCCTATAATTTGGCCCAACTCCTGGGGTCCGGATCTATTATTTCACAAACTTTGGATTCTACCTTGGACCCTGCAACACCTCCATCTTTTGGGTATTTAGAGGTCAGAGGAATTTTTTCCAACACTCTTTCAATATTTGATTTTGTGGCTGCCTGGGTGGAGGTAGTTGGTAGTTCTGGACTATCTGGAGGTGTGAAATCATCAGACATTTTGAATTAGCTTATAAGAAAACCTGCAAGACCGGAAAACCGTCAGGACACATATAAACATGAATTAAAACTCTAGGAGATTCTCCACTAGCCCGCACCTATCAAAATAACATTAGCACTTACATTAAAAAGCTCCGGAGTATCTAAAAATAACATGGCTTAAGCATTCCAGGGTATGCTGACACGGTGACAAGGAAAAACATAAGCCAAGATCCCGCTGGGAGTCTGGAGTCCGGACAAACTAGTCGTTGTCGATGTGATTGGCAACCAACCTTACTCTAGTCGATGTGCGCTGACACGTGGGAAAATGGCAGGTGGCGTAAAGACAGTTATGGCATTGATTAGGACAAGTGGGCTGACATGGGGCAAAATTGAATGCCAGATTAGACACATTTTAAATGCCATACGTGGGAAATTAATCCTGCCATTAATGCGATGAGACAAAGGAGAGAGAAAGCCACCATGGTTCGAACCAGCGAGGTGTCGAGTTCAAACCATGACGACCTTGTCTCGTTGAGCTCTATCTTGTGAAGCAAAAAAAAACATGACAGAGCGTGAAGAACTCGCAAGCTCTAAGGGATATACATAGCATATACACAATATACATAAAAAGTATAGGAGGGCCGAGGACCAAGGCATATACACATAATAGAAAAAAAATATACATCATCTACAACAATATACAGAAAAAATAGAACGCAGAGAAACTACCTTAGGGAAAAATACAGAGTGTACATAGTATACATTATCCTACATCTGCACAGAGGGTGGATAACCCTCTGGCAGAGCCGACCCACCAACGGGTGGCAAACCAAACAACAAGAAACACAAAGATAGAAACAAAACAAAGCAAAGTTGAAATGAACAGAAACGAAAACAAAACAAACCAACACAAAACAAAAATACAGAGTGAAAGCAAGAACCAGAAACACCAACCTTGAGTCCAAAGAATAGCGAAGGGAAGAAGCACTAAGACCGCTCTGCAACAGCTTTGACCTCCAATGCCAAGAACAGCTACTGAAGATCAATTTGTCGTTACCCACTAAGCTCAGAGAAACTCGTACTCAATTTGCACTCAAATTGTCAATGAATCGCTCTGAAAACTCTAAGTGTTTTTAATTACGATAACTGTGAAAATGACAGGTAAATCTTATTTATACCCGAGGTAAAAAGCAAGTTACCTTCTCTCTGCAAACCTCAGAACAGGTGAACCTCCAGACTCCGGGCCCAGGGATTCCAAACAACCATGTCTTCTTACGAGAAGAAGACATCGTGGCAGAGAATCTCAGAGTCCAGAATTTGGCTTCTAGAAAGGAAACAACCAACTCTGGGATCAGGTCCCAGAGACACGAACAAAAAAAACAAAACAAAACAAACACCGCAGGAAAGAAAACCCAGAGAAGAAAAACAAAAGAAACAAAGGCAAAGAAAACAAGGCAGAGCCAAAAGCGAACAAGGGGGACCCAACATTTTGCACACAAAATATAGGGACGGGTATGCAGGGCATAAAAAATGGTGACTATCTGGGACAAATGCCTTAGCGCATTTGAGAACCATAGAATCTCTGGTTAGCAAAACTAAAACCAATCACTACTCAAAGCATCTTGCTTGCAAGGTGTGAAACATCTGAGAAAATCCGGCCATATGTGATTCAATCCATGATCCTTTCATCAGTTGTGAAGTGTGTGCTTTGGAAGGAAATCAAGTCGATGACCTCTGGGAGGAGCAGAGAAGAGGCACTAAGTATATTAACCCAAAGTCATCAAGTTTGCTCATTTCTCCCAGATACCAAAGTCTCGTCCCATATTTTCTTTTGTTATTTTATTCTCTTCTGGATGGGAGGGCGGTACTTCTTTCACCATTAAGCTTAAGCTTAGCTAAATTCAATGGCGGTACTTCTTTCACCCCTCCACCCACCTTAATTTGCTAAATGGGGAAGGAAAACTCTAGACCCAGGGAGAATCTTTAAAATTTCAGACTTGGATCAACCAACCAGTGCAACCGATCTACTCTCGGTGTGTCTGATTACTTGTTCCTTTAAATTTTTTGATTTAGCTGATTACTAGACTTCTGGGGATAAATCCGATGAAGACTACTCATAATTTTCTACCAAACTCGCAAAATAACTCTGGAGACTGGACCAATTCCACCATGCTAAAAATAGATTCTAAGCTCACCGACATGCCAAAAGGTACCATCCCGGAGACTAGATGTTATGCGAAGCATACCAGCCTACAAAAGGGGAGAAAAACATCATAAAATTGGAAAAGAAAACAAAGGAAACAAAAGGCCAAGACAACAAATGAAAAGGAGCGGTCCCGGAGGATGGCCAACAAAACTATTTACAAAGCAAGGCACCCCAAACGGGGACACCGGGAAAGAAATATTTACAAGCAGGAAGGATTTACATATAATACAACTCTTGGACAAACCTGCCTCATTCGAAGTAATGTTTGAGAAACTGCCCATTGACAGGCAATGGGACAGGTTCTTCAGTCATGGTACTAAGGCGATAGGTATTTTCCCCGCAGATCTCTGAGATCAAGTATGGTACGAGCCAAAGGCGTTGGAATTTGGTGTGCTTTCCTTTCTTTTCCTGGGCTTTATCCCACAGAAGGACCAAGTCTGAAATCTAGAAGGCCTTGTATTGGGCTCTTTGGTCAAACCATCATTTTACCACTGCTTGGTGATGCGTGAAATGTTCAAGGGCTACGTCGCATTGTTCTTCCATCTGCACCAAATGCAGGATTCGAACCTCCACTATATTATCCCAGTTGTCAAATTCTTGCATGAACTATAAAACTGGGATCTGTAAGTTAACTAGGAACAATGGGTTCTGGCCATAAACCAGATGGAATGGGGATGTTCCCAGGGTGGCCTTAATTCGAATGCGATCCGCCTAGAGGGTGAATATCAGCTTTTGGTGCCAATCCTAGGCATTTTGTTCTAACAGGTGTTTGATCACTTCAAGCATATTTTTGTTAGTTGACTTAGCAAAACCATTCTCCTAGGGATAATAGTTGTTGGAGAACTTCAGAGTGATCTTCCAATCATAGGTCCATTCAAGTAATTACGCCAAAGAAAATGTTGGACCATTGTCACATAATATAGCGAAGGGCATTCTTAATCTTGTGACGATATTTTCTTCTAGGAATTTGACAACCACATCTGTCGTGTTGTTTTTGCAAGGTATGGCTTCAGACCACCGGGTGCAGTAGTCGATTGTAGTTAGGATGTATCGGTGGTTGGCAGATGAGTTGGGGTTGATTTCCTCAATAAAGTCAAATTACCATTGGGTAAAAGGTCTAGCTTCAAACACCGACTGTAAAGGCATAGCCGGGTTACGCTCACGATGTGCCATGGTTTGGCAAGTATGGCACTTCCAGACGTGAGTGTAGACATCTTTAACTATGTAGGGCCAATAGTATCTAGCCCGAAGGATCTGATGGGCGGTGGCGTCAATTGAGCCATGCCTGGTCCCAAACTGCCCGTGGAATTCTTCAATCATTTTTGTAGCTTGGTCCCTGTCGATGCACAGATGGTACACTCCATAATTCTTACGATAAAGCACAGAGTTTTTGATCATAACTTGGGCACTTTTCATCCGTAGGGAATGAAATTTTTTGGGAGGCAACCCCTTCGGACATCTATTATTTAACAATAAGTATACCAAATCGGTGTACCACAGGTCTCGAGTGACAGACTCCACTGTGTATGTTTGACATTCTATGTGGGGAGTCTCTTCCGCCATCGCTCGACTTAGTCCTTGGCCTAGGACTATCTTCATGGGTTGCATTTCTAAGTCATATTCTTGGAGGATAGCCATCCATTTCCCTCATCTTTCACCTATTTCACTCTGCATTAGCAGAGATTTTACAGCCTAGTCTGGGATGATAGCATGCACCTTGCTCCGGAGAATGTAAAGCCAATTTTTTTTCACAGCGCGAACAAGAGCAAAGGCCTTCTTTTCCAATAATGAATACCAAAGTTCGGCATTCTTGAAGGGGGAGCTCATAAAAGCTATTGGTCATTCTTCCCCTTTGACCTTTTGGGTCAATACTACCACGGCGGAATGCGGCGAAGCAAAGGAGTAAATTTAAAACGAGAGGGAGTAGTCTAGACTAGCCAGGACTAGTGCCTCTGTTATTGTCTATTTAATCTGGGTGAACACTCGCTTTGCTTCAGGACTCCTTTCAATTTTGGTGTCTTTCTTCATCATCTCGTTGAGTGGCTTCATGATTTCGGTAAATCCAGTGATGAACCACCGAACAAAGTTGATCTTTCTAAAGAAAGATCGCATATCTTTCTTGTTGTCGGGCATTTGCAAGTTTAGCAGTGCTTCAACTCTTTCAGGGTCAATGGATATACCCTTCTTAGAGACAATATGCCCGAGCAACTTCCCTTCAGTGACCCCGAATATGCACTTCTTGGGGTTGAGGGATATTCCATACTAGTGACATCTCTCACAGATCTGGGCAAGGTGGGCGGAATGGTCACGCCTGTCCTGGGAAAAGAAGGTCAAATCATCCATGTAGATGATTATTCACTAGTTCATAAGGCCCTCAAACGCAATTTCCATGGCCTTCTGAAATGTGGCCCCTGCGTTAATCAAGCCAAAGGGCATCCTCTGATATGCAAACGTTCCCCACTTGGTGGAGAATGTCATTTTGTCTCTGTCTTCAAACTTAACCATGACTTAGTTATAGTCAGAGTACCCATCCAAAAAAGACATCATTTGGGATCCATTTACTATCTACAACACCTCATCCAATGAGGGGAGAGGGTGATTATCTTTCTTGGAGGCTCTATTCAAATTTTGGACATCCACGCAAAGGAGAATTTCACCGCTCTTCTTTCTCACAGGGACCAAATTGGCAACCCACATAGTATGCCAGATTGGAAAGATTTCCAGGCTGATAATAGTTTTTTCACCTCCTGACGAATCAGAGGCTCGATCAGTGGGTTGACTGGTCGTTGCTTTTTTCGAAAAGGCTTAGCATTAGGTTTCAGTGGGATGGTATGAGTTATAATGGATGTGTCGTATGTCTTCAAATCCTCATACCCCCACGCGATCACGTCTATGTATTCTCAGAGAACCGCGAGAATCTTCTCCTTCTACTCAGGGGAGCAGGAGGTAGTGAGGTGTATCATCTTTTCTTCACCGGACTAGCCAATGTTCACTTTTTCAAATTTTTCTCCCTCAGAGGAGGATGATATCTTCTCCCAGCCCCAAGGATCTGAGTCAAAGATACATTCAAGCACGACCATCCCCTTCGGGATGGTGTTGGTAGGTAGGTCCATGATCCCATCATCTTCATCACCCTATCCAGTGTCATCATGGTCTCGTTCCTCCACTATCTGGTCCTTGAAGACACCAACATTGGCCATGAAGGATAGGATATGCTAATCGTCCTCAAAAACCTGAAAGTGGATGACATTATCTAAAATGGACAGGGTGGGGATCATCTCAATGGAAAATCTCTGGAGTCGTGAGCCGGCCATGGGTTCAAGTGTACTGGCAGAAACAACAAGGGCATCTGGGACATAGTTTCATCACCAGGGAATAAGATCAATCCAGAGGCATCAAAATCTTGAATAAGGCTTCATGCCCGATTGTGGTATAGGGATAGCCTCTTATCATGACACATGTATTGACTCCAGACTTGTTTGAAAATCAACTCTGAATCACCCAGGCCCTGGAGGCGAGTGATTCCTTTCCTCAATACAAATAGGAGTCTGAGGACCAAAGCCACGTACTCGGTGACATTGGTTGTGTAGTTGAACTACATCCTGTAGGACGCAAGGAAGGATTTACCTCATGGGTTGATTAATTCTACTCTGGCCCTACAGCCCTGTTTGGATCAAGACCCATCAAAATTAAGGGTCCACAAATTGTTGTTTGTCATCTGGAGCTGGGGAGATGGGGCAGTCTTTGGATTATCTTTGGGATACTTGGGAGGAGTTTCCTCCAGCACTGATTGTGCATGGGTGAGGTTTTCTTTCAAAGGGGTTTGGGATTGAGATCCCTGGAGAGATGGCATCGAAGAAGTGCTTCCAGTAGGAATACTGGGCTCCAGGGAATCAGTTATATGCTCTTTGTTCCGGAGGACGTCAATGTGTCGGGTAGCGATGGAAAGACAAGGCTCACACTCTAGCTCTGAATGTTTCTGATAATGCACCTGGCACCAAGTGCCAGAAAAGAATGTGGCGGGGGTCGCTATGGCACCCTGAGAGTTAACCTCAACCCTCAACTTTTCTCCTAGGTCCTGGGTTCTCAGCAGAACTATGGGATCTTCCCCGGGTGTGAAATCGAATGTTAGAATTTCAAGGGGTTGGTACAACCCTAGGGAAGTCTCATAAAATAAGACCTCATTAACCCTTCCGACTTTGATAAGGGCTTGTTTCATCCGGGGATCACTTTTAACCTAGATCTTGTTTGATTATCCTTCCCAAGGGAGCCATAAGTGGGAGAAGTCAGTCAAAAAGTATCTGTTGAGGGACTTAGACCAATTCTGACTTAATAACATCCTATAAGTCTCTTGGATGTCCACTACTTGGATGTCAATTATGCTGGCTATTATGGGGTCCTGGATGAGCTGTATCCGGACGTTCTTTAATTCACCCACCATTTTCACAGTAGTTTTATCCAGTTGGATTACTGCACCATTAGATGGGGTGGGTCAGAATCCAAGCTTCTCTCATATGGATAGAGGTGTGATGTTGCCAGAAGCTCTAGAATCTACTAGGTAGTTGTGTATATTTTTGCCTTGTATGTTTAGGCCTAGTAGGAATGGAGGATCTTCATTATTTCCCTGAAAGACGGTCGCGTTGGCATCCTCAAAAGAGACAGTCTTGGGTGCGAGGATGATAGCGTCTAGGTTTCCCAAGAGCTTTAGAAGAGACTTCTTCTGCTCGGGACAGTTTAGTAAAACCTCCATCAAGGTCATGGAGGTGGTGGTTTGTTCTAACGCCTTCATGATGTCAAACCTTCCTCCCAAGAATTGGTTGCTTCCCTCGCCTGGGTCCTTTGCTTGGTTAGAGCTAGGACCTTTTGGAGGGATAGGTCGGTCGGCTGTATTATCTCGGGGAGGAGTGTTCATAGGAGGTATTGGCATGTAAATTGGTCCTTTACCAGCCTGGCTCTGAGTGTTGTAAGGAGCCCATGGATTGGTGAAGGCATTGGCCTCAAAGGCCAGAATCGATTTGTCAAATAATCCCTGCAGTTTGGATTCTTCTTCATCTTCTTTGGGGGATCCGAAGAAGACAGTCTCACAGGTGAATGCACCGTGATTTGGCTCTTGCATAGGAAGTTCTAGGGGAGTAGGATCAAATGATTGTTGCCTGTCTAGCTAGGAAATCATGATGACCTTCTCTAGCATGGCACAGATTAACTCATTATGGGAGCCCGTATCATGCAATCTACACCATTGGTCATAGGCTAGAAGTCTGTGACTAGTGTGAAATAGGATGGTCCAGTGCCATTTTGATCAGCATTTTGGTTCGGAGGTGGACCTCCGGTGTTTGCATTGTTATTCCATTACTCTTGGTTGGGCCGAGGCCCATTGTTGAAATTTCTTCCCCTAGCATTGTTGTTTCGTTGGCTGGAGAAAATATTTCCTCTCTGGGAATTGGAGTTCTGGGGTGCATAAGACCCTGCCTTTAGTTGGCCCATGTCCATAGTCAGGGTGGACAGCATTCACCGGAGGGATTCAACCTCGGCGGTCAACTGAGTATTCACGTCACAATGTGATGGTTTTTGTTAGTTCCCTGGGAAAATAGTAGCAATTCCCAGAGTCGAGGGAAACAATCCTCCAGCTATGGATGACTGGAAGAAGGGCACTCTAGACGGTTGTATTTGTGGTTGTTGTGTCTGATGTGGTTGGTTCCAAGGAAAATATTTTAGACCCGATATTGTCTGAGTCTGAGCTAGATACACACACCGGGCCTGTTGGTTTATCAGTGGTGGTGGGGGAGTCATGGCCATCACAGGGGCACCCATTTCTAGATTGGGGTTATATCCCCTGACATAAGGAGTTCCACCAGGGATCATGTTAAATGGCGTACTCTGCCCAATCCCGCCCGGGGACTAGTTGAGGCCGCGGGACAGTTCTAAGGCTAGGTTGTAAATTTTTGCCAAAGTATCCTAGTGGCCCAAGATAGTAGTTCTCTAAAGGAGAGTGGCAACAAAGGGATCCATTGTGTTGAGATAGGTCTATATGGTTACTTCCGCGGATGGGATGAAGGGACCCGTGCACCGCTTAAGAGCGCGTTGGAACCGGTGATTGAATGTTGTGAGGGGTTCATTTGGTTACTTCCTGATGGAAATGAACTAGTTGTGGGACCAAACCGGGTCTACGTGTACATGGAAGGCAGCCAAGAAGGCGTCTTCCATGTCCTGCCAACTATTGATGGAGTTGGCGGGAAGATTGAGGTACCAGTTCAATTTGTTCTATCCCAGGGACAGAGGGAACATCCAGGTCACAACGTCTTGATGTTGGATCCGGTGTTAGTTCATGGCATCTTTGTATGCCTGCAAATTCTCTTATGTGGTTCATGAGCCTAAGTGCTCATATCATGGGCAAATCTTTTCTGGGTGCGAGGGTAAATTGTTGGCTACACCTGGAAAAGTTCTAATTGGGGACCCAGTATTTCCAAAATAAGTATCCATTGGGGGAGTTGGATTTTGATTGGATTGAGCGTTGATCCCCGGGGTCATCTGAGAGGCTTGGGTATTATATGGTATCCTTGATCCCTAGACAATGGTAGCTAGCTTGACTTTTGGGGTCTGTTTCCTTCGAGTGGGGGGTTCGAGTTCAACAAACCTTCCAGGGTTGGGAGCTGATCTAAGGATTCTTTCGAATCTCGCTAGGGAGAATGACCCAATCCCACTAAAGACTTGACTCCTAAAACTATGGCTTGGGGAACCCTTAGGCAGTGTAAAATTTTAATCCTGAGAGGGGGACAAGTTCATGCCCTCCTTCTAGCGCCAGTTTCTATTGACAGGACTTTGTGACCGGGTCCACCAACAGAGGTAAGTTGTCACCGGGTATCGGAGTACTGGCCAACTCCACCTATAAAGGTTGTCTAGGGAAATGAGATTCCCTAGGCCTCCAAGCATGTGAGAGTTGGGTCTCAACGATGTAGGACTCGATTGGGAGATGTGACTATTTTCGAGGGGGATAGCTGGTTATCTTCAACTCATCAACTCTAGGGATTTAAGTAAATGGGGGTTTCCTCCAAGCATGCTTACACTTAACAAATAAACTTAAAAAGATCTTGCAGAGTTAGAAGTATTTCATCTACCTATAGTTATGCTAAACATTCAAAACATCGACAATGCTCTAATACACTACACTAAATACCGAAGAAATATACAACCATCAGTGCATATTTTATCAGTAGCGAAACAAAGGAGGTCATTAATCTACTTTAAGCATTAGAGAAAAGGACATGAAGAACACAAAGCATAAAATACCATTAACCCAGAAGATAGGATGCTAACAACTTCATTGTGAGAACCCTTCCTTCTTCATTAACATCTTTCTAGAAAGCACTGGTGTGTGGTACAATAATAACTCCCAGGGAGCAGTTAACTACTGAACTTAAAACAATGGAGCATTGAGTTCTACAACTAGGAAATGAGAAAACTCCTTTTCTATTAATTGTGGACTACAAAATCATCAATTTCACCGAGCCTTGGAATGAGGTCAGACTTATTATTTATACACATCTTCTGACCTAAACCTAACCCTAACTCATTTCACAGTTTACAATAAAATATATTATCCGATGGCCGGTACTACCTGCGCCACGTTATAGAAGACCTCGAGATGGAAAGGTCTGACATGTCAGAAGAATAAGACAAGAGAGATGGAGTGGAATAATTGGCCTCGAGAAGAGAGCCAGGAAGGAGAAAGAAGAAATTTTTTCCCCCAGGGATCGAGGCTACATGACTCATAAATGGGAAAGTGGCACCCTATCTCCGATGCACCAGGTGTATCTCTAAAGTGGCACCTTGGGAAGACCATTGGTCAGAAACCTCTCGTCGAGCTGATGTGCCTTGTTGTAGTTCCCCATCTCCTGACAACCTTTATTACTGTCCTAAAAGTGATCGATCAGCATTGGGAACCGAGACACGGGTCACGTGAAGAATTGAAAAATGTGGGATCCAAAACTCCAGGATCTGGGGACTTGCATTCTAAAAGAATAAAGAATACAAAATATGATGTCAGGCTAAATTCTCCCAGATCTGGAGAACCTTATTGACTTATGTTTTTTCCCAAGCCTCTAACACTTGGCTAATGCTCTCTTCATCTATGCTCCATATGCTATCCCACT
Organism: Thuja plicata; assembly: GCA_018584345.1. Classification (NCBI taxonomy): domain Eukaryota; kingdom Viridiplantae; phylum Streptophyta; class Pinopsida; order Cupressales; family Cupressaceae; genus Thuja; species Thuja plicata. The sequence continues at coordinate 4,297,687 of MU223935.1, read as the reverse complement.
TGCTACGAATAGCCTCCATTGCATCCTCAACCTCTCCGGCCCTTCTCCAAAATTTGTTCACCATCTTGATGGCGTCATGCGACCGAATCATGGTCTTTGACAATCGGGACAACCTACCTTGATCAAAATCTCTGCCTGGCAAATATAGGGACACCATCCCTTCGTCAAACTTACTAAGGACATAGTCCTCTTGGGTACATGTTCCAGTGGTGAAGGGATCAAATTGCAATACCCCGACCATGAATGCCTTTAATAAACCCAAGGGATATTGGGAAGCTATCAACTTCTCTTTTAAGGTCTTAACCAGTTCCTTGCAAACCTCAATTTTGAGGACAAGTCTGGAGTACTGGACCTGGAGGGAATCATATGATTCTTCTCCTAAAATGCCAAACTCTGTGGCAACTATTGGAGATTTGATTCTGAACAGTTGATTGATTGTATGTTTGTCATTGATGACAACATATAATACACAACAATACTTCTATATGTACTTATCCATATGATGACATGAAGACTTGCGTGGATAGATACATGTTTTTGACATGTTTATTATGCTATGTTCATACACGTAGACCTAGATATGATGTTTCAGTGAAGATATGTAATTATGTTGTTGACAGTTACAGTTCTGGAGGAATAACGGTTTAAGGCCGACATATATAACATGTTTATTGAGTTGCACCTATCTTCAAGATATGCGTGTGTATATTCATGATGAGTTATGAGTTTTTGATATTAATCTAAAGGCACCAAACATATTTCAAGAAGATTGCAAAGTTATGGCTAAATTGGTGAAGCCGACTTGGTGAAGCGACGCGTCTATTTAGTTTGTACTTGCACGGTTGTAATTATGCTTGTGCACTTAATAGAGCCGACAAGGATGTTATGAAGAGTTGTCTAATAGGTCCCATGATCTCATACTTGGAGTATGTACTTATAGAAGGTCATTTGTGATAAGAAGAGTTGTGAAAGACAGAGATAAGAAAAGCAGAGCAGAGTGTTAAAGCAGTAGAGCTATATTTATCATATGTTGATAATATATATATTGAAGCTAAAGCTTTCATAATATAGATAAGATTTTTTTAGTGCTTTACGAGAGGTTAAAGCATCAGCGCACAAAAGGAACTGATCAGACAAGCAGTGTCACAAACAGTAGTTCACCTTGTTGATATAGTGTGTATCAAATAACCAGAAGGTTGTAGCCTTCACCACTTGGACAGTGAGTCCACCACCCCTAACAGGGTTATTGTAAAAGACTCCTAACAGGGTCAGACCC
>MU223935.1:4232882-4292482 GCA_018584345.1 Thuja plicata | reverse complement strand
CATGTGTATACTGATGCAGATTGGGCAGGTTGTATTGATGACAGGAAGAGCACTTTAGGAGGAGCAGTATTTCTTAGAGAAAGGTTGGTATCTTGGACAAGCAAGAAGCAAAACTGTATTTCTCAGTTAATGGCGGAGGCAGAATATGTTGCAGCAGCATTGAATTGTACAATAATTGTTTGGATCAAGTAGGTGGTTAAAGACTTTGGTATTCAGGTTGACTATCCTATTGTTATTCATTGCGATAACACCAGTACTATTAACATGTCTAAGAACCCTATGATGCACGCAAAGACAAAACACATAGAGATCAAGTACCATTTTCTAAGAGAAAAAGTTGCAGAAAAGCAAGTGACATTGGACTATGTAAGCACAAAATATCAGTTGGCAGACATTTTCACAAAGCCTTTAGCAAAGGATACTTTTGAGTATCTAAGGGAGAAGTTAGGAGTAATTCCCTCTCCTAAGTCTGATTAGAGAAAGGAGCAAGTACATCAGTCCTATGTGACTGATGAATGGTTGACTACTCTACTTCTGGAGTAGTACCTGTGCATAATGGTTTATGGTTCCCTTTTCCATTGATGTCAATGGGGGAGTATGTACTAAAAAAAAGGAACACATACAAGGAGCTTATACTCTAGGGGAGTATACATATAAAACACAGTCTATGTAACTGCAACAATGTAGATGAATCTTTGATGAGGATATTGAGAAGATTGTAAAAGAAAGAAGACACCATGAACAGAAGTTGTTTTTATCATATGTTGCCATCAATGCCAAAGGGGGAGATTGTTGGAGATTTGATTCTGAATAGTTAATTGATTGTATGTTTGTCATTGATGACAACATATAATACATAGCAGTACTTCTGTATGTACTTATCCATATGATGACATGAAGACTTGTGTGGATAGATACATGTTGTTGACATGTTTATTATGCTATGTTCACACATGCAAACCCAGATATGATGTTTCACTAAAGATATGTAATTTTGTTGTTGACGATTATAGTTCTGGAGGAATAACGGTTTAAGGCTGACCTATGTAACGTGTTTATTGAGTTGCACCTATCTTTAGGATATGTGTGTGTATATTCATGATGAGTTATGAGTTTTTGATATTAATCAAAAGGTGCCAAATGTATTTCAAGAAGATTGCAAAGTTATGGTTAAATTGGTGAAGCCGACTTAGTGAAGTGACGCGTCTATTCAGTTTGTACTTGTGTAGTTGTAATTGTGCTTGCACGCTTAATAGAGCCAACAAGGATATTATGAAGAGTTGTCTAATAGGTCCCATGATCTCATACTTGGAGTATGTACTTATAGAAGGTCATTAGTCATAAGAAGAGTTGCGAAAGCCAGAGATAAGAAAAGCAGAGCAGAGTGTTAAAGCAGTAGAGCTATATTTATCATATGTTGATAATATAGATATTGAAGCTGAAGCTTTCAGAATACAGATAAGATTGTTGTAGTGCTTTACAAGAGGTTAAAGCATTGGCACACAAAAGGAACTAATCAGACAAGAAGTGTCACAAACAGCAGTTCACCTTGTTGATATAGTGTGTATCAAATAACCAGAAGGTTGTAGCCTTCACCACTTGGATAGTGAGTCCTTGGACAGTGAGCCCACCACCCCTAACAGGTTTATTGTAAAAGACTCCTAACAGGGTTAGACCCTTAACCAGGTCACTATACTACTGCATTGTAATGAACAACTCCTAACAGGGTTGAAAGATCTTTTAACAGGGATTACTACAAACAGTATAGTTCTTTATGGGTACTAATTCCCACTGGGGTTTTTACCATTTGGTTTCCCTGTAACCAAATTGATGTGTTGTGTAATGAGTTATCTAAATGTGCATTTAATTTATATCAATCTGGATTAATAGGTACAAAATATTTAAAGTTGCTGATAACTGATTCACCCCCCCTCTCAGTTATCCCTGAAGTATTCTAATAGCAACCTCTTCACTAATGCTACGGATTTCTTCTAACCCGGCTTTCCATTTCTCATATTTTTCTAATTCTTGCCCCCATATCTGAGTGGAGCTTCTTGCATGTCCAAGGGAGAGATCTACCCTGTAAAAGTTCAGGAGGGAAGCCGCCAAAAATTCTCTCATCATCATTATTTTCTCGGCTGCCCACCCATCTACTGCTTGCACCTTTTTCTTCATCATGTGCAGTGAGTCCATGTCTCCCTGTGCAAGCAGCAATCTGGAAGAGGGGGTTCCATGGTGGACTTCAATCAAGGACCGTGTTAATTCTATAAGAAGCATGAGGAGATTCGCATTTGTCTCTCTTTCCTCTTGCAGCTTCTGGCCCTGCTTTGCGTACTGGGCCTCTATAGCTTGGGTAGGCTCCTTCAACAAGTCTAGTTCTCCTTGCTTGTCTCTTTTCCCCAGCTCTACCTCTGTTATACTGTAGTCTTCAGGCATTGTGGTCACTACATCTATATTTTCCAGGGGTGTTGTAATGATCACAATGGTGCTGCCTATTGGGTTGGTCCGGAGAGTATGGACCACCTGTGCCCTTTTGGGCTTCTTTGTCTCAGAATTATTGGCCATCATCTCAGCCAGTGATAGAGGAGTGCCTGTAGTTTCCGCCAGAGCTTTCCTTTTCTTGGTTTCTACCAGCCATTGGGGCGGCTGGGGTGGCATTGCTGCCAATTCTTGTTCATTGGGATCCCTTTGGGAATCTGGCGGCGCATTCCCTGAGTCTACAGTATCCTCGGGCTCCTTTTCATGCTCATGTTCTAGTTCTTTTCTTACTTCCTATTCTTTTTATGTTTCTTGTTCTCTAGAATCCTTGATATTTTCTACCATGCTAGCGTGCTCTGTAAAATCACCCAGAATATTTTCCCCGGTCTCAATTTTTGTATTCTCAGGGACTTCATCTTCCCTGGTGGCACCGACAGCCTCTTCATTTTCTTCTTCCAGGACCTCTTGGTCCATTGGTTGCTATTGTTCTTGGGCCTTATTAGCCTCATTCTCTGCAATATTTTCTTCCTCCATTGGGACATCTTTTAGAGGTGGGTAAGGTCACTGGCCAAAGTTTAACAAGGTGACAACTATTATGACTTCACCGAAAGTGCTTCGGGGCACTTGGTCACCCGAAGTCTCCAAAGGAACCTAGAGTGTGATGGTTGGAAGTACGGTTGTTCCCTGGGATTTGGGTTCTTCTTCCATTAGGGGCTCATCTATGGGCTACCTTGGATAATTCACGGTCTTTTGGACCTATAGTTCCTCTTGTTCTGGCTTAGTATTTTCCTCCCAAACCTCTTGCTCTGATATGTCCTTTTCCATGGGGATTTCTTCTTCCACAAGGGCCTCTTCCTCTTAAGCCTTGATTTCTTTCACTACAGTGTTGACGCCCTGTCGGATCTCCAGAAGCTCTTCTACCGAGAAGGTGTCATCAAAATCATCATGCGGCAGAGAGCAGTCTGAGATATCCTCAAGTTTGAGAGAATCCAAACTTACATCCACCGGGGGCTTCTCAGGCATACCAAGGGTGGTGCTTAGTGCAGGGGTCATAGTTGTTTTCTTTTTCCAAGTTAGACAAGCCCCAGTGTCCAGAATGCTGGAAGACTTTGCCTCACCAAAAGTCTGCCTATTCATCATTGCTACCAATGAAGGGGGTCCTGTCAAGTGAGTAGATGCCATTGGGGTGATTGGGAGACCAATAGCCACCTACATGCTGATTCGTTGACTGGCCAATTTTTCTGCCTCCATCTAGTCATGTAGCTTTGCCATTAGAAGTGTGCAAATCTGAGGAGATGCCTTGGGCACCGGGACTCCCTCTTTTTCTTTTACTTTTCTCACACTCACTTCAGTGGGTGCGGCGGGCGAAGAAGGTCCGGTGTCGGCTGAAGAAGGGATGGTCTTCTTGATCGCTGCTTTCTTGTGGGTGCTTTTGGGGCACACATAGGTAAAATACTTGTGACTTGCCTCCAAGATGGGGTGGCATACCCCATCAATCGTCAAATTCTCTGGAGTGTTCTAATCCACTGGAGGGAGGTCTGATTTGTCTAACCCTTGTCCCTTGTACGCTGGATCTTCCAGTGGCCCACCATTGTTGAAACCCTTCGGGAAAGTTTGAAGTTCTAGCACCTCTATGATCCCTTTGCTCATTCTTGTATGTTTTCGGGCCCTGAGATCAAAGCTATCCTAGCAATCTACCGAGAAGTCTTCAATGTCTTCTTTGTGTGGGGGGGACGCTCTAGGTAGTGCAGCGGCAATCTTTCCACAGGGATCATAATTCTTTCAGGCATGGTTGAATTCAACTAGCCCCAATCCTTTTAACTCATTATCTGCCTCTCAGGCCATAGCAAGGCTGCATGTGTAATCCCCACAAGAGAAGGGGAATGGGACATTGACGACCTTCTTCAATGTGAAGAAGGCATGCAGATCCATCATCTTCCTGCAAAATTCTAGAAGAATAATCCTATCCCCGCAATACTGGGGAAGGAGGTAGGGCTTCCCGTTGAAGCCTGTCACCCTGATGTATGTATGGTGCCTGAAATAAATAAAATATTGGCCATAAGAATTGACCAGTGTCATTGCTGCCTGTGAGAGGCAGTACCCAGAATCTCAGGTAAGTGTAAGAATGTTATGGTAAATGAAGGCGTCGTTTACCTGACAAAAATTCTGGAAGCTTAGCTCCCACTGCAATTGGGGATAATGGTCCCAAGGTGTAACCTGTCTCGGACCATTCCTGAGCTCTCCAACTGTCCCTAGGCCTTGAAAAGATGGCCTTTGCTGTGGGAGTGCCCACTACACATATGAAGTCATATAGAATTGTGAATTATGGGTGACGGTCTTCATCTATGTATCTGCATGATTTGATATAATTGCCTCCCAGTTGAAAGTCTTGTTGTGAATTGTTATGCAGTATAAGAAATAATACATCCATGCTGAGAATTTTTGGGCATGGGGCCATCCAAAAATTCTGCACAAAAATATTATTCCCGCTTGAATGGGCTCCTTGAAATCCCCGTGGGGAATTTCCAATTTCATCCTTTTATAGTCTCTCTTTGGAGACTTCAACCAATGATTATTGAGGTGTTGCTACGAAATAGTCTCGGCCTCACCGAATTCCTTTATTGAGCTAGCCCTGGTGATTACTGCGAACCCTTGGAACTGTGGAATTCCCAACCCAGAAGTAAAGGTGAGGGCATCCAATGTGATAATTGTGGTGGGATATTGCAGTGGCCGGGGATCTAAAGCAAGACTGAGCGAGTGGCCAGATTATACAATACCGCCAGTTGCCTTATAATCTCGGGTGCTTGCACTGCGCATGGAAATTTTGCAGCCTTGACAATGTCGGAGGCAACTATGTAAGTGGCTATCTTATCCCCCTTTTTTTTTAACCTGTAAGTGGTCTGGATTAAACCCTGTAATTCAGCCGAACTCCCAGGGTCCGGATCTATTATTTCACAAACTTTGGAGTCTATCTTGGACCCCGCCACACCTCCATCTTTTGGGTATTTGGAGGTCAGAGGCAACTTTGCCAACATTTTTTCAATCTTTGATTTTGTGGCTGCCCGGGTGGAGGTAGTTGGTAGTTCCAGACTATCTAGAGGTGAAAAATCATTAGAAATTTTGAATTAGCTTGTCAGCAAACCTGCAAGACCAGAAAACCGTTAGGACACATATAAGCATGAATTAAAACTCTGGGAGATTCTCCACTAGCCCGCACCTATCAAACTATCATTAGCACTTACATTAAAAAGCTCCACAGTATCTAAAAATAACATGGCTTAAGCATTCTGGGGTATGCTGACACAGTGACAAGGGAAAGCAGAAGACAAGATCCTGCTGGGAGTCTAAAGTCTGGACAAACTAGTCGTTTCCGATGTGACTGGCCACCAGTCATACTCTAGTTGACATGCACCAACACATGGGAAAATGGCAGGCAGCATAAAGATAGTTATGGCATTGATTAGGACAAGTGGGCCGACACAAGGCAAAATTGAATGCCAGATTGGACACATTTTAAATGTCATACTTGGAAAATTAATCCCGCCATTAATTTGATGAGATAGAGGAGAGAGAAAGCTGCCATGGTTCGAACCAGCAAGGTGCTAAATTCAAACCATGATGACCTTGTCTTGTCGAGCTCTATCTCATGAGGCAAAAAAAATACATGACAAAGCCTGAAGAACTCGCAAGCTCTGAGGGATATACATAGCATATACATAATATACATAAAAAGTATAGGAGGGCTGAGGGCCGAGGCATATACACACAAAATATAGAAAATATACATCATCTACAACAATATACAGCAAAAAGAGAACACAGAGCAACTACCTTAAGGAAAAATACAGAGTGTACATAGTATAAATTATCCTACATCTGCATAGAGGGTGGACAACCCTCTGGCAGAGCCGACCCACCAACGGGTGGCAGATCAAACAGCAAGAAATGCAAAGACAAAAAAAAATAGATCAAAGCCGAAACAAACAGAAATGAAAACAAAACAAACCAACACGAAACAAAAACAGAGAGCCAAGGCAAAAACCAGAAACACCAACCTAGAATCTGAAGAACGGAAAAGGGAAGAAGTACTAAGACCACTCTGCAATAGCTTTGACCTCCAATACCAAGAACAGCTATCGAAGACTGATTCATCGTTACCCACTAAGCTCAGAGAAACTCGTACTCAATTTGTACTCAAATCGCCAATGAATCACTCTGAAAACTCTAAGTGTTTTTAATCACGGTAACTGTGAAAATGATAGGTAAATCTTATTTATACCCGAGGTAAAAATCAAGTTACCTTATCTCTGCTAACCTCGGAATAGGTGAACCTCCGGACTCTGGGCCTGGGGATTCGAAACAACCATGTCTTCTTACGAGAAGAAGACATCGTGACAGAGAATCTCAGAGTCCAAAATCCATCTTCTGGAAAGGAAACAACCAACTCTGGGACCGGGTCCCGGAGACACAAATGACAAAAACAAAAAAAAAATAAACACCGCGGGAAAGAAAACCCAGAGAAGAAAAGAAAAAGAAACAAAAGAAAATAAAACAAGGCAGAGCCAAAAGTGAAGAAGGGGGACGCAACATTTTGCACACAAAATGTAGGGATGGGTATGCAGGGCATAACACTTTCCTGCATAGTGGTGTTGATAATTTCTTCCATAGGGACACATACATAACAACCATCATTTCACCATTATAAATTTATTATTTAAAATCGTTGGATGATCCAAGATCAATGGCTTAATTTTTATTTTGGGCCAAAATTTTGAATGACACAAAGTTCTGTAGAAATTCTGGGGAATGGAGACACGTATCAAATTTGTATACTCAAATTTGCAGTGTAAAATTAAATGTCAACCATGAATAGTTATAGGGATGGATGATAATGTTGTGATATTGTGATGAACAATAAGTAAATGTCTTGTCACTAACATTTTCAAGTGTGGTTATCCATGCATGGGATCCAATTTTGTACTAATAGAATGACATTATTCCCGATTTCATACACTCTTCCATTTATGACAAAGATTAACCTTAAACATCGACCACAACTGGTTTCAAGGATGATTGATGATGCTTCCCTGTAGTGGTGGACAGTAAATAAATATCTTGTCACTGAGATATCAAATATTTAATGTAATACATTTGGAAATATAGTATACATGTGACTTCCTTTGGCCTTTGTAAAGGACAAAGGAATTAACAGGGTTACGGAAGAAATTAATAAGATTAAGAATTGGGATTTATTATCGACAAGTGATAAATAAATTGGGCGGCATTTTTAGGCTATTATAGATGATTTAGGATTTTTCTTCTTCAATCTCCTTGGGTAGACAGAGTATAGTACTTGGTTGAAATTTTGGTTTCAGCCTTTTTTTAATTTCATCTTTTTTTCTAAATTCTCTTCGAGTTTGGGTAGATAGAGTGTGGTAGGTTGGTAGCTAGGTGTACATTGTAGAATCTAAAGATGGATAGTCCTATCCAGTTGACAAATAGAGAGAAGAAGGCGACCTTTTTGGGCACTATCATAGATGAGACTCTAAAATTAGTTTGTAGGTAGGTTGGAATCTTTACAAATGAGGCCATGAGGATGGTGTTGGGCCATGAATTTATGGTATCTATTGACATATATCAAGTGAATACATACATTACATCCCAATTTTTGGCCTCTCTTATAGACCTTGAAGGAGACAAGGCATACATATTGTTGTTGTTAAGGCATCTTTTTAAAGAAGAATTCTTGGGGGATCACATTTAAGTTGCTACCTGAGCAGAAATAGGGGTGGGGATCCGATGGCTAAGAGATATACCCAATCTTTGATAGCTAGGCCAAAATGTGGCCCGACAGCCATTTATTATGAACTTGAATGACAAGAAACTGAAGTGACATAGGAAATGGGTAGAAATTGGGAGGGATTTCCTTCATAAATGGTTTCTCCTTTGATGGAATACGAGACTACAAATGGCTGCATTAATTTTCACATCTTATCGTCTTTGAAGCATTCCACTTAGAATGAAGGGAAGGAGAGCACCCTAATTTTTTGAAATGAAGGCTTTTTTGTTTTGTAGGTGACCCTACTTTTTTGAAATGTAGAGCACCCTACCACTGTTATACCTCCTTTTGCCTTTCAATTCTCAAAGGGATTATTGTAAAAAATGTCTTACAATTACTCATCAATATAAATATTCATTGAAATGTCAAATATTAATGAAAATTTCACAAATTCTATAAAAAAATATTTTGTCGCACTGAGCAGATTTAATTTTTGAATGAAATGGACAAGGGATGTGTAGTAAAATTATGTGTGATACTGATTTTGTGAATCTCTAATGTATCAAATTGAAATTACAATTTTTTCTCCTAAATGCATTGCATCTTCTAAAATGAAATAGGTCACTCCTTCAGCACTAGGATCAAAGAGCACATTACGGATATTAAGCATGAGCGCATTGTCAAATCAACTTTGGCCAAATATTTTGCCTCTACAAAGCATCATATTTATTTAGGGGACACTCGATTGTCACCAGGGAGGATAATTTCTTCAAAAGGTAATCATTATCAATAATTTCCCTTCCAACCTTAATCGTGATGAGGGGTTGGGCTTAAGTAGTTTGTGGCAGCTTCTGTTATCCATCCTTCAGATTTCTCTCCGTCTCTTACCCTGACTCCTCCATGGCTCCTCCCCAACCCATCCCTTGGTGTTTTTGGTTGGTTACCCTCCTACCAACTGCTCTCCCCCGCCTGTCTTGCTTTTTTTTGTACTTTTTCCCTATGTATTTGCTTCTTCTTTTATTATGTTTCCTCTTTCTTGGTTTGTCACTCTCCTATTCATTTTCTTGTGTGTGTGTGTGTGTGTGTGTGTGTGTGTGTGTGTGTGTGTGTGTGTGTGTGTGTGTGTGTGTGTTTGTACTTTTTCCCTATGTATTTGCTTCTTCTTTTATTATGTTTTCTCTTTCTTGGTTTGTCACTCTCCTATTCATTTTCTTGTGTGTGTGTGTGTGTGTGTGTGTGTGTGTGTGTGTGTTTGGGTATACATGCTTATATTTTAGTTTAGATTTGTGTATCACATTCCTTCTTAATTTCATGCTTTCTTTCCTTTTTTATATTCTTTGGTTTCTTTCCTATCTTTTTCTTATTTTTCTTTTCTGTTTTCTTTCATTTATTTTGGTTAGCTTTTATTTATTTTTTGTACTTTATAGTATGAGTTTTTTAGTTTTTCATTTTCATTTGTACGTTTTTTCTTGTTTGTTTGTGCGTTTAGTTTTATTTTTCTCTAATTTATTAATGTGTCTTTATTATTTGTTTCTCTTATCCTATGTATTTTTTAATTACTTGTTTAATTATTTATTTGGTTTCTTTTTTTCTTTTATTTTTTTATCTTGTATTTTTGTTTTTAGCTTGATTTCATATGTTTCTTTTGTTCATTTTATTCTTTATCCTCATTTTTTATTTTTATTTTTTACTTTTGGGTATGTTTGTGGGTTGATTTTTAATTTTCTATTTCTATTTTATCTATTCTTTTAATTATTATTTTGTTATTATTTTTTATTAATATGTTTATCTATATGTATATATATGTTTTATTAATATGTTTATTAATAAAACATATATATTCATATTAATATGATTATTAGTATTTATATTAACAACTTCTATTGTATTATTATATTTTTTTGCATGTTTGTGTGTGTGTGTGTGTCAGCGAAAACTTTAGTGGCGATTATTCGCCAATTGGCGAATGTCGCATGTCGACAAGCGGGGAATTGGCAATGTTTTTTCATATATTAGGTTGACCCTATCGCCCAAAAATTATTAATATTGGGACCAATGCCCGGGCCCATCGCCCATCGCTTTATTTAATTTTCCACTTTTCTTACACATCATCGCCAATGGAATCTAATTTTTGGTCCCTGCAAATTTTAAAAATTTGCCTATAATTTTTATGCGACCCAAATGGACGACCTATATTCGCCAATAGTTTTATACATTTATATTTATAGGCCACCCCAAATTCACCAACTTTATTAATCATTCCTTCGTATTGGACAACCCATAATCGCCTCGCAAATAACACAAGATGTGTTAAAATTACGTGGGCTTTGCCAAATTTTTATTCCTTGACCTAATACCTCCCGCCGAATTTGCCAAATAAGGATAGTATAAAAACATTTGATCGATATTAAAGTTTCAAACTGTTGATTGCAACTGCATACTGCATTGGCGAGTAGCGACTGCAATTTTAATTTGAGGCAAAGGCAAGTGATACTTATTTTGCGACTCTGTAATTTTTAGTTCATTACTATTTAGTGGTAACTGGTAACCAGTTAGAGAACACTGGTGACAGGGAGACCTCAGACATGATTTTAGGGCCAATAAATCCATAATCATATTTATATATATTATAGTCTATTGTCACTTCTTCAACAATTTAACATTTTTTTTTTGTAGTGGAAGTCATTGGAGAATGGAAATGTCGAACAAAAATAAGGATAACAAGAATAAGGGTAAGGCTCCTGCAAGTGGGGAAAGCCAAGAGAGGCCAGAAAAATGCAGAACCTTATCATTGTACTTTGGTCATGGTGTTGGAAATGTTTCTGTCCAAAATCAGGAAGTTGCTTCATCACAGGTAGATTTTGAAGATTCACAACCTGAAACTACACGACATATTGAAGAGGTAGGCGAACCTGATATCTCAGATCATGATGAACTTGAAGAGGATTGTTAGTTAAATACCCAGAGTAGCCATAATGATATAATCGACTTGGATGAGACTGAGAATATCAGAGATGATGATGGTTCAGGGAAAAAGAAAAGAAAAAACAATTCAAAAAATGATCGAAAGTGGGAGTTGTCGAGGAATTTTCAAATAGAATGGGTGTCAAAGTATCCATTCATTGAACCAGTGGACAATCCAATTGAAGGTCAACCTCTGGTAGAATGCAAATGTAATATTTGCACCAAGATAAATAAGAATAAAAAGAGGTTGCAGTTAAAAATTGACACCATAGAGAAGCATATGGGTAAAGTTTACGAAAAGAAAACCATAGATGGAGTTGAAAAATAAATGATAAGATGGAAAACAAAGGATGAATCTCTACATGTTAGGAATGCATAATTATATGAATTTCAGCTGAATATACAGATGAAGCCTGCTCAAGTTAAAGGCTCTATTGAAGCTTATTTTGGAAAAGCATTGGAAGTAGAACTAATGGGAAAAGTTGTTCAGTTAAGTGTTTTTTTTAATATTTTGAGCAGAGGGCATCTTATGACAGACTACCCATCATTGAGTGCTTTATTACACTTTCTAAAATTTTCTAACTATCCTAACAGTCATTGGTCAGTAAATAGTGGATGGGAATGCGCAAGTTGTCTTGCCAATGTTGAAAAAGAGGATCTAAAGGCAAAAATTAAAGAGTCAAATTTTATTGCATTTTCTTTAGATGAGGTTACAGTAGTAGATAATACTTAATGGGTATGCATGCATGTTTATACTATACACAATTTTTTCCACCAACCTCATCTACTAACTATTGCTAAAATGAAGGATAATGCGACATCTGAAAATCTATTTGAACTAGTAAAGAGATCTCTAATTGAATATGGAGGTATAAATGACATGATGATTGCCAATAAGCTGGTGTGTGTTGGAGTGGATGGAGCTTCAGTAATGCAAGGCCACAGGGGTGGTCTTTGCACAAAGATACAATCTTTTTGTGTGCCCTATGTTACTCCCATTCACTGCATGGCCCACAGAATGAATCTAGCTTTTGGAGTTGTTAGAAAGCATGTTCAAGTATAAAATATTGAATTTTTAATCAAAGAGCTCTACCAATACTTATGTCAAAGTCTGAAATGATTCAGGGAATTTCAACACTTTACCGAAGGACTAACCAATGGGAACAAGCTTCTGAAGGATAATGGTACTAGATAGATCTCTTTGGATGGACCAGTGCATCGAGTGTTTTCAGAATATCAATCATTGATTGGTCTAATGAACTCAAGTCGTGAAGAAGCAGGGCTACCCAAATTTCTTGAGCTACTACGAAGGTTATCTAATGTAGAGACACTCTTAACATTAGCAGGTATTCTTCCCATGCTAGAGGAAATGAGAAATGTAATGAAAAAGGCCCAGCAAAGAGCAATGTATATTGTAGAATATGTTGCGCTTCATAAATTAACATGCATGACACTAGATAATCTCTATCGATCATGTGATGATGTAAAATTTGCCAGCTGGCTTAAAATCACAAATTTGGACAATCCTGACAACTTTTTAAAGATCGGTGTAAACAGGGAGTTATGTACAGAAGTATGCAGAGTTGAGATACCAATGTACTACTATGCCAGGGTCGAGTCTGAGGAACTAGGAAGGAAGAATAGGAAGCGAGTATCAAGTGTTAAAAGGGAAGAATTTACCAAGATCGTTGAGTCTGTAACTACTTCTGTGAAGTGCATTACCTATGATCTTTCCTCAGAGATTAGAGTAAGATTCCCTCCAGTCAAACTACTTGAATCCATGTCTATTGTGTTTCCTCGATATTGGAGTATGAACAATTCAAAGGATTATCGAAATAAGCTACTAACTTTGATAGATCATTTTTTGCAAAACCATAGAGTTAAATAGAGTAATAGATGAATCTTGTTTGAGAGAACAATCGGGTCATTTTTCACAGACAATGAGGGAACAATATAATATTATGGAGAACCCCCATGAAAATGGATCGACAACAAGACTTTGGAAATATCTAGCTGAGAGTGAAATGTTGATTGATTCAATATCAAAAATTTTCAAGCTTGTTGATTTATGTCTGACCATGATATTGGGTCGATGGAGGATGAGAGAGTTTTTAGTGCTTTGGGGTTCCTAAAATCAAAGCTAAAAAACAAACTAGACACGAATTTGGAAAATTGCTTGAGGCTCTATACATCCAAGTATGAAGTTCATAATTTTCCTTACGAAAAGGCACTAAAAGCGTGGAAGAATAAATGTCAGAGAAGAGGGATGGGAAACATTTCAAACCAAAGTGGGAGTACCAGAGACAATGATGTGACTATCATTGACTCATGTACTGGTACTTGTAATGCTAGCGTTGAACTTGATTTAAGCGGAGGTATGCAAAGTGAAGAAAAAATATCAAAGAACCAAGGAGGATATGAAGTTGATGGTGATGAATCTGAGGATCCCGATAATGAGATGATGTGGAAAATTGAACCTTTGTAGAAGTAGCGGGTCCTAGGTATTTATTAAACTTTTTGTTGTAGTCTACTGTGACACTGTCAATTTTTGTATCTCATCATCATTCATCAATCATGCATAATATCATATTCCAATGTAAAAATTCAAAAACATGAATGTGGTTGATAATCTCATGATTTCTACAATTAATAATGGTTTTCTTTTGCATTATTCAGCTCATATGGTACAATTCTTAAAGATTTTTTTATTTTTTTGAAAACTTAGCAATTCATATGATACAATTCTTAGAAATAGAGATTCTCATTAATTTATTTACAAATATGACACAATGTAACAATTCATTCATTAATAGTAGTAAGAAGTAGACCACAAATCTATGTGATTCTGTTTGCAAAAATGAATTGACAATGAATTATGACTCAAGAGTCAATACCCAATTTCAATTTCAATTTCATTACCCTTAGGATTGAGAAAATGACCCTGAATTCCCTTTTATAGAAACAAGGGAGCAACAATAGCTTCAGGTCAATTTTCCTAATGTGAAGTCTCTACTACATTGATCCTGTTAAAAAAAAAAAGTTCAAAATTGTTACTTTTAACTACTATTACTTTTAAATTGTTACTTTCACATTCTATTTTATTATTACATCAAGATGATTCTACCAGTTTGTTTAATAAGCTTCATTCTGCATCGCTTGAAAGGTTAATATTTTTCAAGTTATATTAGATGACCTTCAACCTCGTCAGCCATTCATACTTGTTAGACTGACTTGAAATCAATGTTCCTTCCAATACTGCAATCAAATTTGTCAATGGTTTATGCAGTTTGCAATGCCTTCATGAGTTGTGTCTTGAGGAAGCTTGCCTAAATCAGTGCTCATTGTCTCCTCCAACCTTTTTTTTAAGCTTCTCTTCCAATGAAATTCATTAATGAGTTACTAGGACCAGGACTCGGCAAACCATGACCTATCATTTTAGTTGTTGTTTGATTCATCTTGGCGAGTTTTATCTCAAATAAGGAAAGAGTTTCCTCTACTTCCTTTAGTTTCTGAGAGTTTTTTAAGACAGTGGTTTCTTTTATTGATGCAAGAGCACATTCATTAATTCCCTTGCTTTCCAAATGCCTGTCACAGGTTGTATTGATTTTTTTCAAAATCTGTTTTGCAGTTTTCTCTCTCTGACAAAAATTTTTGTTTTTGTCAATGTGCTCTTTGAGCTTCTCAAAAACATCTCTAAGACTTTCATTCAATTCAAACCAATCACACAACCTATCACCAGTCACCTTTATTTTCCCCCAAAGGTCTCTTTTTATTTGCTTGACTGTATTTTTCATTTGGTCATTCAAGCTGTTTTCATAAGTTTTCATTGTCTTTTTTTCCTTCTTTAGGTCTTCTCTCAATTCTGACAACTAGTGTTCACTCTATTTTTTTTATTTTCTCAGCTTCCTCTTCCCACTAGTTTGCTTTCTCTTTCCACTATTTTTCTTTTACCCTCTCATCCTCTAATTGTTTGTTTAATTTATTGTTTACTTGTGTCGCTCTCTCCAATCTTTTGTATAAATTTATTGAAGAATCTTTTTCATCCTCTAGTTTTTTATTACTCTCTTCCAATTTTTCCCTCACAAATTTCAGTTCTACCTCCATATGTTCTTGCTGAACAATTGCTTCTTTAAAAGATGAATTTTTTATCCTTTTCTCTAATTCTTTGCACCTGTTATCTGCTGCTTTCTCCTTTACCTTTTCATTTGCCAGGTCTGCCTATAACTTTTCTATTCTGCCTTGAAGCTTTCCATTTTCTCTCTCCAACTTCATCACTGAACTATAGACAACTTGGTTGGTCATTTTCGACACATTTATCTTGTCCACATTTTTAATTTTTGATAAATCCATTTGGAGGGTGCTAAATTGAAATTTAGATGGATCTATTTGACTCTCTGGTGGATTATTATCTCTAACTGGGGGTATAACAACCATGAACTCCATCATTTCATTCTTTGGGTCATGTGTGGGAAATAACCTATTCGATGCAGGTTCTGCATCACGAGATGCAACAACTGCATCCCTCTTCAATGTCTTAGTATTTTGTCTATTCCTATTTTTTGTTTGTTCAAAGTTCATTACAAAATCATTGTAACGAAAATCAAGGTTTTCTGACACAATTGAATGTTTAAAAGGTGAAATAGAACTTGCAGCTATGTACAAGCTTCCACCTGTGGTTCTAATAATTACACCATGAGGATTAGTAGCAGTAACAACTTGACCCATTACAAGTGGAGTATTTGGACTGTTTGGAGGGTTTTGTCCTGACGGAGTGGCAATTGTTGGACTCACAGTCACAGACACCATTGGCATTGTTGTCATAACCTTTTGCTTCTTTACATTTCCTTGATCTCTGGGATCCACTGATTTCATGTCCAGTTGTAATGTCCTTTTTGGATCACTAGTACTACCCATGCCATCCCCACCACTAGTAGTGGCACTTGATTTAGATTGAATCTGAGTGCTTGGAAAAGGTGGAACTGGATTTGAAGCTGGAACAAATGAAGGTGCAAGGGTATGAGACTGAGTAGTACCTTTTTCTGATGAACTTCCAATTATTGGTCCACTACCACATTTTGGTGGAGTGGGTGTGGAAAATGGATACCAATTCCCTTCTCTTGTGGGACCTAGACCACCCCTACCTGGAAAACCCATTTTTTCTACCATCTCTACCCCTTTGCCATATTTTTCTTTTGTGGACGCACTAACTCCAGTAGCAATTGTCATAGAATCCCGCCCATCAAAACTAGTATCTTGATCATCACAATCACTATAATCACTATGACATGCTTGACCAGGATGCTCTACATTCCACAAATCGCTAAATATTTCATCCTCGTCTGGATCATAAAGATCTATAGAGGTCTTTGGATCATCGAGATTCTTCCTCATTTCCCAAAAATCTTTAATTTTAGTTGCAGTCCAATTATCATCTTCACATTGAAGCATTATTTTGTTTGAAATAGTTTTTTTAGATGGTTTAGCAGCTTGCTGGTAGAAATTCTAGGATATCTTTTGTTACTCTTTTACTTTATGCTTTTGCAATGCAATAATTTGTGCTGACAATTCCTGTATTGAAATATTCTTTTCAGTGGCATATTTCTCCATCTCTTTTTTGACCTCATCCCAGGACTCCATGTTTTTAAATTTTTCTATCAATGGCATACTTTCATGTTGACATTTGCTTGCAGAGCTCCCATTTGTTCTAAGCTTTGATCCAATTATGTTTAGTGGATCATACTTCCAGTGACTGTCAACAGCAAAGAGAAAAATTGAAAAAAAAAGCCTCTGTCACTTTGAATCCTCTTCTCTCAAATGTGAACCATCCCAATTTGAAAGGCAAGGAAGGAAATATCATTTTCTTTTGCTGACCTTTAAAGAGTGCATCAGTGTTCTCCATCTACCAAACATATTCCAATGCAAAAACACTCTTTGTAACATGTATTGGAAGTTTGTAGGGTTCTACCACTGAACCGTAAAACCTTAACACAGTGTAGTCTTTCATGAAGTACGAGTCAACCAACTGTATTTGACTTCCAAGTTGAATGCAATCTCTACAAGACACAGGCAATCTAGGAAACAGAGTGCCTATAATTTTCTGATACATAGGTGCAAAAAAGAAGTCTACAAAATTGTTATAGTTCCTTCTATTATCACTCATCCTTACCTGAGGTGTCCATTCATATAGTGCATTTTGGACCTGGCTTTGAAGCTTGCTTGTCTAAAATATTGCATGATGCTTTGCTAAAAGAAGATAGCATAAGTAGGCTGTGAACCTAAATGTCTTCTGTGAAACTATTTTAATCATTAGCAATTGTTCTTGCATGCAATGAATAGTGTTCTCAATAAAATTATATTTTACTGGTTCATTTTGACAATGAATCTGAAAAATAATTTCAAGAATGCTGGCACCCACTTCTTTGTTACTATCCAATCTAAAACAAAATGCTAGCAAGGAAATACTATCCTGAACCCTGTAAGGAAACTCAGGTGCGGAAACAGCTTCCTACACTAATCTCTAAAGGAAAGTATTGTGCAAATTCTTTAAAATCCTTACAATTTCAGATTTATTAACTAATTTAACAATGATATTGCAGCCATATACCATGCACACAGAAAAAATAGAGAATGACACAATGATTTGCCCTGGGGAAACCTTTCAGTAAAAAACCCCAACACTCCAAAACCTGCACAATGTATTATCTTCAACACAATGGTTACAACACACTTGCAATGCAATTTCTTTCAGGAGACAATCGACACGCAAAGACTAATCTAGTAGCTCCTGATAATACCAACAATACACTCTTTTTCTATATATGTCTACAATCCTAAAAAATGCTTATATCATGCGCTTTCCTTTTAAGGGCAACTTCCAAAGATAGCCGCATTAGGGTTTTACCATTCTCTGAGAAAATAGGAACCCTAAAAGAAATTTCATGATTGTGGAAGAGTGTACAGTACTCAACTTTATCAGTTGCCACATGTCATTGCATGTCTTCACCCGTCATAGAACCTTCTAGAAATAGCTCTTACGTGTCATAGGAATCCATCATAACCATTTCAGCCATGATCTCCTTACACACAATTAAAGATACTGACACATCAACATGCCAGCTAGACATGTACACTCACACTTAATTACATTATTTGCAAGAAATACATTTTACAAAACAAATAATAAGAATAGGAATTATCCAAGGTTGAGACACCTTATTCCTAAAAAACCCATTGCACAAAAATATCATAATCATAAGGAGGCTTATGATCTGGATCCAGACTAGAATTTCTTGTTATTCCTCTGATATATTAATCTTTCCTTTTTGCATCTAAATTTTCATAACTCTCTGCCAGCTTTCCTAGGTCAATGTGCACGTTTGATTTTTGTGCTTCAAACCCTAGGTCCAACAAACTAGCAAATTCAGTCTTTGTTATCAACAAAATTTCCTCCTGAGTATTTTTATTGACAATTTCTTTTCTATTTTCATCATAATTTTGGGCACAAAGCATGACAATTTTTGGACAAGGGAATACTTGAGCTAACACCATGCATGCTGACCCAACAATCCACGATGCAATTTTATTTGTATTTGCCTTTAACGTGTTGTTAAATGGACAAAATTTTGAAACCTTCATTGGATCTTTACACTTATTTTCAAGTGAAAATCTAATTTCCATGATTCCCTTATTTTCGTGGATAACAGGATCAAAAATATCATGGAATTCATCAGTGAAACCTAGTGTTTTAAATAGTTTGTGGAAGTCTATTATCTCTGTTTTCTTTCTTTTCCCTTTACTTGTACTCTTGGTATTTGTTTTTCCCATCGTGGACAGTGGTATACTACTGACAGCTACAATTTATAGGTGTGTTTGAAAATTCAACCCTAATTCTACGACTACAATCTAAATAGTAAACCTCTAGAATTGAAAAATTTAAAGGCGGGACGTGGGTGTTCAGGATTTTACCCAGAAATTCAATTTGTACAGACTGTGAGAGGGAAGAGAGCTGAGAGACTCTGTTGCATTCCTCAATCGTCAACCTAGAAGTCGTTACCTGTAACCCCTTTTTGAATATATGATTCTCCAATACAGTATACTATAATACTAGTAAGAACTGAAAATATAAAAACTTAGGTTTAAAATGTACAATAATGAGTAGTACTGAATCATCAGTCGTCACTCGTCACTCGTCACTCGTGTTAACTTTTACTGTCGCTTGTGTTAACTTTTATTGCTTCTCCATATATCTAAGATCATTAGGACGTGCCTCACTTAATTGTTTGGTCTGCAGTCAAATTGAGCTTATTACTAATTAAATGTTAAGTTACTCCAATTACGATTTGAATTAAACTTAGCTTAGTGTACACATGTCATGATTGTGGAATAGGTTTACACTTGTCATCGAATGACACTGATTGAGTGAGTGTACACGTGTCATTATTTTGGAATAGGATTGCAAAAATGGGATTTCTTTTGCCTTTCAGCCTGAAATACAACATACATCCTTGATCTCTGCTCATCCAATGGTCGATGGCAGTCACCTTCTTTTGTAATTGTGGCGGGTTCTATTTATTTACTTTGAATTATATCTATCAGATGACACTGATTGTGTGAGTGGTCATGAGTCATCTGATTGAATGAGTGTACATGTGTCATGATTTCAGAATCAGGTTGCAAAAATGAGATTTATTTTTCCTTTCGGCCCGAAATACACCGTACATCATAATCGTTGATCTCTACTCATCCAACGGTTGCTAGTAGTCACTATCATGTGTGGCGGGTCCCATTTATTTACTTTGAATTATATTTATCGGACGACACCGATTGTGTGAGTGGTCACTTCACCACGTGTCATCCAATTGAATGAGTGTACAAGTGTCATGATTTCAGAATAGGATTGCAGAAATGGGATTTCTTTTACCTTTTGGCCTGAAATACATCGCACGTCATTGATCTCTACTCATCCAACGATCTCCAGAAATACAGTTACACGTAACACCATATGCCAAACATTTATTAAATTTAAATAAGATTAAATATTGAAACTGTCTAATATAAAAATAACTAATTAAATTTAAAATATTGCAATCACAGATAACTGTCTAATACGCTAATTATTTATTAATTTATTACTAACCATAATTTATAAAATTCTTTAAACTTTTACAATTCCACATTCACAGTCGCACACATGACACATAATGATAATTACATTTGTCATTGACATGGAAAAATTAAGTTAATACTCTTAAATAAATCACACACATGCATGAAACATTGTTACATTTTTTTTGGTTCATAATACATATTATATGATATCACAGATTCACACATCAATTTGGAATGTCAATGAGCATATAACTTATTATTTATTATTTATCATAAGTAAAGTCTAAGATCTAAGGTCTATAGATTTCTTTAAAAAATTGCAATTAAACAATATGAAGTCTTCAGATTTCTTTACAAAATTGCAATTAAACAATATTTACATAGACAATCTATTATCTCACACACTGATAGAAAAATTATAATAATCATTAATAGTCGAACAGCAAAATTTTCATTAATTATTTCAAAAATTTACATCACTAATATTATAATATACTTTATAATTATAGAGTTTAACAGTTAACTTTAGACTATAGTCACACTGTAAACACCTACGAAATGGGAAGTATGTTTACCCACAAAATGGCTAGTATCCAGATTCCAAACAGTTACAAAATTTGTTGCCACAAGGGCACTGGTTCATCATATAAGAAAAAACAAAAAAACAAAATGAAATGCGGAAAACCATTTCAAGAACATAAACACTAAGGTTCTTCATCTCCATCCCTGTCTGAGAAGAATTGTCTGTTGAGGATAATCTCCCCAAATTCATCGAGCCAGTTGTAGTCTGTCTCCTCGAAGTCATCAAGGTGAAACCACTTCCGTAGGAAGTCCCTCCCTAGTCGCACCCACTTCTGATGCCGCGTCAGCTTCCTTTCATTAAGGTTCAATAGGAAGGGTTGCCTTTCCACATTGTTGCCTCGCTGGATAAGCTTGTCAATTTCATCAGCCCAAGGGATACCCAACCCCAGTTCTGTGAAGACAATGACTAGGATGTCGTCCACTAGAAATTGATCCTTGAAAAATTTCCATAGTAGCATAAGCATGTCTACCTTCTCTCCTTCGAGGTCGAGAAGAGATGCTAGGAAGTGGGACGTAATGTCCATGCTGACACGATATCTCTTCTTGTTGCGAATGAACTCATGGCCGAGCACCATCAACACAACATTGTTAATGAAAGAGCCCAATTCCTTGCAAATGGAAGTGAGTACTTCATCTGGTATCCTACCCAAAAAGGGATTTTTCTCATCAATAGATGTTGTTCTCAACCTAATTGGTGTGTCCATTTCTGCCTAAACTTAAAACCTAAATCTTCAAACTACACAGAAAATTAAAATTCGAGGGTCGAGGCCGAAATGCAAAAGCAAATTGAAATTGACAAAGAAGCAAGCAAGAATGTCTATTAATAGCCCTGTGAATCCATATCTTCCATATTGTTAGGTAAATCATTCCCATTAATGCATTAATGCAGGAGTGTGGGAAATTACTAATATAGCTAGTGGTCACTATACTAATAACTATAGTTTGTATTAGTACAATTTGGGAAATCATGCAAATTTCTTGATGGATAAAAAATATCACTTCCACTCTGACAAGACATTCATTTCAAGAAATTGTGCCTGAGATAAAACTCTAGCCATTGATCTACATCAATCAACGGTCTCGAATAATACATTTACAAATTAGGGTTCTAAATAAACATGTTTAAGGTACGTGTCGACGGTATCAATGCTCATAGTTGATAGTACAATGTACATACCACGTACAGTTGCCAAATGTACATACCACTTGCAGTTTCCAGTGACGGCAGACAACTCCTCTACCAAAGAGGCGATATTAACTCGATGTGATTGGTAGTCCATAAATTGTCATTATTAGATGTTTTATGTATTGACATTTGGCATTTGCTAATTTTAGATTTTAGTTTTACTTTAAAGTTTAAAGAATAACTACTTTAAAATTTCACAATTCGGCAGTCGCACAGTCACACATGTGACATGATACATGCAAAAGTTAAGTTATATTACTGTCAAATAAATAATGTTAAATAAATAACATGCTGTCATACATTAACAATTTAACATTTGTTTGGCTCATTTTCAATTTCACAAATTATAAAATCACATATGTCACGACTCACACATACATATTTTACAATTAAATCCATTAAAACAAACTGAAATGAAGTTGCAAAGTTTTCATTAATATTTTCTATAAATTTACAATATTCAAAATTTTGGACTTGCAGACTTTCACAGTTTCACTTGAAGTCCTTCCAAAACTTTATAGACAAAACCTACAACCTACTATAGTGAAAATTTCAAAATTTTCAGGCGGAGGCCATACGAACACAACACTAAGGATTTTCCCCTCCATCTAAGTAGAACTTTCCAGACAGGACAAGCTCTATGAATTCATACAACCATCTGTAGTCCACCAAGTCATCCAACAGAAACCATTTGCGAAGAAAATCCCTACCAATCTGTGCCCATTTCCTATGGTGTGTCAACCGCTGAGCATCCAGGTTCAAAAGAAAAGGTTGAAGATGGACACTCCTATCCATTTGATAAGCACATCTGCAGAGGAACAGAAGGCCTTTTTTGGCCCGGTCTCAAACCAAACCCTTAAATCAGTTTGCAAGGAGTTTGGAGCCTTCACAAATGAGGCTGTGAGGATGGTGCTAGGTTGTCAATCTTTGGAAAATGTCGATAGGTACCGAGTTAACTTGGACATTACGTCCCATTTTTCAGCATCTCTTTTGGACCTCGAGGGACAAAAGGTGGATATGCTCCTTCGGTTAAGGAAGCTATTCAAACATGAATTCCTGGGTGACATCGTTGAGGTTGTTGTTTATGCAAAATTAGGGGTGGGGATCCCTTGGGCAAGTGATATACACAAGATTTTTGAGTCAGACGAAGATGTGGCCATTCAAAAACCAAAACCAGAGGCAATCTTTCAAGCACTAGCAAAGGCAAACCCAAACCAAAGGAGAATTGAAGAAGAAGGAAGCATAGATCATCTATAAATAGCCCTTACTTCTTTCTCTAACCTAATTAATTAATTTTTCCTTCAAAATTCTATAAATCTTTCATATTAAAAGCACGAGTGTGTGAAATTAGAAATAGCCAGATTTAGTGTCAGTGATAAAACATTTGTTTTATTAACAACAACTATGATACATTATCAACCGTCCACCTAAACAGATTATTAGTTTGTGTTGGCCCACTTGACGCATTGACAAGTCCCATCTTTTGAAAATCGCCAATAAAATATTTATTTTTCCCATACTTAACGATAGATTAGCCAAAAAATATATATATTTTTTCAAAAGGCACATAAAATTCGCCAGCACAAATATTTTTTCCCCTTCAACAAAAAATCATTCGCCTCATATATTATAATGTATTTACTTCAAAAGAAAAAAATTTGCCTCACACAATATATATTTTCTCCACATTAATGTATTATTCACCAGGAATTTATGGAATTTTCATTGGGCAGGGAAAAAATCACCTTCGTCTTTATTTTATTTTCCTAATTTGGAAAAAAAAATCACCATCATCAAGAAACATTTTCCCCTAAATTAATGTGCGATTTGCCAGGATTTTACACTTTTTCCTAGGAGGGGGTTTCTTAAAGTTATCCCTGGTGTGTGTGTGTGTGTGTGTGTGTGTGTGTGTGTGTCATTTTGTTTGTTTTTTCTTATTTTTTTGGTTATATGGGTTTTTTCATTGTTTTTTATTAAGGTTAAAACAGTTTTTGAAGGGAACCGTAACCCTGTACAATTTAGAAAGAAAGATATGCAGGAAACAACACCACAAAAAATGAAAAGACAACAAAAACAATTGTTGGGGGAAAAATATGGAGACAATAGAACCCCCCCACCACAAACTACCAGCAAAAAGAAGCTAAACTGATGAGAAGATTACAAGCCCAAAAAATAGCATAGTGAGGTCATTTTTTCCATAATCTCCGCAGAGTCAACCATCACCATTTTATATTTTTTGATAGCCTCTCTGAGATCCTTTATTTACTTTGTGCTACCGGTTTTCACCTTTTTTGCACTCGCTCTAGTACGAGTCCCAAGGCCAGCAATTTTGGGGTCTATAGCAATATCATCATCCATAGTAATGGGAGTAGTTTCCCATCCACAATCAAGAGCAGCGCCCTTAAGTTACTGTCAGTCACCTTCATGCCCTCATAGTTATTTTTCATGATACGGTTGAGAGTGTCTTCAATACTTTGAATATGGCTTGCAGTCGTCTGATGACGGAAATTAACCACTGCATTAATCCTTAGTTCTAGCTTCTCCAGCAGCCTTTTTTCTGCTTCTTCCTCCTAGGTCTCATTTTCATTAGTATCCTTGGTCACTGGTTTAGCAAGCAAGGTTTTTTCATTGTTTAGTTCTTATTTTTTCTATTTTTTAGTGAGTTTTTATTTGGTTTTTAGTCTTTCTTCCCCTTGGGCCACGTGTTCTTCACTTCCCTCTCCCTTCTTTATTTAGTCTCAAGGTCTGCAACTTCTCATTTTTTTCTCATTCATATCTCTTGCATCCTAATGATGGATCACAAAGTGTGATCTGAAACATTGATGTAAAAACTTGTACACAATCTGATCCAAAAGCTTTACACTATACGTATGGATTGTGCAAATCTTAAAGAACTTAAAGATAGAAAGTGTTATGTTATTTTATGATATTATTTTTTCAATTATTTATATTACATCATCTGGGTTCATTTTATTGACTAAAATTAAAAGGTTGAAAAGAGTAATTTCACTGAGAAATTAAGAATTTTATGATAACATAACTAGTGAATTAATGATATCAAATTTCCACAATCTATAGAGATTATTGCAAAAATGTTTTAGGGTAGATTGTGTTTAAGTTTTTATAACCAATAAATATAGAAAATTGATTATTTTATATTAATGTAGTCTGGGATCCTTACATTTGTTTCATGCATGCTTTCCAAACAAGGGACTATTTCCAAAACCTATGTTATAAAACAACCCCTAAACTATAGTCTATACTAAGGTCCAACCAATATCTGGATTATTTGTATGTTATACAAAATAGGGGTGACAAAACATATCTACCAGACAATTAGTAACCCATTAACATAAAATATAAACCATAGAGTGACCCATTCTTTAAGCATTTTGGGTTCATCAGCACCTTGGCCTTGCTTCATTTGCACCCTCTTGTTCTACCTCCATTATAGCTAGCCCAACTTACTTGGCACTAAGGATGGTCGGGCAGTCCTCTCCAGAGTTGGCATGGGACCCCTCTCTTGTGATGTCCTCCATGTCCTACCAGTCTTCAAAAACCTAATCCTCTCTGCTCCCCAACAATCTGGGCCACATCCACTTCATCAAATTCATCTTCATCAAGAAACCCTTTTGTTGTTAGATAGTCCCAATTCCAATCATCCACTTTAGGTTCCTTAATTTTGGCCAAATACAAGAGAAAAATGATTTTTTTGTTTATGTCACCCCACTAACCCTGTAGCAACTCCAAATTTTATGTTTGCACAATTTGGTGTTTAAGCACCTCATCTTCCTAAATGAAGTACTTTTGTGGTAGGGGAATAAGGATTTCCATTCACATTATCAAAAATAGCATCAATTTATTTCAAATATGCATGTTGAAACACCATTTGGGTAAGCTTTTTCACCCATTTCTTCGAAACGCCCATATATAGGACCATGGCCAAGAAAAAAGATGGAATGTTTGAACTAACCCTGTGCCTATGATACGCTAGTAAAAACTCTAGACCAAGAACTACCTTAACCACATGCATAATGTACATGTGGTCATTCACCAGTACACCCCTTAACCGCTTATCAATGAATTCTCCCCACAAATTCTCCCTATAGTTTCATCGCATCAAGCAATATAGGTGTGACCACCTCTCCTGACTCTGAACTCACTACTCAATATTTCCAACACTCTTTTAGTTTTGAAGTGGAGACTAGAGACACTTTAATGCCCAATTTATAGGAAAATTATCAATTTGACAGTGGACACTTCAATTAAAACTTACAAGTTACGTTGAGTGATAAGAATCATATGATCTTTCCTCATGATCATAAATAATTAAACTACCTTGAGCAATATAATCTTGCCCTTTCTGGGTAGGTCATACCACTACCACCTTATGCCCCAAGGAAAGTACACTACATGTCAAAAAAAATTAGGGAATAAATGTTTATTTATTATTATCATTAATAGTTATTGTCACTTAGTACCTTAGCTCAGTAGAATACCGTTGCCAACCTGGCAGCCATTTATAGTACCAAAATAAATAATTTTCTAGACTTTCTAAACCCTATAGCCTATACCCTAAATAACATATGGGACCCACTATCACATTGATACTTGTGTGGCATGATCTACAATTAATTTATTGACTATTGGATGATCACAAATCAATGGCGTAAACTTTATTTCAGGCCAAAGTTCTCAAGGATGAAATTTTTTACAAACTTCCTCTAAAAAAGAGACACATTTCGGAGCAACATTTCAGAGCGTTGAATTAAATTTTAAAATTTTTTATTTTCATAATATCCATGAGGCCAAACGAGAAACATCCTATGAGACCCATCATCCAATTGATACTCACGTTGACGTGGCACAAATTTGTCATTGGACATTTTCTATTTAACTAAGTATACTAAATTAACTATACTTATTGCTTAATAATAACTAATAAATTAATTTAAATTTCACTATAATAAATAATCTAAATCAATTTAATGATTGTTGGATGATCATAGATCAATGACATAGACTCTATTTCAAGCCAAATTTTTAAAGGATAAAAAATTCTAGAAACTTCCTCTGGAAAAGAGACACATGTCGGTGTAACATGTCAGATTGAATGAATGAAAGGTTTGAGCTATGTAACATCCACAAGGACAAACAACCTATGGGACCCACCATCCAATTGATACCCATGTGGCATGAATTTTTCACTAAACATTGGTGATTTAACTAAGTAAACTTAATTAACTATACTTTATTCACTATAATCAAAATCAATTTAATGATTGTTTGATGATCACAGATGTATCCAAATACTAAAAACCGATCACTTTGGCACCTATGTTTTTTGTTACAAATTTAATTAACTATACTTAAATTTTAACTATATCCTTAATTAACTATAATCAATTCATTCACCATTGGATGATAGTATATCAACGATATAAGCTCTATTTCGGACTGAAGTTCTAAAGCATAAAAAACTCTTCAAAAAGTTTTCAAAAAAAAAGACATGTGTTGGTGTGAGGTTTCATATTGAATGAATGAAATCTTTGAGTAACATCCATGAGGCCAAATACTAACAACCTATGGCACCTATGTTGGAAATTGAAGATTTAATTAAGTATACTTAAATTTTAATTATATACTTAATTAACTATAATAAATTCATTCATCATTTTTCTGTTGGATGATAGCAGATCAATGACATAACCTCTATTTTGGGCCGAAGTTATGAAGCATAAAAACTCTTAAAAATGTTTCCAAAAAAGCGATACGTGTCATTCTTCAAAGAAAAGGAATAACATTATTAAAACTTTGAGAGTGCGTCATCCAAGATAATACGATTCTACAAATTTTGTTATTTAGGCTTTGAGGCTTTTTAAATTAAGGGAGATTGGTCTTTGGACTAACCAATAAACCAAGGAGATTCATAAATGAGATTGAGGGATGCAATAGAGTTTGTCCATACCAGTTTGTCTATTCACCATTTCAATTCAAATTATGGGTAAAATATAGAACATCTACATCCCGCATTTTTTATTTTTCAATCTCGTGGTTCAGATTGTAGAATTAGGGGTTGAGGGTTTACATTTTCAAGCTTATGTACCACCAATTTTCACCATTGCAAATGATGGGGAAACTAAAAGTCACAGTTAAATAAAATATAGATTATACCCAACTAGTTAAAACCCCAAGTTTCACTAATCAATACAATGATATTTGTAATCCTATTATCCATGGTAAGAGAACCAAAAAAATAGATTTTCATTGGAGAATAAGGCGACAAATGCAACTCACAAGGCATGAAATACAATTTTTGATAACATGTTAAGAGCGCACACAAATAAATTTGATCATGGGATGTTGGATTGGGACGCATGATGTTACCTCAAGTTTTCCCTTGCTCGGAAATTGTCATGGTCTCGGCCCAAAATTATGATGAAACTAGAAGAGAAATTGTTAATAAAAATACACAAAAAAAAAATTATCCATCAGCGAGGAAGAATTTAAAAGGTTGCTAGACTTAGGGTTTGGAGTAGAAAATCAAAAGTCAAACGTCCTCATTGACCTATATTAGCTTGCAGAGAATTATAAGAGAATCAATGAGGATGGGAAAAATAAATTTCTCAAAGGTATAATAGTGGAGGGTACCCAATTTGATTAGGATCATAAGCCTCCTTATAATGTTGATATTTTTGTGTCATGGATTCAGGATGCTACTGCCTTGCTAAAGTTTTTCCTCATATTGGAAAATAATAGGGGAGTGGGTGCAAGCCTTCTTGAAATGATATATAATATCTATTGTGTTAAACAACTAGTTATATATAATTTTGTTGGGCACATTTTTCAATCCATGCACAAACAATTTCTAATGAATAAAAGAGGTTCCTCTAAGAAATCTAGGTTCACAACCTACTTGTGCATCTTCTTCTAGAAAAATATTGTTTATCATTCAAGACCAACAAGCTTGAGAATCAGGTGTATAAGAATGATGAGAAGAGAATAATGGCTCCAATATATGAATGGACCCTTAAGATAAGGATGCATGATAAAAAAAGGAGCTACACCTATTTGTTATACTTCTTTTTGTTGGCAAGTGATCAAATTGGGAAATGTGATACACTTTTTGGTTGTCATTTATAGAAACACATCTGGGTTTGAGATCGATTGCTTTGAAGTTAAGTTTTGGTATGTCCAAAATTGACTAAGTACAAAAACGGAGATACAATATTGTTTTGGATATCGAAGACAGAGATCGATGAACTAAGGCATGCGAGCTTAGTGGAAGATAGTATGGAGTATTTCTGGCATACACCTAAGATTGATTTTGTTTTGGATAACTGTACGGAGAGTTATGAGGATTTGAAGACTGACAGACAACAGAGAATAGTGATACAAAGCAGTTGGACAGCAATGAAGAATAAAGGAGCAAGACTTGGACCCCAGGAAATTGAAGACATATTTTTGTTGTTGATAGTCTTCACTTTTACTATGCAAGAGCACCGAATATACATTTAATGTTAACTATATTAATTGTATTATGTAATGAAGGCTAACTTGACAATGTTTGTAATATTCTTATTGGGACCTGACTTGGTAAAGATATAAGGTATATATGTGATATCTTTTTAAGAAAGATATGTAAGAGTGATTGAGTGATTAAAGTGTTGAAGGACTGGTTGATTAGCAGAGCAGATATGCGAATGGCAGAGAAAAGAATGACAGAAGATCTATAAAGGAACTATCTAAGCATTATTTATGCTTTCTTTATTCATGACAAAGAACCTTTTTTAACTGGACTAATTTGTAAGAGATGTAAGCTCATTGGGCCCTAACAGGGTGTTTTGAACCTTTAACAAGGTTGTTATTCCTTTAAAAAGGAAATGTACTATGTAATATTCAGCTCCTAACAGGGCTAGGTCTTCT
Organism: Thuja plicata; assembly: GCA_018584345.1. Classification (NCBI taxonomy): domain Eukaryota; kingdom Viridiplantae; phylum Streptophyta; class Pinopsida; order Cupressales; family Cupressaceae; genus Thuja; species Thuja plicata. Next base: position 4,262,459 of record MU223935.1, on the reverse strand, counting down.
AACAGGGACATTATACTTTAGTGCATGCTTGTGAGTATCATCCCCACTGGGGTTTTCCCTTGGCCAGGGTTTCCTCGTAAACAAATAATGGTGTTATGAGTTTTGTGTTAGTTGTTTATGTTCTTTCCTTTACTAAAATTGTATGGTTAATGTTCAAGTGGTTGAAGAATTTAATTAACTATTATCATACTGATTCACCCCCCCTCTTAGTATTATCCAATCCTAACACTTTTTGGCACTATTGTATCATGCAATTACAAATATTCCAATGCCTAGATTTGCCTATGTCTTGTAGAGATTGATTTCAAATCAAACCTCAAATACAATTGGCTAACGGGTTCCTCATGGAATAATATAATATGTTAAGGTTTAATGGATCAGGAGTACAACCTCACAAACTTCTAATATATGTGACAAAGAGGGTTTTTGCATTGGAATATGTAAGATAGATGGAGAGTATAGATGAACTCTTTTATGGTCAGTAAAAAAAGATCATATTTCTTTTTTTACCTTTCTCATGTGAAGAGGTCACATTTGACAGAAAAGCATTCAGTATGGCACATGAATTTTTGATTGTTTTTTTATGTTGTCAGTTACTAGATGTATGATCTAGAAAACATTATTTAAGCAAGGCTTGTGGTGAATAAGAACTTTACAAGTACAATTAAACATGAAAGTAAACCATTTTTAGAAATATTGAAAAATAGAGATTCTTGGGATGAGGTAAAAAAAGTGACGAAGGAAACTAATGCTCATAAAATTATTTCTCTAGAATAACTATCAACACAAATTATGGCATTGCACCAACAGAGAAAAACAAAGAGGGGAATCCAAATCAGGAGATCTGATAATTTTTACAAAAGAGTTGATGTTCCATCTACTAAAAACTGCCAGAATCTCTAGATAAAGCTTGTGTGGACGTAAACTAGACTCGAAACAAAATCACTGATTTTTGGACTATGAGGAAGAATCTAGGTGAACTAAAGACTAGTGCACATTTTGAAGATATCACAAAAGATACTAAGTTTAGCCAATTGTGGAACAAAGAGAATCCCATTGAAGCATATACTAATAGTGATGTTGATGGTGATGAGGAGATACCCTAAGGTCCTACTCCAATAGCTAGTGCAGACTTTGCAAAAAAATATTTTTTGAGTGAGCCCCTAAAACAAACACATTTTAAAGGGGTAGCCATACTAAAAAAATGGGTTTTGAAGGTGGTGCTCTGGGGCATGAAGGACAAGGACCTTGGATGCCACTGTTGGTAGAAGTTCTAAGAAAACCTAATGAACAACCAACCATTGGAGTTGAATCAACAGGGAAATGTATTATTGTTACACATGTACCTCATTTTGTTAGAGCTTCAAATCCAAACTACCTAAACACTCATTTTCAATCACAACCAAAACATGGTATTGGTGATGAATCAAGTGCTACTGCCACTAGTGGGGGTGTTATAGGTACTAGTACTATTTATGGTGAATAATCACAACCAGAACAAGGTGGTGAATCAAGCGCTACTACCACTAGTGGGGATGGTATGGGTACTAGTACTATTTATGGTGAAAAAGTACAACAATAATAAATCTCTCATAAGAGGCCAATAATAGAAGATACTATACAAGATTCCAATGATTAAAGCAATGTGAAGACGAAAAAGGTTATGACAAAAATGATGAGTACAACTCTAGCTCCATCAATCTCCACTAAAAAGGTATTGTTTGCAGCTTCAGAACAAATCCCTAAAAAGAGTCCAATAAGTCCAATTGTAAGTGATAGTGGGACATTATTAGGAATGGGTATTGCTAATCCTCAAAATGCATTAGTATCAACCATGTTAGGGTTTTTTCTTGTATGGCCTCTAAAATGCTTGAATACTTGATTAACTTTTTGACTCCCAATACCTTAAAATTCTGACTCAAGCAAGAGAAAACTATAATTGATGAAGTATTTTGATAACACTAGGGATACCTATTATCACCTCCTTATTTTTTGAGATCCACTGACTCAGGCAGGTTTTACCTATGATTAATTATTGACTTGACAATATCTTTAGAGTGGATTTTTACTTATGTGTTGAATGCTCTGTTCTTATATGGATAAATAGATAACAATGTAGATAACTATGATTACTCTGAGGAAAAGTTTAACAATCCAAATCATTATCTTGATGATGATGACAGACATAAACATGATAAGGAATTTCACCCTTCTTTCCTTTTATAATTCTTATGAATTTAGGAGGAGTAACCTATTTTATTTTCTCTTTAAGAAATCAAAAGACTCAAATTGTAAACTCTGTGAGTACAATTGATTTTAAATATATGCTCTTTTTTGTAAATGTAATTGATTTTGAACAGTTTTAAATATTTGGATGATGATGGATTGCTTAACAGGTTCTAGACCAGTGCCTATCCTTGGGCTATAGAGTCAAAAGATATAAATCCATAGAGATAAACAAATAAGAATATTGTAGGATGCCTTAAAACCTACATACAACTTAGGTAAAGTGCCTTAAAAATTACCCTATCACTCCCACAATGTTGTATCAAATCCTCAATCATTGTTGTACTCTCTGAAACTACTCACAAAATTTAATTCTCCCCTTAAAAGAAACTTGCAAATAATTAGATAGCTACCTTATAGCCAATATGTTTAACATGCCTTAAAAATTAAACATAAAAGAGTACACACAATAAGCAAAGAGACAATAACAATGTGGAATCAAGTTGCACTGTATTTTTATTCATATATTTCTGCTTCAGTACATATAAAAGCTAAAAGCTCAAAAAACATAGACTGAAATCTAGAAGTCTGACTTACAATTATATTTCATCTCTCTTAAAACTATTAAATTTGATCTATTTATAGGTCTAAACCATCTTGGAATCCTTAAGATAAGGATGCAACAAGCTTCGGATGGTTTAAGAAACCTAACACTAAAATTTGTAGGAAAAACAAAAGAGAAAAGTGACCCAAGTGGTGGAAAGACAAAAGCAGAGAATGAAATATGATTTGCTTCTTGTCTTCATATGATCTTTGACACCTTTGGTTTGTGTACTCCCAGGATATTTTTTGATATTCTTTAATGATGACTAACCTTCCTGTTCTCCAAGGAACTGTGTGTCGGATCCTCAAACATTCTTTTATTCCTCAAAAAGTCAATTATGGCAGCTTTCTTCTTTTCTATCTTTATATGAACTTTGGCACCTTTGTCTGATTATGCTCAGGATAGCATCAAATGTTTTCATTGAGACCAAGTGACCACCATTATAGGATAACTTACACTTGTCTTTTATTATTGATAACCTTCCTGTGCTCTTAGATCAGGTGCCAAGTGTCCCTTTTTTCACTCTTCGTCCAAGACATCAACATCCACTGTAGCAGCCTTCTTTTTCTTTGGATTTGTCTTCAAGTCCCATGCTGCCACATCATCTTCTACGGGCCAATTAAAGCTCTTAAATATTTGTAGTTGTGCTTTTTTCCTTTCCCATCTAACATTAGTTATGCCTTTAACATCCACTATGAATTTATTGATGTCAATTTCTGCCTTGAAAGCTTCATCTAAAATCTTATTATAGCTTTCCATATCTAAATTTGAATCTAAAATAAATGCCTCTTTATTAGGTAGCATGGTGTCAAATTCACCTTTCCAGACCTCCAAGGCCTTAATATGATCATCCTCTCCCTTGATTGGAGGAATAAACCAGTTGAAACTTGATCCCAAAAGGCTGATCTTCGCCTCAATTTGATTTAATTTTCCTTTGAAGAAAGGTAGAGCCACATTTATTTTCCCAATCTCATCCCCCACCTCTATCACAATCTCCAGTAGATCTGGCCTATGTAGTTGTAAATAAGCCAACTTCTCAAATAGTTGTACCCTACTTGACCAAGTTGTGAAATAAGGATTCAAAATGGAGATGTACCCTACCACTTCAACATGTAAAGTAGGTAATTTATTATATGCATTTAGGATTATATCAGTTTTATCTTTTAGGATATCAATCCTATGTTGAAGTATATTCAACAATGCATTTGTGGCAATCTCATTATCCCTTTTAGCCATATCCTCTATTTTTGCTTCTTCTTCTGTTTCAACTTGTTCTTCTGTATGTGGAGGCTACTCTGAGGGTATATATACAACTTCTAACTTTTCTTGAAATTTTTTGGTTAATTCAGCAATTACCCTATCTAGTTCATGAATCTTGATTTGGCATAATTCTCTGTCCTTAGCTAGGGCACTAGCCTCATCTACTAAAGTTTCACATCTCTCAGATAATTGCTTTGTCTTATCTTCATTCAAATGTGCCCAGTGTATCATTATTTGGGAAATCTCCAAGTCACCTGTGTTCTAAACTAACCACACAATTTGGTTCCCCACCATACTCTCTTCAATATTTAACAATTGGGGCTTCTGGTCTCTAGGACATAGACTCCACATATCAAATGCTTGGGAATTTGGACTATATCCAAATCATTTGATCATATCACCAATTTGGACCTCATTTGTCATCTTTAAGTTGGGTTGCTTTCTTATTTGGTCTATTATAAATGTTGAGGCTAAATTCCAGCCTTCAGCAAGCAACATTCCACTATCCAAAATTAATTTCTTGGCTTCTTCAGGAGTAATATCCTCAGTTTCAGGATCATATGTTTGTAGAGCTAAGAGAGCCTCATTTGTCACTGCTTCCTCACCAGCTAATTTCAACTACTCTTTAATCTGTTTCTGTTTAAGCCATCTGAGGAAATCCTTGAATTCATCAGTTTTTATGAAATTGTCATCCTTTAAAAACTGTTGTTGATTCATCAGTCTCTCATCTATACATGTTTTCAGAGGAAACTCTATGTCCTCTTCCACTTTTTGCTGCAATTTTTTCCCTCTTCTTATTTATTTTCTCAGATTATGATCATAGGCCCTATTACCAGGAATAAGGGCACTTACTCTATCTTTTTTCCTTTCTCTTCTCTCATAAGTTTTAGCATGAGAAGACTGACCAAGATCAATCTTTTGTCTCTTAAGGGAAGGCTCATATGTACTCTCCAGCTCTATTTCTTTGGTCAAATCAATGGTGATCATTTCACTTGATGTCATTACATGTTCACTGCCTTGTGGTGGTTTATCCATTGGAGGTGGGCCTAGAATTGAATATCCTTCATCACTATCCTCCTTATACTCTGAATCAGAGTGCTCCGGCTGTTCTTTCCCTTTTCCTTTCACTTCTAGGTGATCCTCCAATTGTTCATGTAAAGTATGATGATTTTTCAACATAGCTTTAATTATATCAAAATAAGGCAAATCAAGGAAGAACCCTCCAAATGTCACTCCTCTTCTCTTCACTTGTCTTTCCAAATCCAATAGTTCTTGAATTTTGTCTTTTTTTAGCTTCACCTCCCCTTCATCAATAGCATTTCTTGTAGCATCTTCCTCCACACATTCACCATGTAGATAAGTGTTAGGAATTGTGGGAGTAAGGAGTTTCTTAGCTCCTACAATGAAACCTTCTGTATCAATATACCTGTATAAGGAAACACCCATCTTGTAATCATTCAGCTAGCTACTCACTAAGTCAAGGGCCTTCTTACCAATTGTAAATTGATATATCTTGAGCTGTCTAGGGGTAAATGTCCCCTTCCTATGTGGTGCAAGGTGTTCTTTATTAGTTAACATAAGTTTCCATATGAATTCCATTACAGCAATTCTGGTTGGTACATGATATGGTAAGACATGATGGGGATGAGAGCATCCATATACTCTAATCATAGGTAAATTTCTCTCCAAATAGAAGTCACCCCAATTATGGTCTCCCTCCCATTTGTCTACATACTCATAGGGTCTTAGCAATTGCAACACCTTCACTGGGAGCCTGGTCTTGTTCACACCTAGACTTTGCATTAATGGGTAAACTAACCAATTCTCAAATCCACAAAACTCAGTCTTTGGCAGTGAAATTCCAAATTTTAATCCAAAATTGAATAGGGTTGGGTTGATTGTAATATAACCGCTGAGGGTTCAGATTTTTCAATTCCATGGTATTATAGTTGAAATGCAACAATAGATGCATCAGAATTGAATAATGTAGGAATTTAGGCTCCTTCTTCTTTTGAATGGCAACAAACCCCTCATGCATCCTATTGATGATATACTAAATATATTCATAGCTGGTGCTGGAGTGTACATCCTATAAGTCTAAGACCGTCATGAGAATACTAGCACCTATTCTCGCAGCTCCTCCATCCTTGCCCAGCACTTTGTATAAGGCATATGCAATGTACTTGATATAAAAATTTAAATCCTTGTAGCAATAGGGTGTAGTTCCTGGTATACGAGAAATATGGTCTCTGACCTCACTAAGGCTGTGCCTCTTCAATTGAGTCCTAACAACTCCAGACTGTAGCCTATACCTTTTCTCTTGTCTACAGAGGTCAATCTCAGTGGACATTGTGTTGTATAAGCCAAAATCTTGCATGAAAGAATTTCTATTCAAGGCTAACAACACAGTGCCATCATTCTTTTTAATTGTTTTTTGTTAATGGGTCATAGTGGTGTGCTAGTCCTAGGAAAAGGTATACATCTACAAATACATTAGGGACTAACAACCTAGCCAATCCACAAGTCCAAGGGTTTGAAATAGGCATAGCTTTATCACAATTTTTGTAAAAGTAATTGAAAAGAGAAAAACTTATGGACCCTGGAGTTTCGGCATCTCTTATGTCAGCGTACTCATCTGATAGAATATCTACATTCACCTTCTTGTTTTGAGAGGAACCAGGCAGCAGCTTCAGGAACTAATCAGAAAATTTTCTCTTTCCTTTAGCATCTTCATCAACATCATCACTTCTCCCACTGGTGGAGGCTACACTGACTTCTTTACTCATTTTGCTCAATTCTATGTTGCTTTGTTTTCCACTTTTCACCGATATTGAAACAAATCTATTCTTAGAAACCCTATTTCTCCTCTGGAACACACAGAAGACAATTCAAAAACACTGAATTCCTGGAAAAATTACTTTGAATTCAACCAACTTCACTAAATTCACTTCTTGAAATTAACACTTCAATTTTGGATAAAAAAAACTTTAGTAAATTCTTTCGCTATGGAATTTTGAATGCAAGGTAAATAAGAATAAGCAATGATATCATCCTTTTATGGAAAAATTATACAAGGTACATAGCTCATTATTGGAAAATCAATTACTTCCACCTTCAAGTTTGCATACTGTGTCATTAATCCAATTCCTAGCCGTAGCCTCTGAGTGTGACAGGAAATCAAATTCAAATGAGTGCATTGACAGTAAAAACCCTCATAAAATTTGAATAGAATCACCTTTGATATAATTAGCTCTTTTTTAGACATCTCAGCTACTTTTTCCATGTAGTCATTAATTCTCTACATTCCTATTGGCCGATGATTTCAGCAATGTCATGTCAGCAACTATCTTTACTCGTTTTCCGCTTTAACTATCACTTTCCTTATCTGGTTACCACACGACTATGCATTGTCTCCTTATCACTGAACAAATCTCTTAACCTTAATTTCTTTCTGAGACCTGGCGACAACAAACTTTTCTTCATTTTATTTTAACCGTGGTTCAATTCTAGCGACCTCGCGACTAAAGGAATCCAAGTCGCTGAAAGAATTTCCTAACTCAGAGTTTATTAAGAGACCTCTAGACCACCGTAGATCTCATTTTGATCAGATGCCTATCATTGAGTCTCTGAATCCTCTCAATCTTTTATGAGACCTCATGACCAAAGCCTTAGTTTCTTAATCGTTGGATAAAAATTGAATTTAATATTTCTCCTGGAGACTTGGCGACTATAGTTTAATATGAAATTTATTTTCTTAGTCTCTAAGTCACCATAAGAAATTTGACTTAGCATTTTCATCTAGAGATCACGCGACTGAAGCTTCAATCTTATACATTTTGAACACGTGTCTCATCTTTATTGCTTGTCTCCAGGTCACTGAATAAACATTCACTTATCAAATCTTATTAGTGACTCCATGACTACCATTGATCTGATTTTAATCCTGTGGTTGTCGCTAAGTATCTGATCTTTTAACTTAACTCACTTCATATCTGGAGACCTCACGACTCATTATTTTCTAACTCATCACTAACCTAATCTGATCTTGAGACTGTGCGACTGTGGAAAATCCAAGTCGCCAGACACTTTTCCTTAACCCATGATCTGTTCTACAACACCACGACCAAAGCCTTTGTCTCCATGTCACCATAAAATATTTAAAAGTTAAATATTACTTGGAGACTTTGCGACTAAAAGAAATCGCTAAGTCTCGTGACTTTTAAAGGAATATTCTTTTCTCTTAGAGACAACCTGACTAAGGTAAATCACTAAGTCTCATAATAAAATGGAATATTCATTTAGTATTAAGAGACTAGGTGACTAATCTTAAAAGGCATATGACTTATTATATGACTTAAGCTTCCAAAAAGGTAACTCAAAAATATAAACCTGATTAACATTTCTAGGGCTTTTGACATTTTTTCATACAATGAAACTTAAGACACAGGGTTTTTTACCATTTCTCTGGATTTTGACCTAAGAACATGGAATTTTCTCAAGGATTCTGCAATTTTGGAAATACTTTCAAAATTTGTGCAACTCTCAGTCATGAGGACATAAAAATTTTTAGGGTAAACACTAGGACTGGAAATACAACCAACAGTGGCTCTATCTGAGGATGGCTAAACATAGTTTATGGAAAAGAATCTCAGAATCTTTGGTTGTAGACCACATCAAAAAATGAGAGCAATTCTGACTAACCTATTATAGAAGGGAAACACACAACTGAAGGAAATTATTTACAATATGATACATACTTACTTGTGCATGAACTTTGATTCTTAATTGAAAAAGGGCTTGAGAAATTGCCCATGCATAGGCAACTCAAAATCATTTCCATTCATATTCTTCAGTAGATAGGAATCCTTTCCATAGCTTTGTGAGATAACAAAAGGTCCAAGCCATAAAGACTCAAATTTTTTGTGTTTTCCTTTATCTTCTTCTCTTACATTCCACTGAAGAACTAGGTCATCCGGTTGGAATTTTCTTTTAGTAGCCCTTCTGTCAAATAGGTATTTCATCCTCCACTATAGCTTACTATTTTCCTTCTAGCTATCTCTTCTTGTTTCATCCAACTCTGCCAACTGGATCATTCTATTTTGCATAGTGTCAGAAACATCTAACTGTTCTTCTTGCATGAATTGGTATACTGGTAACAAATTATTGATAGGCATTCTTGACTGTAAACCATATACCAACTCAAATGGAGACTTGCATGTTTCTCTCTTAACTATTATTCTGTCAACCCAGAGTGCCAGCTTTAATTTAGTATGTCATGCTCTTTTGTTCTTTTCAAGAGTCTTTTTTAATATCCTCAAAATACTTTTATTACTAGATTTAGCTTGCCCATTTTCCTGTGGATGATATGGAGATGAACATGATATTGTAATCCCATATTTCTCATAGAAATTTGTTATTTCTTCTAATCTAAAACTCATGGCATTATCCATTACTAATTTTGAAGGTACACCAAATCTGGTCATAATATTTTCCATTAAAAATTTAGTGACTACCTTGCTTGTTGCCTTTTTTGTAGGAATGGCTTCAATCCATTTGGTAAAATAATCTATGGATACAAGTATCCAACTATGTCCTCCACTAGATTTCTGTTGAAATTCACCAATGAAATCAATTCCCCACATAGTAAAAGGGGCTTCAGTACTTATTGGGTTTAACAACAGGGCTCCTAAAATATTGAGCTTATTTGAGAACCTTTGACAAGGCTCACACTTTCTAACATATGCATATGTATCTCTGAATAAACTGGGCCAATAGTACCCAGCCCTTAAAATCTTGTGGGCAGTAGTCTTAGCAGAAAAATGACCTCCACACTCCCCTGCATGCATCTCACTTAAACTTTCTCAGATTGACTTTTATCTAGACATAACAAAAATACACCATTTATGTCTTTCCAATACAGATCTCCTTTGATTAAGGTGTATTTTTGGGCTTGCAATCTAAGACTTCTCTTTTGATTATCAGTCATAACACTAGGACACTTGGCATTTTTTAGGAAGTACACAATATCAACATAAAAATTTTGTCTTTATATACTTGTAACAGTTTGATCATGTGTCTTTGTATTATTTACTTGCACCAAATCCAAGTTCTCCTTTGTCATGAGTTTTTCCAAACCTTGGCCTCTTATTAACTTTGTAATATGGATTTCAAGACTGAATTCCTGTATTCTATTTATCCACTTACATCTCCTACCAGTAACTTCTGACAGTGTAAGAATATCTTTCACTGCTGAGTGAGGAACATATGCTTGCACCTTGGCATAGACCAGATATGGCCTACAAGATTTTATAGCTTTTACTAAAGCATAATCCTGCTTCTCCATCATCTCATAATTAATTTTTGTAGCCTGGAGAGACTTACTATAAAAATCTATTGGATGTTCAAATCCTTGTTCATCTTTTTGTAGTAAAACAACAGCAATTGTATGATAAGATGCAAATGAAAATAGAGAAAAGGGCTTACTATAATCTGGAGATTTTAGAATAGGAGCCTCTTGCACTGCCTTCTTTATTTTCTCAAATGCCAGTTGAACTTCTTCATTTCAATTAAATTTTGCATCTTTCTTTAGCAATTTTATAATAGGTTTGACAATCTCTGCAAAGTTTTCTATAAACCTCCTAACAAAATTAACCTTTCCTAAGAAAGATTGAACTCCTTTTAACTTTTTTGGAGCAATGACCTTCTGGACTACCTCTATTCTCTAGGGGTCTATTCTCACTCCTTCCTTAGACACTATGTGTCCAAGAAACTTTCCTTCTTGTACTTCAAAATGACATTTCTTAGGATTTAATGAAACACCATATTCTAGCTTTATTGAAAATTTTACCTAAGTGCTCACAGTGATCCTTAGATTTTTTAGAATATGTAGTTAAATCATCTTGATAAATGACCATAAATAAATCAATAAATTACTTAAAAGCAACATCCATGGCCCTTTGAAAATTCACTCCTACATTTATCAATCCAAATGGCATCCTGACATAAACATAGGTTCCCTAGGGAGTGGTAAATGCAGTCTTGTATTGCTCAGGTTCTTTCACCAAAACTTTGTTGTAGCCAGAGAAACCATCCATCATTGACAGCAGCTCACAACCGGTTACCCTATGTAAAATTGCCTCCATGTTAGGTAAGGAATAATTATCTTTGAGTGAGGCAATATTCAAATTCCTGAAATCCACACATAATCTAATAACTCCATTCTTCTTTCTGACTGGTACCAGATTTGATACCCATGTTGAGTGTCTAATTGGCTGGATTATCCCAGCATCCTTTAACTTTATCAATTCTTGTTGCATCTTAGGAGCCAACAAGGGGTTAATAGGCCTTTGTTTTTTCCTAAATGGTTTCACATTTGATTTTAGTGGGATCTCATGTTGGAAAAGGTCCTCTCTCTAGGCTTTCAAATCCTCATATGACCAGGCAAAGACATGTTTATGTTTCCTTAACAGTTTAATCAAATTTGTCCTTACACGAGAGTCTAAACCTTTTCCAATATAGAAAACTTGAGGACTGGTATCTGATCCTAAGTTAATTTCTTCTAAGTCATCAATCTTAGCATTGCTTATCTTTGTTGAGTGATCATTCTGACTACTAAACAATGCTTCAAGCTCAACCAAACCCTTAGGAATCTGATTAGAACTTAACTGGACAACCTCATTCCCCAAAATATAGTCTTTTCCATCATCATTCTCTAGCAAAGTACTACAATCTATGCTCTAGTTCTCATAATGATCTAGACATTGATTTAATCTTAGAATATCTTGGTCATCCTGAAAAACTTGCCAGTTGTATATTTTATCTGGAACAACTGGTCTTGTCTTGACTTCCAGTATTGACACCCCATGTAAGGTCAAATCATCAGTTTTCAAAGCAACATTTGCTAAGAAATCAGCCATTATATTCTTGGACCTTTCTATCCAGCTTATGTCAAAGGCATCAAACATTTCTATTTGATCCCAAACAGCATATTTATACATTTTTAATCTATCATTCTTTACTGCATACTTGGATCTAATTTGGGCTACCACCAATTCAGAATCACCATAAACCTTTAAACATTTAATTCCGTGTTTGATGGCAATTTCAAGCCCTAAATACAAAGCCTCATACTCTGCAATATTATTTGTACATTGGAAGGCCAATAAAAGGGAATATTTAAAATTTGTACCTGATGGAGATACCAGTAACACACTAGCTCCTAACCCTTCTCTAGAGAAAGCTCCATCAAAATACATTTTCCACAATCCATCACTTTGTACACTTAACTCTTTGACCAGAGGATCAATATTTTTATTCTGATAATAAAGTTCACTCCTTTGTACCCTAAAATTTTCCATATCCATATCAATGCAACAATTAATGTTAGTGTCTTCAAATATTTCTATCATGTGAGGATTTCTACCCTCCCTTGACACCTTAACATTATCTCCAGCAATGTTGAAAGTACCATATGATAAATCACTTTGTATACTACCTCCCATTGAAGCACTCCAATTTCTTGATAGCACCATCCCATAATGTGGTGGTATATCAACAACAAGAACATTCATAGTCATTACCACATCAGGACATATAGCTAATTTATAAGGCATAGCCTCAATGGTTCCAATCATCGGGACTTCTCTAGAGTCCATTGCTTGACACCTCCCATGAGGAGTGTAAACCTGTAGTCCCATAGACCTCATAATTTCCACTAGCATAATAGTATTAGATGCTCCTGAATCAATCATACAATTTTTTAGCATCCTTCCATTAATTATCAGTGAAAGGAAAAATGGGTCAACAACTTTTGGGGAAGTTGTATTTAAGAAAATTTGAGGAATCTCAGAGGTTAATACTTCAACTTCCTTCCCTTTGTTAATTGGTTTCTTGTCAACATTCTCTAGATTTTGGACTTTCATTATGGGCACACTGTTTAATAATGACAACACCTTTTCCTTGTGTTCTATGATTCTCATCATTTCTAGAAATGGCACCTTCACAGTCATTTGGGATAAACAGTGACCCATATCTACTGGAGTATATTTCACATCTAAGGATTTTGGTTTTTCAACAGTAATGTTATTTTCCTCAATATTCACATTCAAAGTTGGTTCTTTTTACTTTTTACTTTCTATTGTAAGAGTAGAAGTACCTGTTTCTTTCTCCTTTGATTCACTTTCTTGTACAACATTTGGTTCTAAGGCTTTTGATATAATTTTGACCTTAGGCTTGTTTGCATTTTCCCCAGGTCCTTCCTTCTTCTATACATATTTGGTGTCTATATTGTTTTCTTTTATAAAGACACCAGAAGGCTGACTACCAGTACCACCAACTACTCTGTTTCTCAAATGGTAGTTGCTTCTAGCCTTGTTCACTAAATTTGCAGTAATCCTAGCTTTCTCTTCATCTGAAGCTTTTCTAATAAGTGGAAGATACTAATTATTTTGAGCATAACATCTTATATGATCATTAGTTTCCTCTGCTTCACTATCTAATAAAATCTTTTGATGATGATTTTCTACACTTCTTTGTGAACTATAAGAATCATGATTTTCAATTTCACTGTCTAAATCTATATCATGACATGAATAAGAATTTTTCATATTGCGATCACATTGTTAACTTTCATCATTTCCTTGTTCTTTATTTGTTTTCAAATTGAAGGAAACAATACAAAAATTAGGGTTGTGTGGGGCATCACAAGCCTCACACCAGAAATCATCATTGCATAAGTGGATAGCATTTATGTGTAGAGGATCTAGAGTTCTATTATCTAGTTTCTCTTTTCTAAGTGGAATGATAGGCTTTCCATCCTTGAACTGAGTTCCATAAGGATGGTTTTGCATTCTATCTTGTGGATTATAATTGTTATTATAAGAAGTCCTATTGTTTTGAGGAGCCCTATATTCTTTATACTCTGGCTCTCTTTGGTTACTCCTGCTAAACCTTGAATCATCTCTTCTATTTAATTTACCAGACACCCTTCTATTCATTTCAATATTTACTGCTATTTTATAAGCATCAGTAAGAGTTCTATGGTTTTTATCCCTAAGAGAATACCCCATTTTAGAATCAAAGGCATTTTAATAAGTTTCTAGACATACCTCTTCATCCAGCCTTATTTTCTGAAACAATTTGTGCATTGCTCTTTGAAATCTGGTATTAAACTCAATGACCTCTTCATTGTAATTCTTTTTGATGTTATTGAATTCATTCAGCAAGAATCCCTTATTTGTCTTGTCACCATACTAATGTTTAAATAATTCAATCAACTCATCCATGGAAGCAGAAAAACCATTAGAAAGGCTCCTAAACCATTCTCTAGCATCCTTTACTAGAGACTGAACAAAAAGTTTCATTAACACATCCTCATGAGTGATATTTAAATCATCAACAAAATCAATGAATTTTCTTAAATGTGTTTCACAAGAAATAACATTACTACCTGTGAACTTTGGGAGCTTTTCTCCTATATCACCCACATCGTTTGGAAATGTATTGGGGTATCCAGGGATACCAATGAAGTTAAACTGCTTATACCTTTCAGTATGTAATGGTTTTCTTTGAAAAGTATCATTGTCCTTAAAAGTAGTGGCTTTTACTTTAGAAGTTGTTGCACTTTCTGTTCCATCATGAGAATATTTAGAAGACTACAAAAAATCTATCTTCTTCTTCATTTCAATTGCTGCAGCTTCCATTTGTGCCTTTTCTAGCATTTTTTCCATGGTTTCTTTTTCAATTCTTAATTTCTCAAGACCAACATCCAACTTAGACATTTTCTCTATTAGGACCTTGTGAACTTTAGGTTCTTCACTTTTGCTTTCAGTCAATTTTTGTTTACCTCTATCCTTGTCTTTCTGTAAACTAGAAGCTCTATGAGTAAGTGGTATTTCTTGGTCCTTTTGAGACCTCTCTATATTCCTTTTAGTTTGATATCTTAAAGATCTTCATTTGATTTTTTCAACATCTTTCTTTTCATGTTTTTTTCTTTTTTCTAAGCTCTTTTTCCCTTTTCATTTGTTGAATAAGGGCAAGATGTTTCGTGATGAGTGCCTCTTCTTCAGCAAGATCATCAGAGGGACCTTCATCAGATTCTAAAATGACTGTATTTGTTCCTTCCCTCTCACTAGAAGTGGAAGTAGCTATAGATGTTTCTAATACTTTCTCTGTAGCTTCTTCATCTTCTGAAGTATTTTTATCACGAATGGACTGATTGCTACCTACCTCTCTCCTAGTATTACTTTCTTTTCCTCTTGGAGGAGTTTCATCTATATTGTCTTGGTTTCTTTTCCTTCTCCAAGACATTTCCAATCTTGAAGTTGAAGTAAATCCACTATCTAATGCAGTTTCAAGATTTCTTTTATCTTTTGACCTAGTATTCATTTTGAAAAATATTTACTAACCTTTACTGATCACATAGATCTAGCTTTAGAGTTGCCACCCAGCAACAGTTCAGGATAAATGAACACTATCAAAGGAAATTTTGGCAACTACAACCGGTTTTAAAAGAATAAAAGGTATTCACCAGACACTACGGAATGCTCTACTACAATAATTCCCCAGCAGAGTCGCCAATTTCTTAGGGTTTTTTCTTGCAGGGCCTCTAAAATGCTTGAATACTTGATTAACTCTATGACTCCCAATGCCTTAAAATTCTGACTCAACCAAGAGAAAAGTCTAATTGATGAGGTATTTTGATAACAATGGGGATACCTATTATCACCTCCTTCTTTTTTGAGATCCAATGACTCAGGCGGGTTTTACATATGATTGATTACTGACTTGATAGTATCTTTAGAGTGGATTTTTACTTATGTGCTAAATGCTTTGTTCTTATATGGATAAATAGATAACAATACAAATAACTATGATTACTCTAAGGAAATTTTTAACAATCCAAATCATTATCTTGATGATGACAGACAACAACATGATAAGGAATTTCATCCTTCTTTCCTTTTACAATTCTTATGAATTTAGGAGTAACCTATTTGATTTTCTCTTTAAGAAATCAACATACTCAAATTGTAAACTCTGTGAGTACAATTGATTTTAAATATATGTTCTTTGTGTAAATGTAATTAATTTTGAATAGTTTTAAATATTTGGATGATGATGGATCACTTAAAAGGTTCTAGACCAGTGCCTATCCTTGGGATATAGAGTCAAAAGATATAAATCCATAGAGATAAACAAATAAGAATATTGTAGGATACCTTACAACATACATACAACTCAGGTAAAGTGCCTTACAAATTACCCTATCACTCCCACAATGTTGTATCAAATCCTCAATCACTATTGTACTCTATTAAACTACTCACAAAATTTAATTCTCCCCTTAAAAGAACCTTGCAAATAATTAGATAGCTACCTTATAGCCAATATGTTTAACATGCCTTAAAAATTAAACATAAAAGAGTACACACAATAAGAAAAGAGACAATAACAATGTGAAATAAAGTTGCATTGTATTTTTATTCATATATTTCTTCTTCAATACATATAAAGGCTAAAAGCTCAAAAAACACAGACTGAAATCTAGAAGTTTGGCTTACAATTATATTTCATCTCTCTTAAAACTATTACATTTGATCTATTTATAGGTCTAAACCATCTTGGAATCCTTAAGATAAGGATGCAACAAGCTTTGGATGGTTTAAGAAACCTAACCCTAAAATTTGCAGAAAAAACAAAAGAGAAAAGTGACCCAAGTGGTGGAAAGACAAAAGCAGAGAATGAAATATGATTTGCTTCTTGTCTTCATATGATCTTCAACACCTTTGGTTTGTGTACTCCCAGGATATTTTTTGATATTCTTTAATGATGACTAACCTGCCTATTCTCCAAGAAACTGTGTCGGATCCTCAAACATTCTTTTATTCCTCAAAAAGTCAATTATGGCACCTTTCTTCTTTTCTATCTTTATATGAACTTTGGCACGTTTGTCTGATTATGTTCAGGATAGAATCAAATGTTTGCATTGATACCAAGTGATTTCCATTATAGGCTAACCTACACTTATCTTTTATGATTTCTAACCTTCTTGTGCTCTTAGATCAGGTGCCAAGTGTCCCTTTTTTCACTCTTCATCCAAGACATCAACATCCACTGCAGCAGCCTTCTTTTTCTTTGGCTTTGTCTTCAAGTCCCATGCTGCCACATCATCTTCTACAGGCCAATTAAAGCTTTGAATGCTTTGTATTTGTGCTTTTTTCCTTTCCCATCTGACATCAGTTATGCCTTTAACATCCACTATGAATTTATAGGGGCAATACTGTCTCTAACCTCACTAAGGATGTGCCTCTTCAATTGAGTCCTAACAACTCTAGACTATAGCCTATACCTTTCCTCTTGTCTAGGGAGGTCAATCTCAGTGGACATTGTGTTGTATAAGCCAAAAGCTTGCATGAAAGAATTTCTATTCAAGGCTAACAACACAGTGTCATCATTATTTTTAATTGTTTTTGTTAATGGGTCATAGTGGTGTGCTAGTCCTAGGAAAGGTCTACATCTACAAATAAATCAAGGACTAACAACCTAGCCAATCCACAAGTCCAAGGGTTTGAAATAGGCATAGCTTTATCACAGTTTTTGTAAAAGTAATTGAAAAGAGAAAACCTGTGGACCCTAGAGTTTTTGTATCTCTTATGTCAGCATACTCATCTGATAGAATATCTGCATTCACCTTCTATTTTTGAGTGGAACCAGGCAGCAGCTTCAGAAACTCATCAGAAAATTTTCTCTTTCCTTTAGCATCTTCATCAACATCATCACTTCTCCCACTGGTGGAGGCTACGCTGACTGCTTTACTCATTTTTCTCAATTTTGTGCTGCTCTATTTTCCACTTCTTTTCACCAATATTGAAACAAATCTATTCTCAGAAACCCTATTCCTACTCTAGAATGCACAGAAGACAATTCAAAAACACTAAATTCCTAGAAAAATTACTTTGAATTCAACCAACTTCACTAAATTCACTTCTTGAAATTAACACTTCACTTTTGGATACAAAAAAATTTAGCAAATTATTTCACTCTGGAATTCTAAATGCAAGGTAAATAAGAATAAGCAATGATATCATCCTTTTATGGAAAAATTATACAAGGTACACAGCTCATTATTGGAAAATCAATTACTTCCGCCTTCAAGTTTTCATACTGTGTCATTAATCCAATTCCTAGTCGTAGCCTCTGAGTGTGACAGGAAATCAAACTCAAATGAGTGCATTCACAATAAAAACCCTTATAAAATTTGAACAGAATCACCTTTTATATAATTGGCTCTTTTTTAGACATCTCAGCTACTTTTCCCACGTAGTCATTAATTCTCTACATTCCTATTGGCCGATGATTTCAGCAATGTCATGACAATAACTATCTTTACCCTTTTTACACTTTAACTGTCATTTTCCTTATCTAGAAACCACGTGACTATGCATTGTCTCCTTATCATTGAACAAATCTCTTAACCTTAATTTCTTTCTGAGACATGGTGACAACAAACTTTTCTTCATTTTACTTTAACTGTGGTTCACTTCTAGCGACCTCGCGACTGAAGGAATACAAGTTGCTGAAAGAATTTCCTAACTCAAAGTTTATTAAGAGACCTCTTGACCACCGTAGATCTCATTTTGATTGGACGGCTGTCGCTGAGTCTCTGAATCCTCTCAATTTTTTATGAGACCTCGCGACCAAAGCCTTAGTTTCTTAACCGCTGGATAAAAATTGATTTTAATATTTCTCCTGGAGACTTGGTGACTATAGTTTAATATGACATTTATTTTCTCAGTCTCTAAGTTTCCATAAGAAATTTGACTTAGCCTTTTCATCTGGAGATCACGTGACTGAAGCTTCAATCTTATACATTTTGAACACGTGTCTCATCTTTATTGCTTGTCTCCAGGTCGCTGAATAAGCATTCACTTATCAAATCTTATCAGCGACTCCATGACTACCATTGATCTGATTTTAATCCTGTGGTTGTCGCTAAGTATCTAATCTTTTAACTTAACTCACTTCATATCGAGAGACCTCGCGACTCATTTTTTTCTAACTCATCACTAACCTGATCTGATCTTGAGACTGCACGACTGTGGAAAATTCAAGTTGCCAGACACTTTGCCTTAACCCATGTTTTTTTTGCAACACTGCGACCAAAGCCTTTGTCTCCATGTCACCATAAAATATTTAAAAGGTAAATATTACTTGGAGACTTCATGACTAAAAGAAATCACTAAGTCTCACGACTTTTAAAGGAATATTCTTTTCTCTCAGAGACATCCCAACTAAGATGAATCGCTAAGTCTCATAATAAAATGGAATATTCATTTAGTATTAAGAGACTAGGTGACTAATCTTAAAAGGCATATGACTTATTATATGACTTAAGCTTCCAAAAAGGTAACTCAAAAATATAAACCTGATTAACATTTCTAGGGCTTTTGACATTTTTGCATATAATGAAACTTAAGACACAGGGTTTTTTACCACTTCTCTAGATTTTGACCTAATAACATGGAATTTTCTTAGGGATTTTGCAATTTTGGACATACTTTCAGAATTTGTCCAACTCTCAGCCATGAGGACATCAAAAATTTTAGTTTAAACACTAGGACTGGAAATACAACCAACAAACCACAGGCATAGGTGGAGACACCTACATCACTGCAAGTGTTATTTCACCATTAGCAACCCCAAATTTTTATTACAATAATTCCTTTTTCAATTTTTACATGGAAAATTATGAATGAAGAAAATAGGAAGATAATGAAGAGGGTTGTGACTACTGCAAGTTTAGAGGAATAATCTGCATCGAACAAGGTATTTCCCACATATGACCCAAACAAAGAAATTATGGAGTACATGGTTGTTATCCCCCAAATTAAAATCAAAATCTACCACAAAGTCAAATAGATCCCTCTGAATATCATGTTAGCACCATCCAAATGAATTTTTATAGAGTTAGAAATGTGGACAAAATCAATGTGTAAAAAAAAACTAATGAAGTGGTGTACACATCACTGCTCAAGTTGGAGAGAGAGAAAAATATGTTTGAGAGAGAAATAAAAAAGTTACAAGAAGGCCTATAAAATGAGAAAGAAAAGATGAAAGCAACAGATAACATGAGTAGTGAATTACAGAAATGGATAAAAAAATTATGCCTTTACATCTGCAATTATAGTGAATGAACAACTGGACACAAAACTGAATGAAATAAAGAAAAATTAGTTGAAAGAATAAAAAAAATTGATAAGGAAAGAGCCTATTCAAAATAATTACACAAAAGAGTGGAGAATGCTACTGCCTCAACAAAAAATTTACAAAAAGAAAGAGCAAAATAGTGGGAAGAAAAAGTAGGGGAAGAAAGAAAAAGTATTGAAAACTAACACAATAGTTGCAGAAGGTAGAAAAAATAATTAAATCGTCAAGGATAGATTGAACAAACCTATGAAACATACAATGAGGTTTATAAAACAAAAAAATTAGGGGCAAATGATGCAGAGGAATGACCAGTTGTGTTAGTGGTTTGAATTGAATAAAATTATGAGAGTACATTATGGGAATCTCAATGAATAAATTGATCATAACATAAATGTTTATTCAAGAGAGAAAATTGCAAAACAAATTTTGCAAATCCAGTGACAACTATTTGGAGTCCAAGGGAATTCACAACCACATGGATGCCTCAGTAAAGGCATCATCTATCATTCAAAAACGTGAAATAATATGGGAAGCAAAGGAATGTTTGGGTAAGGCTAAAAAAAAGGTGAAGAAGTTGCATGGAAAGGTTATAAAATTGATAGATCTGTGTTTGTCAAAGAGTGCTGACACAAAAAATCAATACATTGGAAATTATGCTTTCAAAAAGAAGTTGATGGAGGAGAAAATGAAGTATGATTTAGACCAGTTTCATTAGGATACAAGTGAGGCGATATTTTGGATTACATCAAACCATTGATAACCTTGAATGCAACATTTGATAAAACATTGGTGTCAAGTTCCTCTTCCAAATATGAATTGCTAAAAAATTTATAGGTCACTTGCCATACGTCACAATAAATTCAAATTTCATCAGATGGAGAGTGGAGCACACTACGAAAATAGACACAATGATTTTATAATGTGTATTTAATAGTTTATATTCCCAAATTCTTTTAGGTTTTCTACTTTTCTCTATTTGTAATTTTAGGGTCATTTGCAAAGGGTTCTAAACTTTTGTATTGACTCTTGAGGGTAGATGAAATAGATATACTTTTACATATTGTATCACATAGAGTTGTGTATTAAATGAATTGTATGGCTATATTTTGAAATAATTAATGAAAATCTTACCATGTATAAATAAGTATTACTCCACTGAGTCCCACAAAATAACATAGGAAACCATGATCGGATAGAAACATTTTGACATCATGAAATCCTAAAGCACAATGTCCAAGACCTCTCACCCAAATTTGAATCCCACACACTTGGACATGAGTGTGGTGCATGGATGTCGATGTGGAATGCTAGCATCCACAAAAATTGAAACGCAAACATTGCTTTCGACTTATGCCCACTTTCTTGGATGCGTATGAAATTGCTACTATTTCCCACAAAAGACCATAAAAAGCCAATTTTTTAACTCATTTTATCTCACACTCTTTGGTAACTTGGAACAATTTCTCTCACTCTCTACTCTCTCTCATGTCTCCTCTCTCAAGTTCTCAGGGTGAATCTCGATCAAATTATATCCATATCTTGGGTAGATTCTACACTCATGCTCCACTCTGTTTGCATACCTTATCTTTTATTATATAAATATTTATTATTTCATGTCATTGTACTTGATATATTTCAATAATATTTATATCTAGGTAGTAAGGGATTTCCTCCCTCAAGCGAGGTTTCATTTTTATTGCACGTCAATTGTGTAATAGGGGTTCCCTTCCATTAAGCATAAGGTTTTTTTCTATTACTTGACTCCTCTCTGATTTTTATCACATATCTATGTACTTGGTTGTCTATGGAGGTGGGAACACCAAAGAGGGGGTATGACTAAGGAAAACCTCTTAAACAGCCACAACAATTTTCTCTCTCATATCTGTGCAAGTTACGAATAGGTAATAGAAAGCTAAAGTTGGGAGTAGGAAGCATCACTCAAGAATATTCTTCCCTCTATCATTTAAGACTCCAATGTGGTGCACAAACGTCTGAGGCCAAGAGCTCCCAATTTGGATGATATGACTTTTATGTTGTATATTTTCAATTTCTAAATCCAAAACACTTGTATAAAATTTATATTGTATGATATTAGTATCTTTTTTATTTACCTTACTGGTATAGTTTATTTATCTATTTTATAATTTGTTCTTATATTAGTTTATTTTTATATTTGATCCCCACTTAGTCTTGTTCTTGAGGTAGTGCCATAGAGATGATTTTGTTTGAAATGTGGCGAAATCCTCTACCCTACATTTTGGTGAACCTGACGTGAATGTTGATATGTCAGATCTATTCCTACAAGGTTTGATGCATTTGATAATGCATTCTCTAAAGATGACTTTGACATGCTAGATGAAACCTTGGATGATTTCTTGGGCAAGCCTTGTCATGATTCCAAGTCCACCAAACACCTTTCATGTGTAGATATGTCCTTCATGGGTCCGGGTGAGTCCGTGAATGTCATTGTAGTCTTAGCGGTGTCTTCAAAACCCATAAGACTAGTCATTTGTGTGACTACTGCTAGTCCCTCACCTAAATGGATATAGTCTACATATGAGAAATCATGAGGGAATGGTTCTTCAAACCTTTTTGTTGAGTTCTCTTGATATAGGAATGATTCATATAATACCATTTCTCATACCTATAACACTCGAAGGAACAAGAACAAAATTGATCAACCCGCTGCAATCTTACCACCTCCTCAATATAAGCTTCCTCAAGCCCCTAAATCTATGGCTAAGAAAACCAGTGACTACGATCTTATCGAGAAACTCTTTGTTACTCCTGCTAAAATCTCACTATTGGATTTTATTTGAAAAACCCTGGTTTACCAAGGGATGCTTTAGGAAGCCCTTAAAAATATATTTCTTCCTTCCTCCATAAGGCTCATATATTTAAATTCTTTGATGGATCATATTCACGTGGAGACATCAAATATTACTTTCTATCTGCATGAGCTTCTGCCCTTGGAGACTAGGAATCTTGCAGATCCTTTGATGATCATAGTTTTTGTAAATGGTGTAGGAGTAAGACGAACCCTCATTGACACTAGTTTAGCTCTAAAAAAAAAAAATTTAGACATAATTCCTAAGATCAATGTGGATAAGAACTCTTTAGCAATGTCTTCTCTATTCATTGGAGGTTTTGACAACACAGGAAAGACTATTGTAGGTATGGTTATTCTACCTCTAAAATTTGAACCTGTAGTCATCCCTACCTTGGTTTATATTATGTTAGGGCCTCTTCCTTATAATTTTTTTTGGGAAGACCCTGGTTACATGCCTTGGGTGCGGTTTCATCTACTTTACATAGATTAGTTATGTTTATGGAAGATAATCAAGTTGTTATGATAAAGGTTGATCTCGATGCCATGCATTTATGCCAAATGATAGCTATAGGTCAAACCTCAGTTACTCCCCCATTTAGGAATTGTGTTTCTTTTATGGCTTCCACTATGGTGGAACCCTCTTCACTAACTCCACTTACTAGGGGATTTCAAGTTGGTAGTGTCTAAGACATGAAGCCCAAGGAAGTTAAAATTCCTCTCAAGAGTGGTCATCCTAAAGATGACCCTCTTTGAGTTAATCTTCCTGAGGACCAATCAACCAAGGGAAGAGGTGAAGACTCTTCTTGTAATGAATTGGTTGAATCTCCTTCTACTACTAATTTCAATGTGTGCAAAGGATATGACTAGGGAACATTAGAATTTTCTAGTTCTCACACCGGAGAATATAAAGTTGACCCTATCAACCTAAGGATTCCAAAGATTCCATTTACCATGGTTACCAAGAATGATTATGTTGTTGTTAAGATCGGTAAATATTATCTCATTAACCACATCTTCTATACCAACTAACCAAGTTCCCATGAACTTCATTCGCTCTATGAGAAAGGGTATGAACTTGTTTCTAGGTATGGTTACGATAGAAGAGGTTGTGGACCTGATCATGAGGGTATCATAGAGTCTCTAGAGCCCAACCTTGAACCCCACACCATTGGGATAGGATATCATCCATCTGAATGCAAGGAGAAGCCTTGGTTAAACATTAATATTATTTGTGTTGAGCCCTTGGATTTGGTCCATCTAGAACTCATTGACTCTAGCATGAGTACAAATGCAGTTCCCCTAGATTTCTTCTCCT
This sequence comes from Thuja plicata, assembly GCA_018584345.1. Taxonomy (NCBI): domain Eukaryota; kingdom Viridiplantae; phylum Streptophyta; class Pinopsida; order Cupressales; family Cupressaceae; genus Thuja; species Thuja plicata. The sequence goes on along the minus strand of MU223935.1, from coordinate 4,238,018 downwards.
CAAAGGAAGCTCTTGAAGATTTCTTACATATTTACAATGGGATACCTTCCTTCCATCATAAGAAACAATTACCCTATTTTTTGGAGACTCGGGAATACTTTGGGGAAAGTGTTAAAGATGAAAATAAGGGAGTCCCCCTCTCTCATGCTAGAGACTATCCCTTGGTGCCACATCCAGAATCCATAGTGTTCTTATAAAAGGTGAAACTATAAATATTCCTATGGAATCAAGCCATCTAGAATGAGTCATTAAGGTAGGAAAGTGCCTTTCTTTAGAAGATGTTAAAGCACATACTGACCTTCTTCAACAATACTTTGATATTTTTGTTTGGGCATACGAGGAGACGGAAAGGATTGATGAATTCATTCTAGTTCACAATATAGTTCTGGCACCTGATATTAAGCTTGTAAAATAAAAGATCCAAAAGATGAATCCAACGATCACTTTGATGGTCAAGACAGAAATTAAAAAGATTCTAAAATATGGTTGTATTCATCCCATTGAATATTCACCTTGGATATCAAATATAGTACATGTTAGCAAGCCCAACGGGTGTATTCGTATATGCATAGAATTTCATGATCTAAACAAGGAGTCTCTGAAAGATAATTTTCTTCTTCTTAATAGTGATATGAGTGTTTACTCCATGGAAGGCCATGCACTCCTTTCTTTCATGGATGGCTTCTCAAGATACAATCAGATCTAAATAAAACCATAAGATCAGTACAAGACAACCTTCACTACCCCTTGGGGTTTTATGTAGTCATTCCATTTGGGTTGAAGAATGTTGGTGCTAGATAACAAAAGAGAAATGACTTTGATATTCCATGATTTTATCCATACGATCCCAGAGGATTATGTTGATGAAATCTTAGAAAAATGAATCCTTCACCATGATCATGTTGAAAATCTTTGACTTATCTTCGAAAGGCTTCACTTCTATAAGATGAGGTTAAATCCCCTAAAGTGTGTTTTTGGTTTTGATGTCAAAAAACTATTGGAATTTATCATCTCTCAAAAAGGAATATAATTCAACATGGATAAAATCGATGCTATTGTCAATATGCCTCCACCTAAGAACATCTCTCAACTTTGCATCTTGCAAGGTGAAATCCATGTCATAAGGAGATTTGTCTCCCAAACTGTCAATAAGATATTACCATTTACATGACTATAGAAGAAAGATGTACAATTCAAGTGGGATGAGGAATGTTAGGTAGCTTTTTGTTTCATCAAATATTACTTGGAAAATCCCCCTATTCTAGTGCTAGTTATGTAGGATCGCCCTTTCCTTCTTTACATCTCAACATCTCAGAATGCTCTCATAGCCTTATAGGCTGAATACAATGATGATGGTAAAGAAAGGGTTGTTTATAATATTATCTGCATCTTGTTTGAGTATGAAACTTGGTATTCTGCCATGGAAAAATAATGTTTAGCTTTGGTGTTTTCCACACAAAATCTAAGGCATTATCTAATCCACATGGAAACTAGAGTTCTCACAAAGAACGGCCTTCTAAAATATCTCTTCTCTAGAGTTGACCTATCAAGAAGATTAGCTAAGTGGGTCATGTTGATCTCTAAGTTTGATTTAAATTTCATAAATCAGAAGTCAGTCAAAGGGCAGGTGGTTGCTAACCAGCTAGAAAAAGTGCCATCCCAAAAATCATTTCCCATGTTGAACCAATTACCTGATGAAAACCTATGCACTATCAGTCATGATCCTATTTGGGACATGTACTTTGATGGGTCTAGGTGTCAAACAAGTTCAGATTCTGATGTCACATTGATATCCCCCGAAGGAGAATGTGTTCCCCTCTCTTTCTAGTTGGAATCCTATTGTATGAACAACATCGTTGAGTACAAAGCCCTCATTGTTGGGATATGTGCCATGATGGAAGATGAGGTCATATGTATCCATATAAATGGATATTCCAAGTTTATCATAAATCAAATGATTGGAAATTATAGAGAAACGGATTCTAATCTATCTCAATACACAAATTTGGTGTTGGCTCTTCTAGTGCAATTCTCCCATTATACCATAAACAATATTCCTAGGACGTACAATCAAGACGTAGACACAATGGCAAGTGAAACCTCATTGGTCCAACCTGATTTTAACACTCATTCTTACCTCTTTGTGGTATGGGTTTTGTGTTTTCTGGCACTATCAGACCAAGCCATCTCAATTAATCTTGTGTGCACTCATATAGATTCTAGACAATGATTTTATGATATATACACTTATGTTTAAAAATTGGAAATTTTCCTGACAACACGAGTAATAGCATTTGCATAAGAACGAGGAAACTTTATGATTCTTATATAATCTTATCAAATGTATTATATTATAGATAATATAATGGCCTTTTTCTATGCTATCTAAATAAGGTATAAATACCCCTTTCTCTTTAGGAGGCCCATTCAGGGTCTACAAGAGGTCATTTCGGTGGCAAGTCCTTAGTACAAAATTTGGTTCACATGGGATACTATTGGAAAATGATGGAACAAGATTCCTTCTCCTTTTTTCAATAAATTTCCTCAATGTCAACAACATAGCCCTTCCAAAATTGGGGGTTAGATATTATCGGGAAAAAATCCCCTCCATCCTCGAATGGACATACCTTTATCATCATATCTACATATTATCTTACAAAGTGGGTAGAGGCGGTCCCATTAAGGTCCATCACAGCTGAGATAATTTGTAGCTTCCTCCTAAATAAAATCATCTCTCATTTTGGATTACCTTCCACCATTGTCTCTAACAATAGTTCCTATTTCAAAAAGAAGGAAGTGAAGCAATTCCTTGATAAGTTACGCATTCAACATAATTTTTGTACACCTTACTATTTGCAATCCAATGGTCAAGCCAAGGCTTCCAACAACACCATTGAATAATTTTTTTGGAAGATGGTAAACAAGCATGGGAGAGATTGGCATGTCCATTTGACCTATGCTTTGTGGGCATATTATACAAGCATTTGTACAACTATAGGGACTACTCCTTATAGCCCAGTTTATAGAGCTGATGTGATAATGCCCATTGATCTTGAAATACTATCTCTACACATCTCTCTAATAGGAGTGATTGATGATGAGACTAATCATGTTAATCAATTGCATGAGCTAAATATGTTAGACTAGTTTCCTCTCAAGGAGCTCCAACATCTTCAGGCCTATCAGAAGTCACTCTCTAGTCAATACAACCAAAATGTCCTTTCTCATAAATTCAAGGTGGGTAATCCTGTTCTCTATGAGAACCAAAGAAATGTAAATGCGTCACCTGACTAGAAAGGAAATTTCAGACCTAACTAGTTAGGTTCATACATCATAATGTTTTTTTATGTTTCTAGAGCCTACAGTCTCTCCGACATGGATGGTACCCCACTCAAAGAACCTATAAACATAGCACACCTATGATAATGTTATGCTTAATGTGTCACACAAAAATAAGTCTCATGGAGGCTCTATGACATCTCATCATGAACACAAGACCTATTGGTGTTATGATAACCATACAAGCCTATGTCATATGTGTGTGTATATGTGTGTGAGGTGATCATTATGGTGAAATAGCTGCAATATGTATGAACTATAAATACATATATGACTAAATCTAACACCAAAATCCATCCACGTAAAATAGATCATCATACATGGTAAAACATATGTCACGTGTTGTCATCTAATCTAAACATACATTCACATATATAAAAATATCCATAAGCATACATATAAAGGAAAATCATGATAAAGAGCATGAGACACATATGCGCCAATAAAAAATATGTATATATATATTGTATATATATAAACTATACCTTCATGAAATTAAGGTGAAATCTATCAATTATATGGAAACAAAAGTATAATTTAATCTAAATAATTGACAAAATAGAATTTAACGTTCCATGGCTTTCCTTTGGCAATCTATCAATTCTTCCTTTGTACTTTCCTTTGGCAGCTCTCTTTGCAAGTAATGCTTCAATGATTTCCAGATCAGAATCATCATCACTATCACTGTTAATCTATTTTCATTTTGAGTTTCTATCCATCTTACCAAGGTTTAATTTATCTTTGAATACAAACTCAAAATTGCTAGGATTAGGAGAATAATTGTCAAAATTGTCCAACTCAAAATTTGTAAGCCTTCCAACCAATGCATCTAGAGTTATATCATTACTGCACCTCATCTCTTGAATAGTTGAAACTCTAATTGCATAGATAGGAAGTAAAGTTCTAAATACCTTACTGACCACTGTTTTGTCTTCAATTGTTCCACTGACATCTCTGATGGCACTTACAGTTTTCTTGATTCTTTTACTGTATTTTGTAATGTCTTCTCATTCTTTCATTTTCATCTGATCAAACGGACCTCTGATGCTTTCTCCTTTGGATCTCTTTACATTGTCATATCCTCCATGTATATCATGTAGTTTCTTTCACATATCATAGGTAGTAGGGCAGTCCTTAACTTCATCAAATTCAGAATAGCTAAGTGGAAAAGCTATATGAATCATCATTATGTTATGATTCTTCATGTCCACCATCTGATCCACAGACATAGGTCTCGGTGGTTCCACATACTTGTGATCCAAGAATTGAAAACCAATATCTCCAATAGTAGATAGATATAGCCTCATCAAATATTTCCACACAGCGAAGTTGTCTTTGTTAAGCTTGGGAATCTCCCTCTTGTAAGACATATTTGATCTTTAGCTTGGGCTTTGAAACCTTCCCTCAAAGTACCAAATTCTCTATTACCAATTGTTGGAAATGAGTTGAGTAACTTTTCAAAGAAGATACCACACCACTTAAGAAAGGTCAAGTAAGGACCTCTATGAGGAAGCAGCCAGCAAAAAGAACAACACAACAAACTATCAAAACCACACCACTAAAGAAGAGAAAAAGGTTTGTTAGGACAAAGGCTGACCTGGATGACACCAAAGATGATGAGCCAAATGTAGTAAAGAAGAACTTCAGAAATCAAATGGTAGATGAAGTTTCCAAAACAATTGCTACTCATGGCACAATGACTGATAAAAAGATCAGACAATGGGATACACTGAATCCAGAGGATCAGAATAAAATACAAGAGGCAGTCATAAAATCAATGATCAAGAACAAGTATGC
>MU223935.1:4207415-4219200 GCA_018584345.1 Thuja plicata | reverse complement strand
GGTTGGACTTATGTGATGACACTTCCCTATATACAGCTTAGGTTATCCTACGTGTGTCAGTTACTTCTGGTGTTGTTTAGTGTTCCTTGTTTGGGATTAGAGTGCTTCTAGGATCTTCCTTTGCATTTAAGTTTGAGGCCATGTATACCTTGGTGTTTGCATTCTTGTTGCATACACCGTGTGATGGGCCTGTTACTATCTCCTCAGCACGGTGGGAGTGGACCTTTGGTTCCACGTGGTCGGGTGGTAGTGATTCTTAATACCATTGATATTTCGACAGATTCTTCTTCATGCTTGGATGTTCCTTGTTGCAGTTTCATCTTTCTAGTCTTTCAGAGACTTGTTCAGTTACTTGAGATGTATATTTATACCATATGTTTATATTGGTTATCATTCTTTGGTGGATGCATTGTATTATTACATACCCTGTGACTTGTGCAGTGGATGTTGATTAGGTAGTGTATCTTATGGTATCAGTTGTATATGCAATCATTATTATGAGATGTATGTTATTGGTTTCAGATTATGTAACCTTTATGTCAGTTCTTGTATTGTATTCGTAGATTAATTGTTTAAGTAATTCTACGTCAAGGAACCCTCGAGGAATGTTAATCATGTATGAGTTGTATTTCATGTATGTCATGTACTTCATTGTGTTGCTTCCGCATTGTTATTAATATTGTTTGTAAACATTTAAAAAAAAAAAAATTATTCTGTGAACTTAGTGTCGTGTTCAGGTTAAGTTCTCCTGGGTTCCCTGGCGGGGCATTACACCTCCCCTCTCAGTACTACTTCCCATTAATTCCTACACCACATACTTGTGATCCAAGAATTGAAAACCAATATCTCCAATAGTAGATAGATATAGCCTCATCAAATATTTCCATGCAGCGAAGTTGTCTTTGTTAAGCTTGGGGATCTCCCTCCTATAAGACATCTCTGATCTTTAGCTTAGGCCTTGAAACCTTCCCTGAAAGAACCAAATGCTCTGTTACCAATTGTTGGAAATGATTTGAGTAACTGAGAGGGGAGGGGTGAATCATTTACCACAAAAAAACATCCAAGTCCCTTAGATGTCTTAATCAAACTTATCATTGTTACTCAGTTAACATAGATATTCTGTTGTTACTCGGTTAACAAAGTAAATCTTTAAGATATTAACTATGATTATCCTTTAGTGATTAAGTATAGAAACATAAAACATAAATAAAATAACATATACATAGATGACACCAAGACTTAATGTGGAAACTCAATTTGGGAAAATCACCAATTGTAACTAGTTTTCACTCTTCTGAAGTGAGCCCTATTAGCAGCCAACCCTGTTAAAGGTTACAATACACATTGTTAGGTGTGACCCTGTTAGAGGATTTAATCACCCTATAAGGAGTGGCCTTGTTAGAGTAATTCAAACACTTCAATGTAGAAATGTCACCTTGTGAGGGGATTCATGAAAGACTGGTAAGTCTACTCTGTAAAGAGATTTGACCACTGCTACAATTGTTAGAGAGTAACAATGGATTGACCTGTTTGTCAAAGAAACTATCTTTTCTGATTTAGATCTCTACTCTGGTTTTAAATTGGATTCTTACTGATCAAATATTCTATTGCAGCTCTATCTGTTCTATCCTTAATCAGAATTCCATCTAATTTTGCCTTCACTCTTCATATCAAAACTCTACCATATATTTATTCTTATTACATCCACTTACACACATTCAATCCAAACTTGACCTTGTGTATATATGATAGGCTTTGTCAAGTCAGCTTGAATAACCTTCCAAATAAATAATAAAACTTAAGTGCGTCGACTTCATGTAACCAATTAAACATAAAATGTAAATTGCGGTTAGTCGACTGACACTAAAAGCATAACTCATTTAACATTGTAATCCTTCAATGCCCGACCGTTACTGTAATGCTCGAGTGAACTCAGTTAGAACTAGAAATCACTTTGGTCTTCTTCAATGCATGAGAGAACATGGCATACACTGAATTTGCTTGGTTTAGGTATAGACATTTGTGTAACATCACTACATTTGTGTATACATCAATGACAATACATAATTGAATAATTATCATCAACAGATGACTGTCATTTTCCTAAAAGAAAAATCTAAAGCATTTAAGATGTTTAAGTGGTATAAAGCTAAAGTGGAAAAATAAAATAGTAGAGATCTAAAGTGTTTGAGATCTTATAGAGGAGGTGAATTTATTTCTGATGAGTTCACTAACTTTTGTAATGAGTATGGAATGAAAAGACAGGTTTCTCTACTGAGGACACCACAGCAAAATGGGATTGTTGAAAGAAGAAATACATCAATTGTTGATTGTTCTAGAGCATTAATGACTGAGAAAGGAGTTGCACAAACATACTAGAGAGAAGCAGTCAGCACAGCATTTTACACACTGGATCGAGTACAAGTGAAGAAAGATTCAAACAAAACACCTTATGAGCTATGGTATGGGTATACACCAAATGTAAGTTATTTTAGAATATTTGGTAGTAGGTGTTATATTATTAAAGATGAGAGAAATGGAAAATTTGATTCAAAAAGTGATGAAGGAATATTTCTTGGATATTCTACTAAGATTAAAGCTTACAAATGTTTGAACAAGACAACTAACAAAATCATTGAGAGTGCAAATGTGAAAGTTGATGAATTTGATGAGCTAAATGATGAGGATAGAACGAGAGAACCTGAAGATTACAGTAAATTTTTTTACTAAGAATAACCTAATACTATACCGATGCAGATTCCTAGCATTACCGTGTAACAAGGTAATGTCACCAGGCAACAAGTAGCACAGACCGAGAATCAGAAAAATGTTGAAACAAAAGATCATGAACCAAGAGACAATGAACACACAGGAGAAGATAATGGAGAAATAAAAGATGAACCTGTACTTGCTAGATATTTAAGAATAAATCATCTGTGGGATCATATCATTGGAGATAAAAGAGAAAGCATATTGACAAGAAGTAAGTTCAGAGATGACACTTGTTTAATTTGTGAATTTGAGCCTAAGAATGTTAAAGATGCATTAGAAAATGAAGAATGGTTTAATGCCATGAATGAAGAAATTGAGCAGATACAAAAAAATAAGACATGGACATTAGTATCGAGACCGAGAGATTAAAATATCATTGGCACCAAATGGATTTTAAGAAATAAACTAAATGAATATGGGAATGTCATCATAAATAAAGCAAGATTAGTTTGCAAAGGGTGTGCACAAGAAGAAGGAATTGACTATGGAGAAAATTTTGCACCAGTTTCTAGACTTAAAGGACTAAGAATACGACTTGCATACGCTGGATATAAAGGGTTCAAGGTATATCAGATGGATGTGAAGTTTGCATTTTTGAATGGAATACTGGAAGAATAGGTATGCATTGAACAACCTAAGGGATTTGTTGATCCTAATCAGACACACATGGTATGTAAGTTACACAAAGCTTTATATGGACTAAAGAAAGCATTGAGAGAATGGTATGAAAGATTGCATTCATATCTTATAAGTATTGGATTTATTAGAACAAGTGACAATACTAATTTGTATTTAAAAGGAGGAAATAATGATAAGACACTTATTGCTGAAATATTTTTTGATGATATTATATTTGGAGGTAATGATAACTTATGCACTTCATTTGTTGATGAAATGAGGAAATAATTTGAGATGTCTATGTTTGGTCAGATAAATTTTTTTCTAGGATTGCAAATGTTAGAATAACTAAGAGGGGGGGTTAATCAGTGGCCTCAAAAATTAATCCAATAAATCAACCCAAAACTTTATCCCACAAATATAAAACCTATAGTTATCTTTAGTCCTACAAGATGTATGCCTTGTGTGAGTCTAACATGTATATATTGCTCAGTGTTTATACTTTTTATCCTTTCCTTAAGCTTTACTGAATAGTATTCTATCTTATCTTAACCTTTACCAAAATACATTAAATAACTTAGTGTTTACCGATCAATCATGTTTTAGTAATGTGTAAAGAAAAACATCAAAGCAATGAACCATATACACATTTGACACATGGATTTTAATGTGGAAACCCTGTTAGGGGAAAAACCACTTGGGACTGGTAACCCAAAATTTTCACTCTTCTGAAGTGAGCTCGCTGAAGAGCCAACCCTGTTAAAGGTTACAAACACACTCTTAAGTGCAACCTTGTTAGAGGATTTATCACTAAGATTTTATCACTTGACCTGGCATTTACTATGTTTTCAACATGAAAACCTTTTGATACTCCTTGGGATGTATCTCAATATATAAAGGATGGTTAGATCCTACTTTGTTAAGAGAATTTCTGAATCAATTGTTAAAATGAAAAAATATATGATATGTTTATAAATACAACTTAATCTTTCAGATGTTTAGATCTATTGTAATCTCGTAATACCTCTTCTAATCAATGATCTCTTCAATTCCTTTGCTCCACTTCTTTCTTCTCAGTGAATTCTATTGCTTCTTTGTTGCTCGGTGTCTGCAGAATTCTTAGCTCTGTTCTTTAGCTTGTATGATCATATCTGTATGAAGACTTCTATCTTCACCAGGATTCTCTTCAACATTCCTCTTTTTAATAATGAATTACTTGTCTCTTTATATAGACATGATTTCACCATTTCTTATCTTTCTTGTTTTCTTTATTGATCACTTCTTGATTCGTAAAGCTTGTCATGCTTGCTTTAGTTTTAATCCATAAAACTCTCCTTGTTTTATGGAATAAAACATGATTTAAATCTCCTTCTTATTAACTTTTAACTGATCGATGAAAACAAAGTAATCAAAAATTTAACTCTATATTTAGCTCCTGCTAGCTAAGTTTTTTTTTCATTTTCCTAAATTTAGTTCCCATCGGTCAACACTTTAGTTATGCTAGGTGACTACTGCAGATAGCTTGGGCATCAAATTTAGTTATGTTCAGTGAAAACTCTAGTTAGCTCAGCAATGCTTGCTTGGGTATCACTTGCTTGGGTAACACAGTCCATCGAGTAACACTGTGAACTTATGTACTCGGGGTTCACTATCCCTCAGGGTTACTGTCACTTGGTGTACATGATTACCGATGACAAAAACTTTTATCTCTTTGGATCTTTAAGTGTTGTGACAATATGTGTATGAGAAATCATACTATATCAAGTTGACATCAATGACAACACAATACATTAACTGATTTAATGTCTTGCATTTACCTTCTACATCTCGGTGATCATCAAATTTGTCATCTTCAAACATTCAATCAGTTATAGTTCATCAATCTCTCCCTTTGGCATTGATGGCAACATACTGCATACTACTAATACAATATGAGATATATCAGTTGTAGTTCATCAATTTCTACCAAACTTATTTTTCTATAACCAATACAAATGTCTGACTCTTGGTAAGCTCTTTTAGCTCAGATTTTATTCTTGCAGAGTACTTCCTTCATTCTACATTCCCTTCACTGGATAGATGTAGAAACTTCTGATTTTGTCTCTCCCTTTATTGTAGAATCTCTTCTCCCTTTTCTGGATAGATATGTAGTGTTAACTTTTCCAATTCTCTCCCTTAGATGGATGTTTCTTTGAATCTTTCTCTGATGTTTTCTCTCCCTTTGACTGTTCCTCTCCTTGATGGATATTTTTTTGGTCTTTGACAGCAATATATTTCTCTCCATCTTCATTAAGTACATCTTTCCATTTGAATACTTCTGATAGATATTTCATATGGATATAGTCTCTCCCTTTAACAACAATGCCAAACTATATCTCTTTTCTATAATATATTCCTTGAATTTCCTCTCCATTAGAATTACAATAACTCTGGTGTTTGGTGTAGATAAGTACCTTTCTATGTATTGATATATCATTGCAGTCCATCTCTTTTCTTGCATCAACATGAATGATCTTCTGATAATGTGTAGGCTGATGCAATATTCTAGTCAGCTTAATGACCAATAGACAAGGGTCAGACCCCTAATCTCTTTCTCAGGTACTCAAATGTATCTTTAGGCAATGTCTTTGTGAATATGTCAAATAATTGTTCCTTTGATTAAACATATTCTAGTATCACCTCTTTCTCTTGCACTTTTTTCTTAAGTAATGATACTTCATAGAAATATGTTTAGTCTTAGCATGCATGACAGGGTTCTTTGAAATGTTGGTATCACTTGTATTATCACAATAGATAATCACTGGTTCAATAATTTTCATATTCATACCTTCTAGTAATTGCTTGATCCATGCAATGTTAGAGAAATTTGTAGCAGCAGCCACATATTCTACTTCTACAGTGGATTGTGAGATGCATCCTTGCTTTTTACTTATCCATGTGACAAGTCTCTCACTCATGAAGAATGCTCCTCCCATTGTGCTCTTTCTATCATCTATATTTCCAGCCCAATCATCATGTGTATAGACTTGAAGCTCAAATTTTCCTTCTCTTTTATACCATAAGCCATAGTCTTTAGTATTCTTTAGATATCTCAGTATTCTTTTGATAGCAGTCATATGTGATTCCTTGGGATTAGTAGAGAATCTTGCAACTATTCCAACTGCATGTGCTATATCTAGTCTAGTATGTATAGCATATATGAGTTTCCCAATCATAGATCTGTATAGGGTCTGATTTACCTTGGTTGACTTGTCTTCATTTGTCAGCTTGCATCCGGTTTCCATAGGTGTTCCAACTAGCTTGGAGTCCTCCATCTTGACCATCTTGAGAACTTCCTTGGTGTATTTGGATTGTGTGATGTATATGCCTACATCATGTTGAAGAATCTATAGACCAAGAAAGAACTTAATCTCCCCAAACATTGACATCTCAAACTCTTTGCTCATTTTAGTAGAAAATGATTTGCATAACATATCATTACCTCCAAATAGGATATCATCAAAAAATACTTCAGCAATCAAAATGTTATCATCAGTATCTTCTTTTAAATATAGATTACTATTTTTACTTGTTCTTACAAATCTAATACTTTTGAGATAGGAGTGAAGTCTTTTGTACCATTCTCTCGGTGCTTCTTTCAATCCATACAAGGCTTTGTGTAGTCTACAAACCATGTTTCTCTTGTTAGGATCAACAAACCCTTCTGATTGTTCAATGTATACTTCTTCTTCTAGTATTCCATTTAGGAATGCAAATTTGACATCCATTTGGTATACCTTGAATCCTTTGAATGAATCATAAGCAAGTAGAATTCTTACTCCTTCTAGTCTAGAAATGGGTGCAAAGGTTTCTCCATAGTCAATAACTTCTTCTTGTGCATACCCTTTGCATAGTAATCTTGATTTTTTCCTTGTGACTTCATTCTCATTTAGCTTGTTTTTGAATATCCATTTGGTACCAATGACATTCTTGTCATCTGGTCTAGGTAAGAATGTCCATGTTTTGTTCTTCTCAATCTATCCTATCTCTTCATTCATAACACTGACCCATTCTATATTTATGAACATAACAGTCATCATTCTAGAATAATCATCTACAAATAGAATGAAGTATCTATCTCTATAGTATTTCTTTATTCGCATTGGTCCACATAGGTTAGTATGGACTAATTCTAGAATAGCATTAGATGTGTAGGTTTTTCTCTTGAAACTAGAGTTTTTCATTTTACCTTTTTGACAATTCTTACACATGACATGGTCAAGCTTTGACATGCTCGGTAAGCCTCTTACTTTCCTTTTACTGCTTATCCTAATCATGTTCTCAAAATTTACATGACATAATATTTTATGCCACAACTATGTGTCTTTGTTTTTAGCCATTAAACAAGTGGTATTAATATCATCAAGATAGAATAGGTTACCTTTTGTCTATTCACCAGTTCTGATCAACCTTCCTGATTCATTAAAGATCTTTTCCTTTTTGTTCTCAAATGCAGCTCGGTGCCCTTTGTTATTGAGTTTTGAAACACTCAATACATTATAGTTAAGACCTTTCACCCAATATGCATTTTCACATTTGATTAGATTATTCAACATTATGGTTCCTTTACCTTCAACCGAACAAGGTGAGTCATTACCCATTCTTACTGATCCACCATTATAATATTCAAAAGTTTCAAAATTTTCCTTATCTCCAGTCAGATGGTGAGTACAGCCATTATCAATAATCCAGACATCATTTTAACTAACCTTAGATATGAGTGTAGTTTCAACATACCTTTCCTCTTCGTCTAAATCATCCTTCATAGAAACAATACCACCTCAATATCTTCATCGGATTTGGTGTCAGTATTCTCATCTTTGTTCTCAGCTAGGTAACAAGATTTCTTTCCTTTGTCCTTGTAGTCTCAGTTGTATCATCTATCATATTGTCAGTTTCTTCGGTAATCTTTGTCATCACCTCTGTCAAAATTATTTGTATATGATCTTTCATTGTTTCTGTCTCTTTTCTTTTGTTAGGACATCTAGAAACAAAGTGTTCAATCTCTTTACAATTAAAACATACCAATGGTAATTTACATGTGTATCTACCTTTTCCTCTCTGCAATCTTCTATCCATTAGTGCTTCAATCTCATCAAGTTTTTGGTCATCACTATCACTTTCACTATCATTTGTCATAGTGTGTTTATGACTTGATTTACTTATTTTCAAAGAATATTTGATTGCAGACTCAATAGTTGGTAAGACATTGTTGTCAAATTTATTCATCTCAAATGAAATAATTCTACCAATCAAACTATCTAGAGTAACATTTTTATTTTCTACTGCTCTCATTTCTTGTATAGAAGATACTCTAATAGTATAAACAGGCAGTAAGATTCTTAGAATTTTACTTACCACTGTTTCTTCTTCAAGCACACCTCCTACTCCTTAGATAGCATTAACTACCTCTTTGATTTTGTAGTTGTACTGAGTGATTTTTTCTCCTTCTTTCATTCTTAGATCATCAAACCTTCCTCTTAGGATTTCTTCCTTAGCTCTTAGCACATTCTTATCTCCTCCATGTACTAGCTTGAGTTTTTCCCACATTTTCTTTGCAGTGGTGGATGATTTGACATCTTCAAATTTAGCATCAGAGAGTGAGGAATCAAGTTCTATCATCATATAATTGTGTTCATGCTTTTCTCTCAATTGATCAACTCTTGGAGGTCCAGTAGGTAAAACAAATTCAGTATCTAAGTATTGAGTGACATCATTTCCAATACCTGATAGGTGGAGTCTTATCCTTCTTTTCCATGATGCAAATTTGTTCTTGTTCAACTTAGGCACATCCCTTTTTCTCATCTTGTGATATTTAACTTGAGTCTTTAAACTCCCTTCCAAGAAAACAAGCTCTAATACCAATTTTTAGAATAACTGAGAGGGGGGTGAATCAATGGCCTCAAAAATTAATCCAATAAATCAACCCAAAACTTTATGCCACAAATATGAAACCTCTAGTTATCTTCAGTCCTAAAATGTGTATGCCTTTTGTGAGTCTAACATGTATATACTGCTCGGTGTTTATACTTTTTATCCTTTCCTTAAGCTTTACTGAATAGTAGCCTATCTTATCTTAACCTTTACCGAAATACAATAAATAACTTAGTGTTTACCGATCAATCATGTTTTAGTAATGTGTAAAGAAAAATATCAAATCAATGAACCATATACACATTTGACACATGGATTTTAATGTGGAAACCTTGTTTGGGGGAAAACCACTTGGGACCAGTAACCCAAAATTTTCACACTTCTGAAGTGAGATTGGTGAAGATCCAACCCTATTAAAGGTTACAAACACACTGTTAAGTGTGACCTTGTTAGAGGATTTATCACTAACAGTTTATCACTTAACCTAGCATTCACTATGTTGTCAACATGAAAACCTTTTGATACTCCTTGGGATGTATCTCAATAGATAAAGGATGGTTATATCCTACTTTGTTAAGAGAATTTATGAATCAATGGTTAAACTGAAACAATATATGATCTATTCATAAATAAAAATTAATCTTGCAGATGTTCAGATCTATTGTAAGCTCATAATACCTCTTCTGATCAATGTTCTCTTCAATTCCTTTGCTCCACTTCTTTCTTCTCAATGAATTCTATTGCTTCATTGTTGCTCGGTGTCTGCAAAATTCTTACCTCTATTCTTCAGCTTATATGATTAGATTTGTATGAAGACTTCTATCTTCACCATGATTCTCTTTAACATTCCTCTTTTTTATAATGAATTACTTGTCTCTTTATATAGACATGATTTCACTATTTCTTGTCTTTCTTATTTTCTTCATTGATTACTTCTTGATCCGTAAAGCTCGTCATGCTTTCTTTAGCTTTAATCCATAAAACTCTCCTTGTTTTGTGGAATAAAACATGCTTTGAATCTCCTTATTTTTATCTTTTAACTAATCAATGAAAACAAAGTAATCAAAAAGTTAACTCTATATTTAGCTCATGCCAGCTAAGTTGTTTTATCATTTTCCTAACTTTAGTTCTCGTCGGTCAACACTTCAGTTGTGCTCAGTGACTACTACAGATAGCTCAGGCATCAACTTCAGTTTTGTTTGGTGACAACTCTAGTTAGCTCAGTAATGCTTTCTCAGGTGTCACTTGCTCAGGTAGCACTATCTGTCAGGTAACACTATGAACTTCTATTCTCAGGGTTCACTATCCCTCGTGGTTTACTGTCACTCAGTGTACATGATTACCGATGACAAAAAATTTATCTCTTCATATATTTAAGTTTTTTGACAATATGTGTATGAGAAATCATACCATATCAAGTTGACATCAATGACAATACAATACATTAATTGATTTAATGTCTTGCATTTACCTTCTGCATCTTAGGGATCATCAACTTTGTCATCTTCAAGCATTTAATCAGTTATTGTTCATCAAAAAAATTTATAACAAACTAAAGGTATCTACATTACTCAATCAAAATACATCAAGGAAGTACTAAAGACATTTAGAATGGAAGAATCAAAATCAGTCAGAAAACCTATGGTGACAGGATGAAAACTGACAAAAGAAGACAAGACATCTGAGGTAAATCAAACCTTGTACAGATCTATGATTGGTAAATTAATGTATGTTGTTCACACAAGACCTGACATAGCACATGCAGTTGGAATAGTTTTAATATTTTCTGCTAACCCCGGGGAATCACATATGACCGCTGTAAAAAGAATTTTTAGATATTTGAAGAATACTGAGGATTATGGACTATGGTATAAAAGAGAAGGAAAATTTGAATTGAAAGTCTATACTGATGTTGATTGGGCTGGGAATATAGATGATAGAAAAAGTACTACTGGTGGAGCATTCTTTATTGGAGAAAGACTAGTTTCTTTGATTAGCAAGAAGCAAGGATGCATATCTCAGTCAACTGCAGAAGCAGAGTATGTTGTTGTGGCTGCAAATTGTTCTAACATAGCATGGATAAAAAAACTGTTGAAAGGAATGAATGAAGAGATCACTGAACTAGTGATGATTTATTGTGATAACACAAGTACTATAAATACTTCAAAGAATTTGGTGATGCATGCAAAGACAAAGCATATATCTATAAAGTATCACTACTTGAGGGAACAAGTACAAGATAAAAAAGTAATACTGGAATATGTACAATCCAAAGAACAACTTGTTGACATATTCACAAAACCGTTACTGAAGGATACATTTGAGTACTTGAGAGGTAGACTAGGGGTTCATCCCTTGTCTATTGGTAAATAAGAAGATTAGGAGGTTGCATCAACCTACATGAAATTAGAGTATCAATCATGTTGATGTGAAAGCTAAACTGGACTGAAACAGACATATCTGTACATTGAAAGGTACCTAC
>MU223935.1:4142022-4164121 GCA_018584345.1 Thuja plicata | reverse complement strand
TCACTTTCACTATCTCTTCTAGATGTGTGTCTTTGACTTGATTTGCTTATTCTCATAGAAGACTTAAATGCAGACTCTAAGTTTGGTAAGACACTATTATCAAAGTTATTCATCTCAAATGAAATCAATCTACCAATTAAACTATCAAGAGTAACTATGTTGTTTTCTACTGCTCTCATTTCTTGAATGGAAGAAATTCTAATAGCATATATAGGAAATAAGGTTCTTAAGATTTTACTTACCATTGTCTCCTCTTCAAGTGTACCTCCAACACCTCGTATAGCATTGACTACTTCTTTTATTCTTGTGGTGTATTGTGTGATGTTTTCTCCTTCTTTCATTCTGATATCATCAAATTTTCCTCTAAGGCTTTCTACCTTGGCTCTTAGAACATTTTTATCACCTCCATGTACAAGCTTCAATTTGTCCCACATTTTCTTTGTATTTTTATAATCCTTGACATCTTCAAATTCAGCATAGGAGAGTGAGGAAGAAATCTCTATAACCATGCAGTTATGCTCATGATTCTCTCTCAATTGATCTACTGTCAAAGCTCTTTTAGGAAACACATATTCAGTATCTAAGTATTGAGTAACATCATTACCAATACATGATAAGTGGAGTCTTATCCTGCTCTGCCATGAAGCAAAGTTGTCTTTGTTCAACTTGGGCACATCTCGTCTGTTCATCTTGTGATCCTGACTTAGGTCTTGAAACCTTCCTTCTAAGCACACAAGCTCTAATACCAATTTTTAGTAATAACAGAGAGAGTGGGGGTGAATCAGTGGCCTCAAAAAAATTTCTTTATTCTAACCACAAATCAAATAAACCTCAGATTATTATGTCCCTTACATGATGCATGCCATGAAAAACTTTATAATAATTAACTCTCTGTCAGTTTTCTTTTTCTGACCTTATTCTCCTTGATTACCAATAAGCAATAAAACTTATTTACTAACACTCAATAAATATGGAGAGTATACCAATAAATCCATAAATGCATATGTGAAATGTAAAACAGTAAAGTAATAAACCATACACACAAAACACAAGGATTTTAACGTGGAAACCCTGTTAAGGGAAAAACCACTAGGACCAGCACCCCAAATTTTTTACTCTTCTGAAGTGAGATCTGTTAGGATCCAACCCTGTTAAAGGTTACAAACACACAGTTAGGTGTGACCTTATTAGAGGATTTTATACATAGAGGTTGTCAATTAGTATCGGGCATCTTAGTTTGCTACCATCCTTGAATTAGCCTCCTTCTTAGACTGTCAATAGGCTTTAGAAAAATCTAGGGATACTTTCATGAATCAACCTTTTTGGCACTCCTTAGGATGTACCTCAATATATAGAAGACTGTTAATTCTTGCTCTGTTAAGAGACTTGATGCTTCAATGGTTAAACTGAAACACAATGACCTATTTCTAGTGCAACTTGAATTGTAGATTTTCATATCTATTTAAGTACATTACCTCTCTTATCAATGTATCAATTTAATTCTTTATTCTCCACACTTTCTACTCTGTGATATTGTGCTTCACTATTCATCGGTGATCGCAAAATTCTTTAGCTCTCCTTCAGCTTGATTGATCAGGATTGTATGAAGTTATCCTTCATCAGTTTCTCTTCAGCATCCTCTTTCTATTCACTCCCCCTCTTCATGATGATTCAAAAATGAATTAAGCTTGTCTCTTATATAGACATGATATTCACCATTTCTTGATTCTTGATTCTTGATTCTTGGCGTGAAAAAAAATCCAGCCAATCTAATTTAAAGCTTAACTCTTGATTTATCTCGTATTTATCTTCTTTCCAACTGTACAAATCTTGTTTAAATCAATCACTTAACTCTGGTCAAATTAAACAATAAAAACAACCAGTTAAGTCTATCTTTAGCTCTTTCCAGCTAGATATTTTGTCATTTCCTAAACTCTATGTTTTGTCGGTCAACTCTACAGTTAGTCCTCGGTGGCAACTTTCAGTTCCGTCGGTGTGACTCCAGTCAGCTTCGGGATCTCTGTCCATCAGGCATCATTGGATTTTACTCGTCAGGCAACTCTGTTCTCAGCTCGTCGGGTATCCTATGATTTTGCTTCATCAGGAAATACTGTCTTCTACTCGTCGGGTATCACTGTGACTTTGGTTCTTTTCCTTTACTGATGGTGTGCACTCTGTCAGTGTTATCTATCACTTAGTGAATACTTGACTTTTATGCATTACTGAAGGCATAATCTTTGTTCCATTGATTCTCTGAATTCTTTGGCATTATATACATGATCGTACACATGATATCAAGTTGACATCAATGACAATACAAACCATTAACTAATTTAATGTCTTTCATTATCTTCAACTTAACATTATCAAACATTTAATCAGTTACATGTCATCATTAAGTTCATCTAAAAATGCATTCATTCATTAAGCATTAATCATTACATAATATATAAGCATTTCATCTAGTATCACTGCATACATAAAAATTGCATTTAAAAAGTACAAAAACATAGATCAAATCATATAGAACTCCATCATGCATTTCATCAAAATTTCAAAAAATCCAATATACAATGATATCATAAGAAGTAATATATCAAATCTAAATACATCAATTATGAGGATATCATCATAATCTAAAGTATATCATCAAAAATGAGTATTAATTACATCATAAAGGTACATCGAAATGTAAATCAGCCAAGCTGATAAAAAAAGGGGGAACATTTATCTCTGATCACTCTCTGTACCTACACCTGTACCTGTATCTATATCTATAGGAGGAACCCGAGTAATAACTTCTGACTGATTAGGATCACTACCAAACCATGCTACAAATGCATCCAACACTAAAATGACATGATCCAACTCACCCCTTATAGCTTCCATACCTGCATGTATATCATGTATCTCCTAGCTAGGAGGAGTAGAAGAAACAAATGGACCAGCCACTCCTATTGAAAACATTGGAGCATCTGGAATATCAATAATATTTGGATCATCATGTCTACCTACTCATAAACCTCTATGGTTTGAACCCTATGGAAAAATAGGATCAATTTTCCTCCTGTGAGGAACCTTTCTATCAACCTATCTCTCAAGAATAGTAACTCCTCTACCTCTCATCCTGAATCGGCCAATACCAACCCCACTGCCAGATAGTCTAGCACCATGATCATCCTTAGACCTAGAGAGTCTCATTTCACCTCTTCCATGAATAATACCAGGAATAGCACTACTAGTGGCATCATGAGATACTCTACC
Source organism: Thuja plicata (assembly GCA_018584345.1). Classification (NCBI taxonomy): domain Eukaryota; kingdom Viridiplantae; phylum Streptophyta; class Pinopsida; order Cupressales; family Cupressaceae; genus Thuja; species Thuja plicata. Next base: position 4,160,857 of record MU223935.1, on the reverse strand, counting down.
AGTCGATACTCTGCCACCTAATACCCTACCTATTGATGCTGAACAAATCTGCCGCCTCGAGGACTAGCAGATCTACCTCTTCAAACCTGGACCTATCTCAGTCTACAGTTTCCTCCCTGCTCATTATCTTGATCAGCATCATCATCATCATCTGAAAATGGATCTTCAAAATCAGGAACTGGATCTGTAAGATCTGTGAAACAAGGAAACTCATGTTGTCTGTACCACTGAGTGTATTGAGGAGTAACTCCTGCATCTTCAATATCCTCTCCATAATCCCATAGCATTGGTTGAAGACCTAGAACCTCAATTCTCATAGCTCTGTAATCAACATTATTCCCCCACAATGATCTCTCTTCATGTACTCGATCATAATGAGATAAACCCTGAGGTAAACTCTGAGTGTGGCCAAACTATCTCAAAACTCTCAAAAGGTAGAATCTCTCAACAATGAAGACCGTACGACTAATGAACCATCAAGAATAGAAAAAGTATGGCATCTCGTCATCATCCTTAGTCTATCCCTTGTAGCCAAGATATGACCTCCACCATACCTCATCTAAGTCATCCAGCATCCTCCTCCAATACTCTAATTTTCCCAACTGAGGCTGGACAATGACTCCCTGGTAAGAATACACATAAGGATAACCTCAAAGATGAGATCTATCCACCATAGGCCTCACTACTAGAATATTCTCCCAGGCCCACAAGTACAACAAAACTACTCTTGTAGATAATCTAGCACTATGACGATAAACGACATGATGCAAATCATGGTAGAGATAAGCTAACAAGAAAGAACCCCATGCAAATCTTTGAGGCTGGGAAATCATATCCCCTAGGATTTTTTTCCAACCAGAAGAAAATCCATGACCGTGTCTATCTGGCATCAAGAATCCAACTACCAAAGCCGCTTAAACTGAAGGAAGAGGGGCATATAACTTTTACATCCTCTACCATGGAATAGTCTCATCACCTATATCATCATCGTTGAATACTTGTTTTCATGTAGCACCTTCGTATACAGAATCATAGTATACAATATCACCCATGATAGGAATCTATAATATCCTGTATACATCCTTTGGAGTGATCGTCATCTCACCAATCAGTAAATGAAAGGTGTTATGGTCTGAATGTCACCGCTTTGCTAAAGTGGTCAATAGATAATGATTCACTCAAAATCAAGGAATCTTCAGAAGGTATCCTAATCCACATAACTTTATGACACACTTTTCATGAGTATACAAGTCAGAGACCATATCTAAAGGCCAAGGATAGATACCTTAGACCATCAATTTTACAAAGGAAACCTAGTTTCATAAAAATGCAATCAATCAATCAAAGGCATCAAGTTGATCATCTAAAGTTAGTAAACCTAATCAATCCAATCATCAATCCTATATCGCTCTTCTTGAGCACATAAAATTATTTTGTTTCTCTAGATCTTGAGAATAAAGTATCAAATCAATCTAATCAATCATCCTAATCAGCTTAGTTTTACTAACATCAACATGAATTTTGAGATTGAAATGATTCAATTTTGTATCAAATCAGCATCATACGAGGGACTTTGACATCAAATTACGCAAATGGGAAAGAGATTATTTCATTACATGAAAAAAAAAAAGATGCATAATTTGGGTTTTTATCACCTAAATAGTAGGAGTGAATCAAAATTGCCTTAGAGGTTCCTAAACCCTCCTAAACTATGCACAGACACTATTTTAGCTTGCATAGGTGTCATTTCACCTTGAAACATGCACTGGGTGTGCATAGGCCTCAAAGACATCATGAAAGCGCTCAAGAATCTTTCATATGCTCAATAAGGGTTATAGGCACTCAAAAACATGGTATAGATGCCAAAACTTAGTGTAAAAGCTCAAAATCAATTCAAAACCCTAGAATAAGTACCCAAAGACATCATAGAAGCACTCTAACATGGGGTATAAGTGCTTAGACACATGGTAAAGTCTAAAAAGAAGGAAAAACATGGAAATAAAGGAAAAACATAGAAATTGGAAAGAAAGATCATAGATTTGGAACATATCGAATTGTGTCATATGCTCACAAACGCTGATAACGCCACCCATGCTCAAATATATTCTCTCTAATTGGCACTACCATTGTTTCAAGAAGAGGGAAAATTAGTGCAGGGCACCTCCTACAATTTCTATTTTAGTGTTAGTTTGATTTTAATAAGGAGTGAATCCCTTGGATCACCCTAGTGTGTGCATGTTTGGGTCTATTGTGTAAGGTGAAGTACCCTAAGGTAAGCTATAAACCTATGGGTTCCTAAAACCATGTTAGACCATGTTAGTCTCTTTTGGTGATTTTAGTCTTTAGTTAGAAGTTTATGTTTTAAGACCTTAGGATAGGCTCTTGGCATGTTTTAGACCTCTCTCACACCCTTGGAGGTTGGTAGTGTTGTCACTTTACTCAAAATAGAAACTTTGACAAATGTTGCCAAAAAGTTGTCTTTTTGCAAAATGTTGCATGAGCAACTTTTGAAAAATGTTGTTCAAAGAATGACAACTCAAATAGAAATGGCCACACCAACTTATTGGAGCATCTGTAATGCCAAGATGATGGTATTTGATGTTCTTATGCCTTCTAGGAAGGTTAGAGTTTACTATGTACGGAGCTTGATGTTTAGAGAAGGAAATAGAAGAGTTATTTGGAGTGTGTACGACCTGGTATGGATTCATTTTGTGGATCCATTTGCAGAAATTTGTGATGCTTTGAGTTACTTCAACATTCCCTTTATTTTCATTTTTTTTTTCAAAGTTTCAAAGGAGTTAGAGATTTATGTTTACTCACTGTCTGAGAATCCCTAGTTTACTGGGTCTGCTCCAAAGATGTGATCCTAACTTGGGATTTATCTAGTGGATCTACTCCACCACTTGGGAAATACAAGTTAGGATCATTCTCTTTAAGATTCCTAAATCTTAGGAACTCAATGTTGGTTCTATTATTTTTGCGACAAAGCCCTAGGCTAATTATCTCTATGTAATTATCCTGGTTCTTAAGTACAGTCACATGCATGTGAACTATATGATTGGGAGGATCAAATAAATGATGGATCTAGACCATTTTGGGGTAAAGTAAACTACATAAGACCTTTTTTTCATTCTATCAACCCACCTTAGACCACTTGCTTAGAAATGCAAGCCTAACCTAGCTAATTAGGTATGTGAGCTTTGCAAGAGTTTAGTGGTGCAGGAGTGGAGTGAAGTGCTAAGGATTTGGGAGGTTTCAAAACTCCATAAAGTGTATCTAGAAACCTAATCAAATTAGTTATATCCTTCTGCATTGTAAATTTATGCTCGAAAAACCCTTTGGATAGGGCTACAAGGAATTCTAGGCCAGTCAGTGTTTGACCATCCTTGGGTCTATAGGACTGAATCCATTGGTGGATTCTCTATCCTTGGGGTCTAAAAAAAAGTCTACCATCACTTAGATTCATTGATCAAAGCCTCTGGTGAATATTTCCACTCTTAGGCTTGGGTTAGGGAAAGTGTACCTAAAGGAGATATTGCAGAGATTGGTGTCCTGTCTTGGAAAGCTAAGTTATGGAAAAATGGGTGATTTGGCCTCTTGGACAAGTTTTTGTACACCCTAGGAAGATAAATGTGGATTTGGGGTGTTTGAATCAAAAGTTTGAAGTAGTTACAAGGATTGAAAGCCCATCTAGGTCTTCTTGCAGTGCACTCTGAATCAGGTGGTATCAGAGCATGTTAAGACCTTGGAAGAAGTAAAGAATGGGTGACAGAATAGAAGACTCTCAAGGAGAGGAAGTTCCTACTAGAATAACTAATGTATAATTGGTTAAAATTTTCATAGAATAAGTAGTCAAGAAAAAGAAGATGGAGGAGGAGATAAAGAAGTTGAAGGACCTCCCAATAGAAGAAAAAGAAGAAGAAGAAGAAGAAGAAGAAGAAGAATACATCCCCATTTTTTGTTGGAAAATGCACCCTGGAGAATGTATGGATTGTATAGAAGATTCGTAGAATTACTTTGAATGTGAAAATGTCTCTGAAAATCAGAAGGTCAAGGTAGCAAAATCCAAAATGAAAGGCCCTGCCTTAAGTTGGTGGAATTTTCTACAAAATGAAAGGATGGAGGAAGAAAAGAACCCTATCTCAACATGAAAGAGGATGTTATTAGAAATCAAAATATAATTTGTACCTAAAAACTATGAGATCACCCTCCATAAAAAGTTGCAAAATCTAAGGCAAAAGGACCTTGATGTGAGTGGGTACACTGAAGAGTTTCATAGAATGACCTTGAAGGAGAAATTCCTAGAGAGTGAGAAACACAAGCTTGCAAGGTACCTAAATGGACTGAAGTATATCATTCAAGATGAAATGAGTTTATTCAACCCTGAATCAGTACATAAGTGTTTTCAAATGGCACTAAAAATTGAATAAAAATAGAAGAGGAGAGGAGAACAAAATAACAGAGGTAGAGGGAGTAATTTCGGAGGCAGAGGTAGGTTCAATGGAAGAGGTCCATTTCAAATAATTCAAGGAGAGTTTAATAACCATGAGTCAAAAGGAGAACACAATAATAGAGCCAACTTCAAAGGCAAGAGATCAAACAGTAGAGGGAGATTTGGTGGAAGAGGACCTAGTGTCTTCACTGGGAAGTGTTTTAATTACAATCAAATTGGACACTAGTCCTTTAGATTTCCTGAGAAGAATGGCACCAACAGAAAAGGAGGGGATAGAAGAGTACAAATCACCCAAGAAGATGACAGTCAAAGTGTATCCTCCTATCATTCTGCAACTTCAAGACCTGTAAATCCAGAAAAAGGAGAATGCCTTGTGATTCAAAGGACACTCCTAAGTGTTGGATGATATCATTTTTGGTTACTGATCATGTTGTTGATATTCATTTTTTTTCATTGATGGAAACATATGGGAAAATCCATATTCATCAACCCAAAAGTACTCTCTCACAATACAATCTTCTCAATATCCTCAACACAAATCTCCCCAATTTCACATAGATTCCTTCCCCCTTTGGCAGCAATGGAAAAGGGTGTCATAGCTCATCTGTAATCTTTTGTAAGGTGTAGCTTTTTCAAATCTTCATGTCCATCTGATAAACCTTAAAGTCTTTATGTGTAGTATAAGAAAGGAATAATATCATAGCTTACAATCTGGCAACAGTAGAAAATATTTCTTCATAGTCTATACCTTATTGTTATGAGTATCCTTTATATACCAATCTAGCCTTGTTTCTTACAACTGTTCCTTCCTCATCCATCTTGTTTCTAAAAACCCATTTAGTTTCAATCACATTTTTGTTCTTAGGTCTTGGAACCAATTTCCAAGTATTATTTTTCTTTATATGTTCTAGTTCTTCTTCCATGGCTTTAGTCCAAGATTCATCTCTACATGCTTTATCAGTAGTCTTTGGCTCAACTTGTGAAATCAAACAGATCTCATCTCTAACTCTAAATCTATTCATCATGCCTTTTCTTGCATCACCAATAATTTGATCTTCAGGATTGTTCTTCTTAACATACCTTGGTGTCTTCAATGTCTTAGTATCTTCAGAGACAGTAGCTTCAGAATATTTGGAAGTAAATTTTATATCAAAAGAGATGATGATATAGGAAAGTTTGATTCTACAATTGATGAAGGAATCTTTCTTGGTTATTCCACTAAGACTAAAGCTTATAAATTTTTCAATCTGATATTGAGGAAATTGATTGAAAGCACCAATGTGGGGATAGATGAAAAATTTCAGATTCAGGAAAGGATATATGACTGTGGTAAGATTACAGAAACAAAAGAGGTTACTGTTGAACCTAAAGAATCATTGATGATTAACGATGAGATTGAAGATGAACAAACTAAATATATTGAGACATTGAAGATACCACGGTATGTTAAGAAGAACCATCCTGAAGATTAAATTATTGTTGATGCAAGCAAAGGCATGATGACTAGATCTAGAGTTAGAGATCGGATCTGTTTGATTTCTCAAGTTGAGCCAAAGACTACTGATGAAGCATGTAGAGATGAATCTTGGACTAAAGCCATGGAAGAAGAACTAGAACAGATAAAGAAAAACAATAATTGGGAATTGGTTCCAAGACCTAAGAAAAAATATGTGATTGGTACTAAATAGGTTTTCAGAAACAAGATGGATGAGGAAGGAACAGGTGTAAGAAACAAGGCTAGACTAGTATGTAAAGGCTACTCACAACAAGAAGGTATAAATTATGAAGAAACATTTTCTCTTGTTGATAGATTGGAAGCTATGATATTATTCCTTGCTTATGTTGCACATAAATACTTTAAGGTTTATCAGATGGATGTTAAGTCAAAATTCTTGAATGGTGATCTAGAAGAAGTTTACATTGAGAAACCTGATGGTTTTCCTTTGATAGATGGTGAAAACTTGGTTTACAGACTAAAGAAAGAATTATATGGACTGAAACAAGCACCAAGGGCATGGTATGCAAGACTAGACAAATATTGATTTCATCTTGGTTTCAGGAAAGGTAATGCAGATACTAATTTATACTTAAGAACTAAAGAAGATGGAATCTTGATTGTAGAAGTTTTTGTTGATGATATCATTTTTGGAGGCAATGATAAGATGAGTAAGAATTTTGCTAAAGAAATGGAAAATAAATTTTAAATTTTAATGATTGGTGAGATGAAATTTTTCCTTGGTTTGCAAATTAATCAGAGTAAGAATGGCATTTTTGTATCTCAAACCAAGTATCTTAAATAAATGTTGAAAAAGTTTGGAATGGAAGATTGTAAACCTGTTGGAACACCCATGGTAACAGGAAACAAACTGACTAATAGTGATGAGACTCAGTGTTGTTCAGAATAAGTATAGATCAATTATTGGAGGTCTACAATATCTAACACACACTAGACCAGATATTACCAATGCAGTTGGAATTGTGGCTAGATATCAGGCAGATCCTAAAGAAACACATTTATCTGCTATGAAAATAATACTCATATATCTGAAAGGGACACTTGAATATGGATTATGGTATGAAAAATCTAATGATTTTACATTGCAGGCTTTTACTGATGTTGATTGGGCAGGTAATGTAGATGACAGGAAGAGTACAAGTGGTGGTGAATTTTTCCTTGGAAAAAGGTTGGTTTCTTGGTTGAGCAAGAAGCAGAACTGTATTTCTCAATCTACTTTTGAGTCAAAATATGTTGTTTCTGCAATAAATTGCACACAAGTTGTTTGGATGCAACAAATATTGTAAGACATCAGAATAACTTTCAAAGAGCTAGTGGTTATGCATTGTGATAACACTAGCATAGTAAACATGTCAAAGAATCTTGTAATGCATTCAAAAACTAAGCATATTTCTATTAAGTATCATTTCTTGAGGGAAAAGGTCACAAATAAAGAAATTAGACTGGAGTACATTAGCACAAAGGAACAGATAGCAGATATATTTACCAAAGCTTTGCTAAAAGATGCTTTCAAATATCTTAGAGGAATTCTTGGGTTGGTGGCCCCTCTCAGTGGTAATTAATTGATGCAGATATGCATCATTCCAGTGGTTTTTAGAGCTATATCACTCTCTGGACTTGATGTATTGATCTACTCCTTAGGGGGAGTGATCGCAGGAGGACACTATGGAGTACATTTGGGTGATCTTTCACCTAATTGTTGGACATGAAGATTTAAAAAATTTACACCTTACAGAAGAATAAAGATGAGTTATGGTACCCTTTTCCATTGTTGCCAAAGGGGGAAGGAAACTATGTGAAAATCTCTACTGTTTTGGGGAGATTTGAGTTGAGGATATTGAGAATATTGTATTGAGAGAGAGTACTTTTGGGTTGATAAATATGGATTTTCCCATATGTTTCAATCAATGCCAAAGGGGGAGATTGCTAGATGATATCATTTTTGTTTACTGATCATGTTGTTGATATTCATATTTTGTCATTGATGTCAACATATATTTCTGTGGAGAAGGCAGACTAGCTACTTGACTGGAAGAAGTGTACAGACACTATACAGATGATTCAAAATGATTGAAGTTGGAATTTAGTAGAAGGATGTGTACTGACCTTATTCCTAAGGTTTCTTGACTGAAGGTTACATATTGTGGATGTTACAATTGATTTTGTGAAGACTAGTTTTCTAGACTGTAACTGTGATTCTGGACAGAGCAGGTCTTTGTGTTTCTGGTATATCTTTCTGGAAAAGATATTTCAGATGATGCAAGCTTACTGGTGGATAGCCGACATATGTTAGAGTAATGGGTTGAGTTCTATTGTTGTTTTTTTACTGGTGACATCAGCAATGGCGTGTATTATGGAGAAGACCTATTTACTAGCCGACTTCAGACATGTAGCGTTTGAAATTAATTATGAGCATGGATTGCAGATATGGAAGTATATGTGATGGATTGTAATTGATGTTTACTTTTTATAGGTGCCATTTTTATCTTGGAAATCCTTAATTGGTCGACCTAGTTAATTATGTATTAGGAAAGCTTAACTGACCGACTTAATGAATTATTGTAAGAGGATATATATGAATGATCTTTTCTTGTGGAGAAGATGTGGTCTTTTCTTGTGGAGAATAAAGGACTATTGGATATAGAGAAGAGTTGATGATTGTTATACTTCATTGGAACTGACCAAGAAAAGATAGTTTCTATCAAAAATTTCATTGGATTGTGTATTTTCTTTACACACTTGATTCAGATTGTAAATCCTTGAGGGAGGCTTTAACCTTCTTTGGGCAGTGTGCCTTGGCAGTGAGCCTACTATTTTATTTGACTCCTAATAGGGTTTGTCTCCTAATAGGAAATGTGTACTGTAATATTGTAACAAAATCCTAACAGGGCTAATATATTTTAACAGGGATACTATACTCTCAGTACATTATTTGTGGGTATTAATTCCCACCCGGGTTTTACCTTTAATAGGGTTTCTTCGGCAAAAAATATTGTGTTATGGTGTTGGAATTTACTGTGTTATCATTTACTTTTGCTGATATGGTTTATAAATTTTAAATTTTAATAATCTATAATACAACCGATTCACCCCNCTATAATACAACCGATTCCCCCCCCCCCCCCCCTCTCAGTTATCTTGTGGACTGTTATTCCTAACACTAAGAGTACCTACTACTGCAGAACCACCTCAGAGGAAGTCATTATTAAGAACAAGCTGCAAGGTGAATAAAAAGGTATGCAAAGTTATTAGTGACTCTAGATCCACTGATAATATTGCATCTAGGGAGTTAGTTACTAAATTAAAGTTGCATGTAATCCCTCATCCTTTCCCTTATAAATCATCTTGGTTGACAGAAGAGAAACAAACCATCATCAATGAACAAGTTAGGGTAGATTTCAAGATAGGGGAGTATACAGACAGATTTCTATGTGATATCACAGAGATGGATGCTTGTCATTTTTTATTAGGTAGAACTTGGAAATTTGATGTAGATGCAAAGCATGATGGAAATTCTAATGTCTATACTATAGTTAAGGATGGTGTTGAGTATGTGATGAAACCACTCCCTGACTGTGAGAAAGAAAAACATGTTACTAGCAGTGTCTTGCATGTAGGTGAGAAAGAATTCATGGAGGTACTAAAGGAAAGAGATACACCTTGTTATGCATTAGTAGCGAGGCCCAAAAATATATCATGGAAAGAGCCAAAGGTCAAGGCCCCTACTAGGGATGTAGACCCAAAAGAGGTCAAAGCATTGTTAGACCAGTATAAGGGTATCATAGCTGAGAGTACACCAGAATCTTTTCCACCTGAAAGAGAAGTGAGTCACTATATAAACTTCATACTAGGGGCCACTCTTCCAAACAAAGAAGCATACAATATGACCCCTAAATAAAACCAAGAGATAGCAAGGCAGATTGAATAATTATTATCAAAATCTATCATTAGGAAAATTGTGAGTCCTTGTGCAGTCCCTGTAGTCCAAGCACCCAAGAAAGAAGGCACATGGAGACTATGTACAGATTCAAGGGAAATCAATAGGATCACCATCAGATATAGGTTTGATATGCCTAGAATAGAGTATTTGATGGATTTTTTAGGGGGTGCAATCTATTACTCCAAGATAGATCTCAAGAGTGGTTACCATCAGATAAGAATCAGAGGTGGAGATGAATTGAAGATAGCATTCAATACCATAGAATGCCTCTATGAATGGATTTTTATGCCTTTTGGTCTCTCAAATGCTCCAAGAACTTTTATGAGACTAATGAATGACGTGTTGAATCCTTTTCTTAATAAATTTTTTGTTGTATATCTTGATGATATTTTGATCTTTAGCAGGAGTAGAGAAGAGCACCTCAAGGATTTGGACATGGTAATGAGAAAAATCCATGAGGAATAGTTGAAGATAAATATAGAGAAATGTGTATTCCTTCAAGAAGAACTTGTGCTCTTAGGTTTTCTGATCTCCAAGAACAGTTTCAAGATGGATCTTTCCAAATTTGAAGCCATCCTCAATTGGCCACCTCCTACTACTCCTTCAGAGGTAAAGAATTTCCATGGTTTATGTAGCTTTTATAGGAAATTCATCATAAATTTTAGTGGCATATGTTCTCCCATTATCAACACCATTAAAGGTGGAAGAAAATGCATATTTTCATGGACTAATGAAGCTAATGAGTCATTTGAGTTGTTGAAGAAAAATATTACAGAGAAACCTATCTTAGTCCTACCAGATTTTCACAAGGTGTTTACAGTGGAATTTGATGCAAGCAATAAAGCCATTGGGGGAGTCTTGAGCCAAGAAGGAAGGCCAGTTGCCTTTTTTAGTGAGAAACTCAATGAAGCTAAGCAAAAATACTCTACTTATGATATTGAAATGTATGCAATGGTTCAGTCACTTAGGAAATGGATACATTATTTTTTTCCCAAGGAATTTGAAGTCTTTACTGATAATCATGCACTTATCTTTCTGAATAGACAGGAGAAACTTAATCACAGACATGTGAAATGGATGGAATTCTTACAGTCATATAAATTTTCTATCAAGCATAAGAAAGGGATTGTAAACAAAGTAGCTGATTCTCTTAGTAGGAGAAACCTAACCACCCAAACCATTTAGTTGGAGAGTATTGGAGTTCATGCCATGAAGGATATGTATGCTATGGCTGAATATTTTAAAGAGGCTTACCAAATTTGCACTAAGATGACAGACAGATACCACACTAATTTCTCAGAGTTTATTGTGCAGGATGGTCTTATTTTCAAGGTTAGTTCATTGTGTGTCCCAAAAGGATCCATGAGGGAGAAGATTATCAAAGAAAGACATTGTGGAAGCCTAGCTGGTCACTTTGGGGTGGATAAAACATTGGATCTTGTTAGAAGGTTCTACCACTGGCCCAAGTTGCAAACAGATGTTAGGAGTTTTGTGGAAAGTTGTTCATTTTTTCAACAATACAAAGGGAACACCTCCAATGCAAGGTTGTAGACTCCTTTGCACATCCCTTCAAAACCTTAGGATTCAGTAAGTATGGACTTTGTCCTAGGTCTTCCAAAGACCAAGTCTAGATTTGATAGCATTTATGGTGTAGTTGACAGATTTTCAAATATGGCACACGTCATTCCTTGTAGAACAACTCATGATGTATCTCACATAGAAGGATTATTCTTTAGAGAATTTATAAGACTTCATGGAATCCTACTGTCAACCATATCAGATAAGGATCCTAATTTTTTAGGACACTTTTGGATAACACTATGGACAAATCTAGGAACAAATGTTTCTCTGTCATGTGCATATCACCCACAGTCTGGTGGTCAGAAAGAAGTTATAAATAGGTCCCTTGGAAAAATTTTAAGATGCCTCACCCAAGAACATGGAGCCACTTGGGATGCTATCATAACACAAGCACAATTCTCATTCAATGATTCAGTCAATAGGAGTACTGGTTTAACTCCATTTTATATTGTATATGGTACTCACCCTAGAGGGTTATTGGAACTTAGAGATATCAAAGACATGGAAAAATGAAGTGCACTAGTAGAAGACTTTGCTGAAGTAATGAATAACATCCATGAACAAGTGCAGACCAAACTGTAGCATACCACTGAGAAGTACAAAGCACAGGCTAACAAAAAGAGGAGAGACTTACAGTTCAAATTGGGAGATTTGGTGATGATTCACCTCAAGAAGGAGAGACTACCAAAGGAGAAATACACAAAGCTTATGATGAAAAATCTTGGCCCTTTCAATATTCTGAAGAGATGTGGAAACAATTCCTATAAGATTGATCTACCTTCTCATATTGGTTTATCTCCTTTTTTAATGTTGCAGATATCTATGCTTATAAAGGTTTTATTAGTACTAGCAAACTTGCAGGTACTCCTAAGCCTCCTAAAATCCAACCACTCAAGGATATACCCCAAGCAACTCCTCCTGAGATTGAAATCATTCTAGATAAGAGAGTGAATAAGAAAAATAGGAGGGGCACTTAATATGATTACTTAACCAAATGGAAAAACCAACCCATTGAAGATGTTACCTGGATGACCCCTGAAGACATTCAGAAGACAGGATATCCACTTGAAAACCTCCCAACTCAAGAGACTTGAGTTACTTTTGCCATGGGGAGTATGGTGCAGGGCACCTCCTACAATTTCTATTTTAGTGTTAGTTTCATTTTAATAAGGAGTGAATCCCTTGGATCTCCCTAGTGTGTGCATGTGTGGGTCTATTATGTAAGGTGAAGGGCCCTAAGGTAAGTTATAAACCTATGGGTTCCTGAAACCATGTTAGACCATGTTAGTCTCTTTTGGTGATTTTAGTCTTTAGTTAGAATATTATGTTTTAAGACCTTAGGATAGGCTCTTGGAATTTTTTAGACCTCTCCCACACCCTTGGAGGTTGGTAGTTTTGGCACTTTACTCAAAATAGCAACTTTGACAAATGTTGCCAAAAATTTGTCTTTTTGCAAAATGTTGCTCAAAGAATGAAAACTCAAATGGAAATGGCCACACCATTTTATTGGAGCATTTTTAATTCCAAGATGATGGTATTTGATGTTCTTATTCCTTCTAGGAAGGTTAGATTTTACTTTGTAAGGAGCTTGATGTTTAGAGAAGAAAATAGAAAAAATTTCTAAGTTATTTGGAGTGTGTACAGCCTAGTATGGATCTAGTTGTAGAAATTTGTGATTCTTTGAGTTACTTCACCATTCCATTTGGTTTCATTTTTTTTTTCAAAGTTTCATAGGAGTTAGAGATTTTTGTTTACTCACTGTCTGAGAATCCCTAGTTTACTGGGTCTGCTCCAAAGATGTGATCCTAGTGGATCACATGTTGGGATTTATCTAGTGGATCTGCTAGGCCACTTAGGAAATACAAAGAATAATACAAATTGGGATTTATCTAGTGGATCTACTAGGCCACTTGGGAAATAAAATTTAGGTTCATGCTCTTTAAGATTCGTAAATCAATAACTCAATGTTGGTTATATGTTTTTTGAGACAAAGCCCTAGGCTAATTATCTATATGTAATTAGCCTAGTTCTTAAGTACAGTCACATGCATGTGAACTATATGATTGGGAGGATAAAATAAATGGTGGATCTAGAACATTTTGGGGTAGAGGAAATTATCTAAGCCCTTGTGTTCATTTTTTGAACCCACCTTAGACCACTTGCTTAGCAATCCAAGCCTAACCTAGCTAATTAGGACTGTGAGCTTTCCAAGAGTTTAGTAGTGAAGGAGTGGAGTGAAGTGTTAAGGATTTGGGAGGTTTAAAAAATCCATAAAGGGTATCTATAAACCTAATCAGATCAGTTAGATCCTTCTTCATTGGAAAGTTATGCTTGAAAAACCCTCTGGATAGGGCTACAATGAATTCTAGGCTAGTTAGTGTTTGACCATCCTTGGGTCTATAGGAATGAATCCATTGGTGTATTATCTATATTTTGGGTCTAAATAAAGTCTACCATCACTTATATTTTTTGATCAAAGCCTCTGGTGAATATTTCCACTCTTGGGCTTGGGTTAGGGAAAGTGTCCCTAAAGGAGATATTGCAGAGATTGGTGTCTTGGTTTGGAAAGCTAAGTTGTGGTAAAAGGGGTGATTTGGCCTCTTGGACAAGTTGTTGTACACCCTAGGAAGACAAATGTGGAGTTGGGGTTTTTGAATCAGAAGTTTGAAGTAGTTACAAGGAGTGGAAGCCCATCTAGGTCTTCTTGCAATGCACTCTACATCAAAAATTCAAGTTTTACAAAGAGAAGAGGTGAAATGAGAAGAAAGAAACACTTTTTACCCTCTTAAACTTAACTTTTCACTTTTGGAGGGAAATTTTTTTCATTTTGGTGGGATTTTAATCACGTGATTTAATCAAAAGGAGAAAAACAAAATTCAACATTTCAACCAAGGCGTTTGACAAAAGTCAGTGTTTATCAGGAAATCAATCAAAATCACAACTCATTTTAACATATTGGAAATTGATTAAAATTTCTGAAAGTCTTAAAATCAATTCAAAATTCATTTTGATTCATTTCCCGATGGGGCATCATATCAATATCAAGTATTCAAATCAAGGGTTCATATCAGATTTTATTTTCATCCTCAGGGGCAACATTCTATCATTCAATCAAATTTGATCAAATCATCAGTGGGGCATATCACATCAGTTTAAATTTTTCATCAGGGAATCACATCGAGGTTTTATCATCAATATCAAATCAAGATCATCAAATCAAAATCAATCAAGTGGATCCAACATCAATTTCAAATCGACATCAGGTAATCATTGAATCAAACATCAGTGATTCTTTAAACCAACGTTCTTAGCACCTTGATTCCAAGAAGGGGCATTTGTAGACACCCTAAATTGGTCAACACAATTTAAATTCAAATCAAGAAAGGAAAATCAAGAAATTGAAATCAAAGCATGAATTAAGTGAAATTAAAGCTATTGGATTAATTAAATCAAAAACATCAAATAATTGTGCAATTGATTTTAATCAATTAATTGTATAGTTTAAATCAAATTTAATCCAACCCATTCAAGGGGAGACATGGATAAATTAAGTCAATTAAATCAATTGTTAAATTCATTTATTCTTACCCACCACAAAAGGAAAAAACTCCATCAACCAATGAGGTGAGAGCATTTAAATCACATGGATCACTCAAGAGGCTTTGCTATCTCCACCATCCAATTTTCCTTTGCTATCTTGACCATCCATCTTTGTCTCTTTGTCCCAATATTTGAAACCATCAACTTGAATCAACCTTAATCAAGGATAATTCACTCTACCCCCTACCCTTGGGAAAATCCAAAAAATAGGATGCATTCTAAAAAAAACACTCGATCACATTTGAATCTTCATTATAGTTAAATTGTGACCAATTCACATTCATTCTCATTTGCATAAATTCTATAGTTGATTTTGCATCCATTATTATCATAGCTTGAGTTCTTTTAGCTTTGTTTTTGCATCTTTAGTTTAAATTGCACCATAATTTATCATGTTTTAGCTTAATTTGCACATCATGTAGCTTAATCTTCATCATATATCAAATTCCCATTCTAGTATTGTCACTTTAGGAATGCTTAAGATCTAAGAGCATTATTTTAGCTTCCTAGTTAGAGAGACATGGAATGATTTTAATCTTTTCAATTTGATGTTTACCATGTTAGATCTTTACCTTTGATCAAATTGAGTATAATAATGCAATTTTTCATGAATATAAATTTAATTGTATACAACAAGTTTCAGAATTTAAATGAATAGCACAACATACTTTGGGGAGATATATCAATCCTCTAGTCATAAAATTGCAAGAATAAATATACGGCTATTAGGTGAAAACCAAAAGCCACCTTCTAGCTCCAAAATAGTAAAAATAAAAGATGTATCCGAGTGTCAAAACCTCACTAAGGCACCTGGGGATGGAGAGATTGATATACTTGCCCTTATAGAAGAATATTCACCATTACTGGTAGAGAAAACAATAAAAATCAACATTGGCACTGAAGAAACACAAAGACTAATCCACCTGGTAGAGTCATTAACACTAGAAGAAAGAGAACAGTTCATTCAGCTCTTTAAAGATAGGCAAATCAAATTTGCTTGGTCATATTAAGGCATGCTTGGATTAGATCCAGAATTAGTGTTACACCATATTCCTCTAAATCTGGGGTCAAATCCATACAAATAGAAGCTTCATAAAATGCATCCAAATATTTCTCTATTGGTCAAAGTTGAATTGAACAAACTATTGGACACAGGCTTTGTTAGACCTATTAACTATTCAGATTGGATCTCTAATCTTGTACCTGTATCAAAATTATGTGGAGCCATAAGAATTTTCACTGACTTCAAATATATAAATTTGGCTTGGCCAAAAGATGATTTCACTTTGCCAAAAATAGACATGATCATTGATCTCACTTAAGGATATAAGATGTTGTCACTAATGGATGGTTTTTCTGGATATAACCAGATAAAGATTACACTTGAAGATCAACATAAAATGGATTTCACTTGTGCTTGGGGTACTTACTATTGGTGTGGCATGCCCTTTGTGTTAGAGTGATTTAGAATAACTGAGAGGGGGGGTGAATTAGTTATCCAAGGTCCAGATGTACCAATTGAACTTTCAAACACTTCAACCAACTCAAATCCACTCAATAATCCACTCAGTCTCTATAGTATATAATCAATAATATAAACTTGCAGTTTATTGTCCTAATGTAACCAACTTGTAGAATATAAATCTCTTAATAGTACAACACATCAAATATCATTTGCACAAGTATGACACCAATTTTTCACTCTTTTGAAGTGAGCTCTGTAAAAATCCAACCCGGTTAAAGGCTACAATACACATTGTTAAATGTGACCCAGTTAAAGGATTTAATCACTCTATTAGAAGTGAGCCTTGTTAGAGGGCTTAGACCATTCCAATAGAATGTCACCTTGATTAAAGGATTTAACAATATGTATGTTAGGTTAACCTTTTTTAAAAGGATTTTGCAACTGATACAATGGTTAGAAAGTAATAGCAAATTGTGATCTAAACATACAACTCACTTTGCAAATACAGATCCAATTATAGCTCAAATTCTAATTCACTGACTATCCTTCATTTTCATCTCTATCATTCAGATCTGCTCAGAAATCCTTCAAGCAATCAGCAATGTGCATTCTTGTACTAATCTCTTCAGTCTTTTCTTCTTTCTACTTTGATTTTGCCAATCAACTTAATTAACCTCATACCACTCTCTCATAACCTACAATTAGGTTAATCTTATACATCTCTCATCATGTATCTCGATCTATTGCCTCTTAATCATCATCGTAGATCTTAGAGCTAGGTCAGATCCAACGAATCCTTCCAACATTTCATTTCCATCTACATTTTAGAATACATCCTAAAACTCCTTATTGAATCCATAAATAAAAACATATATTAAATGCTCATTTAATTCTCCACAACAATCATCCTTATCTTAAATATAATTCACATATCCCAAGGAAATTAACAATGTCAGTTGGCATCTCAAATCTCTCTCAAACTATCATAATACTAACACTCGCTCAATATTGTGTTATGTCACTCGGTCATCACTAGATAACTCAGTAATTCACTGAAACTCAAAAAATACAGATGCTCGGTCGACACTGAATTTTCTTGGCATATAGTGGTGCTCAGTCAACACTTGCATCACTCAGCCCATACATAATTTCCTTAATCTTATGCTATGTTACTTGGTCAAGACTAATCTTGTAGTCATCCAAAATTCACTTGGAATTAAGATAAACAATATTTTACCTCATCAAGGTGTGATCTCATCAAGTACCCATTGTAGTTTCACGTAACTCAACCATTTCACCAGGTCTTCTTGTTATCTCTCCTTTTCAAATATTCTTCATCAATTAATTGATATGGCACTTTACAAGATGTAAAGAAGAAAAAATGGGGTTCTAGGAAATGTAAACATGAAAAAGTTTGGTTAAGAGAAGGGTTTGAATTGTTAATTGTTATTTGTGTTGATTTTCTTAACCCCACTTTACACTTACTTGAAGTTGATTGATTGTATATTACAATTGTGATTATGATTAAGGGAAGATAAGATGCTCCTTTCTTTCACCCTCAAATACACAAATAGGAGATCCAATTTTGCTCAACCCAAAGGGTAAATACACAAATGAATCCACTATTTGAAAAGAGACCAAAGAAAGTGGATCTTAAATTCTATAATTTGATTGATTAATATGATTAATGACAGTAATTGAAAAGAATAGGAGAAAGTACCAACCTTACAAAATAGCAGATCAAAGATTGTTGTTTTCTGAGATCTGTAGACTATTTCTGGAGATGCTGACAGTTGATACCAAACTGGAACACAGAGACGGACAAAACCCAGAAATATTTTTCTGTTTCGATGTCGTCTTATGAAAAAGGTCGACCCTGTACAACTTTTTCCAACTCGATCTGCTCAACTTTGAAAGTGTCCCTGTTCGCACAGTCTGAAATAAATCTGAAAAGGGTATCCAGATCTGGCCTCAGATTTACAGTCCCAAACATGTACTTGCAAGAAAAATGTTTTTTTTTGGGGGAAAGGGGTTTGCCTTGGTCAAACCCCGGTTTTGGAATTAACCTTAATATATGTAATTGAAGATTGCATAAAGAATAAAAAAGCAAAACTCAAATTCACCTTGCTTGTAATGTCCTTGTGGCGGATTTGAATCCATGAATCCACAAGTATGCTTCAAAACATGGAATGTAGAATGGAAGGATGTCTTCAATCTCTTGCTTGTAGATCTCCAACACCAAGTCTTGAATGGATTCTTGAACTTGACAAGGGCTTTGGA